>JAJHZJ010000244.1:3679345-4154345 GCA_023548195.1 Bettongia penicillata ogilbyi
CTGATCAGAAGGCTACACCCAAGGACCTAGAAGGTCACATGTGGCCTCAAGGCTACAGATTCTCCACCTCTGGTTTAGTGAGTAACTAAAAGACTTGGAGACAGGAAGACTCGGTTGAAAAACCACCTCAGTGGTACCACATCACATCTATTAGATTGCCAAACATGACAGAACAGCAAAATGATAAATGTTGGAGAGGATGTGGAAGAGTTGGAACACTAATTCACTGTTGGTGGAGCTCATCCAACCATTCTGGAGAGCTGTTTGGAACTATGCCCAAAAGGCTACAAAAATTAACTCAGCAATATCGCTTCTAGGACTGTATCCCCAAGAGATCATAAAAATGGGAAAGGGTCCCACATGTACAAAAATATTTATAGCAGCATTCTTTGTAGTGGCCAAAAACTGGAGATCAAGGGGATGCCCATCAATTGGGGAATGGCTGAATAAATTATGGTATATGAATGTAATGGAGTACTATTGTGCCATAAGAAATGATGAACAAGAAGACTTCAGGGAGGCCTGGAAGGACTTATATGATCTGATGCTGAGCGACAGGAGCAGAACCAGGAGAACTTTGTGCACAGTAATGACCACAGTGTGCGAGAGTTTTTTCTGATAGACTTGGAACTTTCTAACAATACAAGAACAAAAAAAAAAACTCCCAATGGTCATCTAAGGCAAAATGCCTTCCACACTCAGAAAAAACTATGGAATTCATTCGCAGAATGTAGCAGATCATGTGTGTGTGTGTGTGTGCATGTGTGTATTATGTTTTGATTTGTTATATGATTTCTTCCATTTATTTTAGTTCATCTACACAGCATGACTATAGCGAAAACGTATTAAGTAGGAAAGTATGTGTAGATCCTATATAAAATTGTATGCCGTCTTGGGGAGGAAGAGGGATGGTGAGGGGTAGATAGGGGGGAAAATATCTAAGTTTTATGATAGTGATCGTAGAACATTAAAAATTAAAAAAAGAAAAACCACCTCAGATACTTATTATATGGGTGACCCTTTCTAGTTAAGTTCCTAAGAAATCTGTTCTAGCCTTGCTTTCCCCCCTCCTTGGTTTTGACTGTCTTGTTGACAGATTCAACTCTATAGCATCCTTTGTTCTTGACTTCCATTTTGTAGCGCCTCTTGTGTCTTGCTGAATATACCCCAGTCCTGGGTTGCCATCTGTCTACCCCTCCTACTCTCCTGTCTGCTGAATCATGGTACAAGTCATATGCAATTATGCAGACCAAGACCACACCATGTTTATTTTATTTCTTCTCAACTGTATCTTTATTGCTATATAACAATCTACATATTGTTAGATTCTTTTGCCACACTCTCCCCCAGAAGTTATCCAAACTTTAAAAAGGATTAAGTGTCTTATGGGCCAAGTGCTCTGTTGAGTTCCAGAGATGAAGACAAACTAAGTAGCAGTACTTGACCTCACACAATTTATGTTCTATTTGGAGATGAGACATGTGTATAAATAAGTAAATGAAAGCCAATCTGAGGGGAAGAGAACACTGCAACCAGGAGAATTCAAATCCTTCGATAGAATGTGGTAGCTGAGCTGAGTCTTGAAAGAAATGAGTGATTCTAAGAGGGGGAAGAGACAAGGGGTTGCATTGTAGGCATGTGGAACAGATGGTATAAAGACATGTGGGAAGAATCTGGAAATAGCAAATAAACCAAGTTGGTTGGAATGGAAAATTCATGGGAAATCTTTAAAGAGATAGGTTGGAGCCAGACTGCAGAAGGCTTTAGAAGCTAAGTGGAAGACTTTGTATTTTATCCTTAGGCTATAAGGAAATTAATTTAACAAATATGGGGAGGACAGATCAGAGAGGGGAGACGCTAGGTGCAGGGAGACTATTTTAGAGACCTATTACTACAGTTTGGGTAAGAGTCAAAGAGTCCCTGAACTAGGCCGAAGGCCACGTAAGGCCAGAAAGTATTCAAAATGGAATTTAAAGGGATATGTCTTTGGCCTGGGACTACTTGAAAATTTTATTAATGATTTGGAAAATAGAATAGGAAATATTCTCAGTAAATTTGCTAGTAAGATGAGATGGCTAGTACAGTGCTAAACTCCACTGAAATTCAGAATGATCCAGAAGGAGTTCATTGGCATAGTGTAAACAGGACAATAATAAAGTCTTAGAGAGCTAGATTTTTTGTTCACTTCTGCCACTTTATAACTATAGAACCATGGGTAACTCACTTCAACTTTATGAGCCTCAGTTTTCTCATATAAAATGAAGAAAATGTCTGCCATCTCTGCCCCACAGGGTTATTGCAAATAATGGAAGACAATAATGGAAGATAAAATAAATGTCGCACATATAAATTGCATCAGGAATGACTGGTTTGTATGAGGTAGCAGAAAAACTTCAGTGATATAGGTATAAATGCAAGTGTTTACTTTTAAATGGCAATAGGGAAGTAGGAGATTTCCCCTCTGAGCTTTGGTCAAGCTGTTACCAGGTGGCTTCTTCCACTTCTTCTTGAAGTGATATGTAAAGACAACCTCTTCAGGTTGGGGAGACAAATCAAAATAATTTAAAAATATTTGGATTCTTTGTGTGTGTTCGTCCTTCGTTGCCGAAGAAGACCATGCCATCAGAGAAAAAATGACATGACTTGCACTTGACTTTGTTTTGAGTGAGGGAGGGCTGTGCAGGTCACCAGCATCACTTCTCCTCCAGAGCCACCTGAATCCAGTGACCAGATATTCATCAGGATGACTGGAGATGACCCAGGATGAGGCAACTAGGGTTAAGTGACTTGCCCAAGGTCACACAGCTAGTGAGTGTCAAGTGTCTGAGGTGAGATTTGAACTCAGGTCCTCCTGACTCTTGCCCTGGTGCTCTATCCACTGCACCACCTAGCTGCATAATTTGGATTCTAGAACCTACTAGGAATTACATTTATATAGCTTTATAAAGGGAATGTTTAGGGGTGTAGCTTTATACAGCATATCCCAAAAGACTTAGTGCAGTTTTAAGCTTTGATAAGCTATACAGTGTATATGAAAGGTTTTTTATTAGAGGCTGGATGGAGAGCAGTCTGGAAAAGAGGTGGTGAGTAAATAGCTACTGTCTCATCCATGTACAGTGAAGACCATCAAAGAGGGAGTGCCAGTGTAACAGGAACTCAGGTAGATACCTGGGGTGAAATATTTGACAAAACTTTTTCATTTTAAGGACTGTGAATCACACTTCAACATGATACTAAGAATACTTCTCCCCTTTCTTCCCTTTTTCCTACCTCCCAGCCTTTGATGACTTAAATGCAGTCATTTCTGGAGCCAGGGAGATGAACAAGATAACAATATGATTCATCCATCCCTATGATTCTTTCATATTAATTTGGGTGGCTTTTCCTCTCCAGCTTTACCAATCTTTCAGTCTCTTAACTTTGCGAAGGATCCACCTAATTGATGCATTTATCTGTTCATTTATTTTTATTGAGCTAACCACCAAAATGTATGATTCAGAAAATGGTGTACTCTGAGGATTTATTGCTAAGATAAGAATTTAACTATGTTAATTTCTAACACTGAGTGTGAATTTGACATGGTATTAGGAAAGTTATTTAACTCTTGTGTTCCTGTTTTCTTCATTTAAAAACTGGGCATAATTTTTTTGGAGGGGGAGGAAGGGGATTGGATCTGTGGTTTAATTGATACAAAGAATTCCTTCCACCAAAGCAGAATTGTTTCTACCATTGCAGAGTGGCACCTACTTTGCAATTTATAGTTGGAGAGTATTGCCTACAGTTCTTAAGAGTTAAATGATTTGTCACTTAGTAGTCAGAACAGTTAGGTGGTGCAGTGGATAAAGTGTAGGTTCTGGAGTCAGGAGGACTCATCTTCCTGAGTTCAAATCTGGCCCAGACACTTACTAGCTATGTGACCTTGGGTAAGTCCCTTAACCTTGTTTGTCTCAGTTTCCTCATCTGTAAAATGAGCTGGAGAATCTTTTCCAAGAAAACCCTAAATGGGGTCACAGAGAGTTGAACATGAATGAAAATTATTCAAGAACACCAACACTTACTAGTTAAGAATGTGTCAGAGGCAGTGAAGCCAAGTGCTTTTCATCCCAAGGACAGTGTTCTATATGTGCCATTGCAGCTGCCTCTATAATAAATGTACACACAAAATGTGCTACCAATATAAAGGCTTATGTATGACTGCACTATCATGATATTACCTATCATGGCTGGATGTAAACTCCAGTAAAATGACAGCCCCTTGAGGGTAGGGACTCAGTATTTTGTCTCTATATCTCCAGGGCCCAACACAGCACTTTCCTTTATTCATTTTTCTTGGCTTCTTTGCAGAATTTGATACTGCTGGCCACTTTATACCCCATTTCTCCAGTCCCCTGACAGATACCTTCTCCTCTCAGATTTTTATAACAGCGCTCCTTTCTGATTGTCTTTCTTTCTGTCCGACCATTTTTTCTTCTCGGTCTCCTTTCTTAGATTATCATATGAGTCTGAGCCTGCATGTATCCCTGAACTCTATCCTGGACTCCTCTCTCTCTCTCTCTCTCTCTCTCTCTCTCTCTCTCTCTCTCTCTCTCTCTCTCTCTCTCTCTCTCTCTCTTTCATTGTACCAACTCCCATGATTTCAATTATCATCTCAATGAAGATTATTCTTTTGTCTACATATCTAGCACTCATCTTTCTCTTTAGATTCAGTCAAGCATCTCTACCTGGTATTCCAGGTATTTTAAACTCAATATACCAAGGGGAAAAAAAAGAATTCATTACCTTTTTTTCCAAACTAATACATCTTCCTAATTTCCCAATTCCTGTGGAAGTTACCACCATCTTGGCAGTTACCTAGATTCAAAAGCCCAGAGTTCTGCTCATTTCTTCCCTTATCTCACTCCCCATAACTAATCAGTATCCAAGTCTTTTTTATTCTATTTCCATATATCTCCCATCCATTATCTTCTGTCCACTAACACAGCCTCCTCCCTAATTTAGATTCTAATGAACTTTCAGCTGGATTACTCTGATAACCATCTAATTGTTCTTCTGTCTCCAGTATCTTCCCTCTTAAATCCATCCTCCACTCAAGTTACCAAATTGATAGTCCTAACACACAGGTTTGACTATGTCACTCCCATAATCCAAAAGCTCAGTGGCTCTGTATTGTCTTTAGGACAAAGTTTATATTCCTCTATTTACCAATGAAAGCCCATTGCAAACTAGCTCCAAATTATTTTGATAGATTTGTTTAAATCACTCCCCATGATGTACTTTACATTTCTAATATTCCTCTCTCACCTCTGTGACTTATAAACAGATTGTCCTCCAAGTCTATCATTCTTTCCCTACTCACTTACGTCTTTTGGAACTCCTAGTTCAAATGAAGGCTCAATTCAACTGCTCCCTCCTACAAAAGACTTTTCCCCCATCCTCATCCTTTCCCATCATTTCCCTAATATTAGTACATTAGCAGGCAATTATTTTGTATCTACTTACATGTTGTTTCCCCTCAGTAGAACATAAGCTCCTAGAAGGCAGGAATTATTTTATTTTTGACTTTGTATCTCCAGCACCTAGCACACAGTAGTACTAGGAACATAGTATGTGCTTAGGAAATGTTTTTAACATCAAATTCTTCTTCTCCTACTTGAATAACTATTATATATTTGATTTCTTCACTAGATCTGCTTCCCACTCTCCTTCAAAACACTATTCTTCATTCGTAGCTTCTCTCTCTAGACTAATTTCATCCACTTCCACAATCTCATCTATATAGACTATACTGATGATTCCCAAAATGAAATCTTCAGTCCCAAGCTCTCTACCAAGCTATAGACATTTTACCCTTCCTGCTTGAAACACAGTATCTTGGATGTGCCGTCACTTCTAAGTCATCCAGTCTAAAATAGAATTCATCATCATTCTCCTACCCCCATTAATATCCCCAAACCAGCTTTCCTTCCTAATTTATCTAACTGCTATTTATCAAACAAATATTTATTAAGCATCTATCATTTGCTGTCCCTCGCATAGGTTCAATGCTATCCTGTCTCAATGCCTGTGCCTACCGTGTTCCCTCATCCCTTTGTGCCTTCTGAAATCCACTCATTATTCAAGTTCCAGCTCAGATTCTACCACCTCATTATGCTTTCCCCATTTCATAACTATGTGACCCTGGGCAACTCACTTAACTGCTGCCTGCCTCAGTTTCCTCAACCATATAATGGGAATAATACTAGCACCTACCTTCCAGTGTTGGTGTAAGTATCCAATAACATAATATTTGTAATATTATAATATTTATATTAGCACAATGCCTAGCATATAGTAGGCACTTAATAAATGCTTGATTCCCTATACCCCCCTTTCCCTGTATTCCACTTTGTTGTTGTATATGTGTAGTATGTTTCCTCTTATATACGAACTCCATCAAGGCAGAGCCTGTCATATTTATCTTTATGGTAATCTCCAGCACACTGAAACTAGCTGGTGCACAATAAATATTTGTTCAGTTGAATTGTTTTATTTAACTAACTCCTTTTCATTAGCCTTCAAATTGAATCCATTTTTCCTTAGAAATGTCTCACGTCTGTCTTTTCTACTTTATTCCTCCTGTCTCCGTCATAGTACAGAACTTCATTCAATTCAACTGCCTCACTTAAATCCAATTCACTTGCAAGTCAGAACATCCCCTTCCTGATGTCACTGGACCTCTTTGAGAATGAAGGACAAACAAAGCTCTTAAGAAACCATACTGCAGGATTCAGCCACTAATTTGATCATCGTCATCGTTTCACTTAGTCTCAGATTCATAGAATTTTGAAGCTTTAGTCACAATCTAGCTCTATTAACTTACTTTATAAATGAGGAGGCTGAGAGCCAGGAAAGGTAAGTGATGAAGGTCATACAGCTAAGGGCCAGAAGATAGACTCAGAACAAGGGACTCCTAATCTAGAGCCCTTTCCATTATTAAACTGCCTTTTCATCTTGCCTCTTCATCTAGATTGTGAGCTCCTTGAGGGGTAGGAAGGGAGGATCACACTTCTGTATTTCTCACAGCACAATGCTGAGCATACAGTAGACCTACAATAAATGTTTGGTTAATACAAATCTATAATTAGAACATAGAATTTCAGGCTGAGCTATTCAGTGGATAAGTTCTAGTCTTGAAGATAGGAAGACCTAGGTTCAGGTTCTGATGCTGTGTACACAATCACTTAAGTAACAGTGTTATTTAGCCTCCCCATGTTTCAGGCAACTCTCTTAGACTAGTTACAGACTGGTCTGCAACAATGGATGTGTTTTCCACACCAGGAACCCCTTACACTGATGAGTTTCAATTCTGAAATACCCCCCCCAAAAAAGGCACAACCCTGGCTTGATACAAATTAAAGATTAGTTTTAAATGAAAATTTTGGATAACCAAATGTGTTTATAATTTGTGCCAGAAATTTACATTTTAAGTTTATCCTTTATATAGTTAATACAAGACAAGGTTCATTGCTCCATGAAAAGATTGGGCAGAATAGAACAGAAGACCATAAGGTTAATGGAAGTTTCCATTAACACAACTGCCTTTTCTGCCAAGACATATAGAAAGGGAAAATAAATGAAATTATGTAAATGATGTATCAGGACACAAAGTTTATAAATAATGAGATAAATAAAATTGCTTTAAAATAAACTTTGATTTTACCTTTGCACACATATTCCTCACACCTCTTTTCATTAGAAATTACTTCCAAATCTTACCCATTTCATGAGTTTCTATAACACCTACTTAATATATGTTGGCTCCAATTTACTGGTGATAGCTTAAGGCAGAAAGGGCTGACTGGCTTCATTTTTCTTTCTTTACATTTTCCACAGAACTTTGCATATACCTCTCATGTACTATTTATATACTGCAGAATGGATCCTAGTCCTCGAACATGTCTGTTTGCTAAAATAGTCCAAAGTTACATCATCTAAAAATGGCACCATCCACAACAGGAAAGAGAAAGAGCATGTCAAAACATTTTAACTTTTGAGATATTCCTTGTATTCCTTCTTTTATTTCTCATCTTTTTTCCTTTCTTATAAACATGTAGAAAGCATTGGTCTCTATTCAGTTACATAGATAATGTCAACCTTATGTAACAGAAACCAACCTACTAAAGCACAAGAGATTTGAAAGTCAAGCAACTTTGGCATAGGCTGAATTGAATCAAAACTTGATGTTGTAAACATTTCCATAGGAGGTAGAACACATACATTTGACTATTTGTCAAATAAGGAGTCGTAAACAGTGATTCTGTGATCCTAATAAATAAAGCACAGTGGATAGGCATTAAATAAACTTTTCCTCTTTAAAAAAAAATAAGGGAGGATGAAGAGGAAGAAAAGACAAAACAGTGGCAGCATATGCATTTTCAATAAATTAGAAAGGGAAATGTCAATTCTCCATAATGGAAATATTTGCTTCTCCAAATCCCTATTAATTCTATTAGCTGGCTGATGCTTGAAGCTACAACTATTATTAAGAACTCATATCAAATGATCCATGTGCAATGTACTCTTTGCAGTTGTCTGTTTCTGATGAGCAGATAAATCACCCAGTCTTTTTTTAATTATTGTTTCTCAATGAGGTGACTTCAAGAATGGTGTCCAGTTACAGCAGAGTCTATTTTCTCTCCTCTCTTAGAAAGCTGAAGGAAGAGTGGTCTTTGGTCGGTGATGTTGGGAGTGTGTTCAAAATGAACCCACCACATTTTCTGGCCTAGGTCCCCCCAGCTGTTGTTCCCATGAAGACAGTGTTGATTGGTGGCAAAGATGACACCATTTCTCTGCTGTTTGTTCCATGGGAGTCCAGAGATTCCTGAGCTGGATATTGACTAGAAGTTCCAAACATACACTGAGACGAGGATGCTGGGATTGCTGTTGACATATTGGAGGCTACAAGAAAAAAAAAGCAATCACTATCTTTGAATTTTGTTCACATTTTCTCTTCATTTTAACTGTCATGTTCTGCAATAATAACTTATATTTCTAAATTAGATTTTAAGTTTTACAAAACTCAACCCACAAAAATCCTATGAAGTAAGTAGTAAATGCATTACTGTTCCTATTTTACAAATGGCAAAACTGAGACTCAAAGAGGTCAGGTGACTGGCCCATGGTCATATAGCTAGTAACATTGGAGTCAGTGGCTCAGACCCAGGTCTCCTAATGTGTGTGTGTGTATGTGTGTGTGTGTGTGTGTGTGTGTGTGTGTACAATTACAACATAATATTTAATATTAGTTTTCTTTATCTAATTAGTTCTCCAATCCCCACAGAAAATTTAGTGTTTCCTTCTTAAACCATTTTTCATAATCTCCAAACACCCAAGTTGTGTCTCCTACCCTTCCATTATCCAATATAGTGTTTTGCACATAGTAGGCACTTTTAAAAGTGTCTGTTGAGTTACGGGAAGAAGCATATCTCTAGCACCTACAATGTGCCAGGTACAGTATTAAATGCTTTCAGATATTATCCCATTTGATCCTCATAACAACCCTGGGAAATAGGTCTATTATTATCCCCATTTGACAGTTGAGAAAGCTGAGGTAAATAGAAGTTGTCTTGCCCAAAGATACACAGCTAGTAAGTGTCAGTCCTGACTCCAGGTACAATACTCTATCACTGTGACACCAGCTGTTTCATGAACTGAATTTTTTCATCACTTTTCTAGTATAGTGATAGTGATAAGTGATAGTGTAAGATTAGTAGTCAGAGAGCCTGAATTGAAATTTCAACTGTGTTACTTATTACTTATGTGGTCTTGGGCAGCTCAGTCCACTTCTCTGGGAAAAAGAGGGGGCTAGACTGGATGGTACCTTGAAGTTCTAGCTTCCTGTCTAGTATCTCCCAAGGCTATTAACCATAAGAATTTGAGGACAGAAGTTAAAGAAATTCCCATTTCATTTTATACTACTTTGCCTCCTTGGTTTCTTCTCATGTTGCTGAAATCCTTTGCCTGCAAGCTGGTCCTACATTACAAATGCATACAGCTCATCACACCTATCAGATTGGTTAACATGACACAACAGGAAAATAATAAATGTTGGAGAAGATGTAAGAGAGTTGGAACACTAATTCATTATTGGTGGAACCACAAGCTGATCCAACCATTCTGGAGAGCATTTTGGAACTATGCTCAAAGGGCTATAAGAATGTGCATTCCCTTTGGCCCAGTAATACTGATTCTAGGGCTATATACCCCAAAGAAATCAAAATGGGAAAAGGACCCACATGTACAAAAATATTTATAGTAGCTCTTTTTGTGGTGGCAAAGAATTATAAATCAAGGGGATGTCCATCAATTGGAGAATGACTCAACAAGTTGTGGTATATGAATGTAATGGAATACTATTGTGCCATAAGAAATGATGAACAGGCAGACTTCAGAAAAACCTGGAAGATTTACATGAACTGATGCTGAGTGAAATGAGCAGAACCAGGAGAACATTATACACAGTAATAGCCACAGGGTGCGAGGCCTGTTTTTGATACACTTAGCCCTTCACAGCAATGCAAGAATTTAAATCATTTCCAAAGGACTAATGAGACAAAATGCCATCCACATCCGGAGAAAGAACTATGGATTTAGAACACAGAATGAAGCAGACTATTTTCTCCTTAATTATGTTTTATTTTTCTCGTGGTTTCTCTCACTTAATTCTTCTATGCAACATGACTAATGTGAAAAATGTATTAATAGGAATGCATATATACAACCCAAATAAGACTGCATGTAATCTTGGAGAGGGGGGAGGAAGGTAGGGAGAGAAAATTTGGAACTTGTGGAAGTGATTGTTGAAAACTGAAAATGAGTATTAATAAATTTGGGGAAAAAATTTAAATTAAAAAAAAATTAAATTAAAAAAATTTAATTAAAAAAATTTAAATTAAAAAAATGCATACAGCTGCATGACCCCAACATACATTCCATCAAAGTTCCCACTATCTATGTAAATAGAACAAACAGTTACAATGGTAACACTGTACATTTTAATCTCTCTTGATGAGGAAACTTCCTAGAGTGATATTTTCTGCTTCATTAAGGTAATCCAGGAGCAATGACCATTTGCACAGAACAGGAGATGAGCAGCTAGACACTTCTCCGAGCTCATCTGTGCCAGCCACAGGAAAGCAAAAAGTGCTTTGAAAAGTGCACTGTTGAAAGCCAACATTGAGTAGGTGAGGGCAGGGGTAACTAATGATTTTGTCTTTTTCAGTGATTGTGAGTTGACACCCTTCTACCCTGTGATGGTCTGAAGGAGGATTAAATGTAGGGATTTTGTGCTAATGGGTCCCAGAAATTGTGATGGGACATGTAAAAATGTGGAGCTGATGAGAGATTACTCCCGCTTCCTCTTTTCACCCATTTCACTGGCTAGTTGAGCTCCTAATATGCATCAGACAAGTCAATGACAGCTTTAATTGATTGTTATATCAGTCCTGGATATCCTGCTGAGCAAACTGATAGCTTAGCCAGACAATGACAGGGGACATAGGCACAAAAAGTGTATCTCCACTTGCTCCCCTCTCTTCCTGCTGACAAAGTACAAGATGATCCCAGACAGTATTCTAAGGATGGCATGTGCAGTATTTCTCTGGAAATTCTAGAACAATAATAAGCATTGCTAGTATTTAGTCTGTTACCCAATGTCTTCCTTGATAACTGAGGGGAAAAGGTAGACTTCCAGTAAAGTGCCTACATGTTCTCAAATAGAGGAGATGGGGGGTTCCTTCAAATGCCGTAGAGTATTTATGACAACAATCTGTCAATTTTAAATTAAAAGGCTGGGGCACAGCGAATAGAGCACCAGACTTGAGTCAGGAAGACCTGAGTTCAAATGTGACTTCAGACACTTATTAGCTGTTTGACACTGAACAAGTCATTTAACACTGTTTAACTCAGTGCCTTCATCTATAAAATTAGTTAGAGAAGGAAATGCCAAACCACTCTGGTAGCTTTGCAAAGAAAATTCCAAATAGGGTAACAAAGAATCAGAAGACTGAAACAACTGAACAGAAACAATAAAAGTTCTCTCAAGACGACATAACAGCAGAATCAGTGTGGATAGAGAGCAGAATTATGAAGACCTTAGTAAGTTCTGCCCTTCATACATAGCTCTGATACATCGCCCTCCAGTGCTCCCAGGCAACTCCCTAAGATTAGACATTAGAAAGAGGCCTGTTTATATGCATAGAAGGAACCTCCAAATTGAGAGGGCCTCATACCAATAAAATCACAGGTCTTATCCAACACTAAAATCTGTATCATTTATATACATATACATATATCTGTGTACGTGCATATATATGTATGTATATGTGCATATTACATATATTATATATATGTGGCCTTTAGTGGGACAAGACCTCTGATTTTATGTCTGCATATGTATATAATTTTGTCATAATATAAAGGCAATGTTCATATATCTTTACTGTAAACCAAACTCTTATTTGTATGACAAAACGAGAAACATAACATGATATTTTGTCCATGTAGTTTTATATGACTAGATCACTCTTACTTGCTTAGATTACATACTAGTTATTTTCTATGGAATACTAGAAAACTTGTATCACCTCTACAGACAGTACTGTCCACCATATCTTTAACTGTCAGTGACAACTTAGCACATATAGAGAGAAGGATTTATTGTGAGTTTGTAACTAGTTCTTCCCACACATTAATAATTCATACTTTAGGCTGACAAAAGGCAACTGACATAAATTCATTCATACATACATTCATACATACACACATGTTTACATACATATGTACGTACCTACACACATACATACATGTATACATGTGCTGCTAGGTGGTACATTGGATAGAATGTTAGTCCTAGAGTCAGGAAGACTCATCTTCTTGAGTTCAAATACGACCTTAGACTTACTAGTTGTGTGACTCTGGGCAAGTCACTTAATCCTGTGTGCCTCAGCTTTCTCATTTGTAAAATGAGCTGGAGAATGAAATGGCAAACCATTAGAGTAGCTTTGACAAGAAAACTCCAAATGGGGTCACAAAGAGTCATGGTTGAAAATGACAGGGCAACAACAAATATACACATGCACACACATATTACATAAATATATGGTATGTGTGTGTGTGTGTGAAACCTGTTCAAACACGTACCTATTGTTGAAGTCCGACAGCCAACTGAAGAGGATGCGTCTGCATAATAGGAGCTTGCTTGTTTCTGACTACTGTCATCTAAGATGTTCAGGGGATCGTGGATGTCACTGTATGGGGGCAACGAGCGAACGCTGCTCACACTGCTGATAACAGACACATGCTGATCAACCATTGATCCAAGCCTATGAGATTCTGCGTAGTTTATATTGCTTCCATAATATCCTATTAACAGAAAAGGGCGACAGTTTGACAATGGATTAATTTACTCCAAAATTCATTTAGTCCTGAATGAAGATGGAGTGGCTGGGGAATCACAAAATATTGTAGAAAGCTCATTCATCCTACAAATAAAGGTCCCTAATTTTTTCAACATCGTTATTACTGTTTAGCTTCACTACAGGTCTCTGCATTCTCAGGAGCAGTGATCGTGTGGAAGCAGAAGTCATGCCTGCTCTAGAGGCAAGACAGACTATGTTCAAATCCTGCCTCTAACACTGGCCACATCATTTAATCTCCCTGTGTTCCCTGACCAAATCATAACTTTCTGTCCTATTTCCTCAATGGTAAAAGGAGGATGGGGAGACTAGATCGGCCTCTGATATCCCTCCTAGCACTCACTAAAGTTAAGAGAATTCTTAGGTATATGAAGAAGGAAGGCTCAGGCTCATTAGTTTAGTTCCTAGAGAGAATACTTATTTAATACACAGATGTGCCCTTGGATAACATTAACAGGAGGAACGTTTATGTATTAAGAAATTAAGAATTTCATAAAGCAATACCAAAATGAAGTTTACCAGATTGTAAGCCCCATAAAACCTAAAATCCTCTCTCAATTATCTACAAATACCCTGAAACATCTCACCTAGCGAAGACAAATAATAGGTCTTCAGTGTTTGTTGAATGAATAGACAGAAGAAAGATTTTATTATGTGTCAGAAATAGAAACAAGTGACACAAGATGTTACAAATTTAGTGTCACTGGAGGGTGGATTAGAAACATTCCAAGAAGTGGTAATAAATATTACCACTGACTTTTCAGAGGTTCCATATTATTTATTATAAGTTATGCATTTGGGGATAGAGTAAGGAAGCATAACTTTGGGAGATGGAATGACTATGGATGGGACACCACACTGAAAATTAGAGAACTGAAAAGTTTCTCCATTACTTTATTTCATGTTCCTAGGCAAGCCATTTGATTGTAATAATTTTCTAAGCTGAAAATTAGGGAATAATATCTATCCCCAACTATTTCCAAAAAAGAGCATTACAACAACTTAACATTAAGGAATTGCTTTTAAGTTGGCAATCATTTTTCAGTGAAGAGCAGTGAATAAAATGCTTCTTGGTTCCTGTTTCTGGTTTGATCTCCTTGATCATGGTTTTAACATGACTTTTTTTCTTTGATTAAATAAGTGATACTTCTAAAGCCACCAAGGTCAGCCAAAGCACTTAGAATGGATCTTTATGGGGGACGAAGAAGGAGACAAAGTAAATTAGCTGTCACCATAAATTTGCATGGCTCAGCAATAAGTAGAGCCATGCTCAATCATTCTGGTTACACAAACACAAGTGTATACTTTCCCTTACTCAGCTCATGAAAGCAGCATAAGAAAATAAAGGAAGGTTCTTTAAAATTCCCCAGTACCGTTAGGTGCATTAGGAGGATATGATGATCCTTGGCAGCCATTCGCTCCTGTATTACTCAGGAAATTGAAACTTCCATTATTTAGAAACTGCATACTGTGTGCATCCTGCATGGTTGAGGATGGTCCATAGTTCGAAGGTGATCTGTCATTGTATGGAGACACAGCACAGCTGTTACTGAAGTAGTCTCGAGAAAGCTGTTGTTCACTCAAGGCCATAAACCGACTGTGTTCAGCCCTGTGGTGGTAGATTCCTGCAGACGAGTGGGTCTGGGCTCGAAACATGTTTTGGTTGCTGGCACTGGTGCCATAATAGTTCTGGTTTGTTTGTGAAAGAGTCTGGTACAGGGGCTCTGAGTATGATGAGCAGTGGGACTGAGCAGATAACACCTGACCAACACTGGGAGGTCTCCCAGCCATTGGCCCCTGGTTGATGACGCTTCCTCTGCTGACCATGGCTGGAGAAATGGGTGGTGTCACCAGGTGACCAGTACTCTGAGACAGCTCTACTGGACCTGAAAGAAGTCAAAATTATAGGAACATCAATGAGAGAATTTATGTGGAGCAATTACTAAAGTAGATAGATATTTAGTCCTGAATAAAGATGGAGTGATTGGGGAATCATAAAATATTGTAGAAAGCTCATTCATCATACAAATAAAGGTCCCTAGCTTTTTCAACATTATTATTACTTTTTAGCTTCACTATAGGTCTCTACATTCTCAGGAGCGGAAGCAAAAGTAATGCTAGCTCTCAAGGTAAGACAGCCTATGTTCAAATTCTACCACTAACACTGGACACATCATTTAATCTCCCTGTCCTCTGTTCTAGAACTATGTGCTATGTTCTTAGAACTAGGGAATTCAGTGCATTAAAGGTAAGAAATGAATAGCCCATGGTAGATCGTACATTTGTCAAGGAAATCTACATACACAAGCATAAAGAATAAGGAAGTATTGCCTTAAGATCAAAAAGAGGTGGAGCTTGAAGGGTACATTGTTAACCAAGTGAGAGAAGCAGAATAATTTCTTTGGATCTCTCCTCCTGACCCCTATTAACAACTGACTTAAATACTGTGGCTAAAACCTTATATTAAAAGTTACATTATTTAATAAGTTCTGTTCATATTGGAAATTAATATATATAGTATATGTGGTATATCATTTAAATGGGCTTGGGAAGATGGTATGATTTTATATGGAGATTTTAAATGGTTTAACCAGAAAGGAAGCTGCCACATGGCTTCATGCATTGTATACTCCAGTCAAATTGGACTGTTACTTCTTCTCAAAAAGTTATACTCATGTCTCTCGATTCCATGCCTTCACACAGGTTGCCTTGCATGCATGGGATACCTTTCCTCCTCATCTCCAACTCTGTGTCTCCCCATGTCTTTCCTTGTGTCACTTCTACCATGAGGCCTTCTCTTCTAACTCATGCTATAGTAACCATGGAAGCTCATGCCACTACAAGCTGCACTGAAGGACAGAGTCCAAGACTAGGAAGGTAATAATCCTGCAATGTTTTGCACTGGTCAGGCTTCATCTAGAGTAATAGATTCAATTCTGAGGACCACATTTTAGGACTGATAAACCAGACAATCCAGAAAAGGACACACAAGCTAGTGAAGGCCCTCATTCTCATGTCATACGGATCAGCTAAAGGACCTAAGAATGTTTGGCCTAGTGAGAAAACTTGAGGGTGGGGATATCATAGCCATGATGCAGAGGGAATAGACTTGTTCCTTATGACCCTAGGAAAACATAAAATTATGATTTGAGCTTGATATTGGGAGGTACTTTCTGGTAATTGAAACTGTTCAAAGGTGAAACGGAGGCCATGAATTTCTCCTTGATGAAGTCCTTCAAACACAGATTGGATAAGCATTTCTTGGGTATACTGTCGAGGAGATTGTAGTTTGGTTAGGGGTTAGAGAGTCTCTGAGGTGCTTCTAATTCTGTGATACTATGAAACTGACTACTAAGCAGACCCATGGCCCTACCCATTCAGTTGGCCACAGCAGCGTGACCTCGGAATCTACCCGATGCTAGAAGCTCTTTACAATAATGGATTCATAAATCTGAAATCTCTGATTCCTCCAAAAAAAAAAAGAGAAGGAAGGACCGATTAGCCCTGATTTTTAATGGAATACTTCTTCAAAACCTTGATTTGAATCATCTAGATTTCAGGTACTTTCCTATTATTTGCTTTAATATCCTACGAATGCCACTGAAGTTTGGCAAAAGTCATTCAGAATTAGTGTACTTAGATTTCCAAGATTCTGCTACTGGTACTACTCAGTACTAATGCTACCCATAAGGGTCATAGCAGTATGTTTACATAGCATTTGCAATACAGGCAGACATGACAAGAGCATGGTCTTAAGGATCTAATTCTATCTCTGCTATTAACTAGTGTCATTGAGTTTTCTAATTCTCAGTTTCCTCGTCTAAAACTTGGGAAGCATAAACAATCTTTTCTTCCTCAAAGGGACTATAGTGATAAAAGGAGATGATATATGTGAAAGTATGCCAAAGAGAAATACTTTTAAAAAGTATATCAATATAAGACACCATTATTATTGTCTGTTAATCAGCTTTAGTAACAAACCATTTTAGCAACCAAGGGAGCCTAGGACAGCAAAAAAAACAGATGAAATACTAGTTTGAAGAAATAATTTTATTGAGAAAAGTGATATAGTGTTGCTAGAGTCAGTTAAAGCAGAAATTTAATATTTGTAGACCCTGTAATAATAACAAAATCATTGAGTCTACCTCTCCCCACCCCTACCTCTGAATTATATTTGAGTTATATAGATGAAAGCTTGGTCTCTTTGTCCATACAATAAAGATAAAAACCTACTTGTAGTACGGAATAATTATGTAAGTTATATTAATAACAGTTATGTCATTATATAAATGATAGTAATAGCCATTCTAATGAGCATTAATGGCAATTGCTATCACTCAATATGAAGGCTTATTGAGTTCCAAATGGATTAGGCTAAATCATCGGAGTAAAACAGTTTTAGGAAAGAGAATGGGAAGGGAGATAAAATCACTTGTTGACATATAGTGAGATATTGTTCTTGGTCATTTTAAACTGTACCTGTAAGTTGCATATTCTCCGTGTTCCCAGGAGAGAAAGGATGTAAAGCAGAAGGCAAGATACTGGGCTGGTTGGAGGGCAGAGAAACATAATTTGCCTCAGCAAGACATTCATTCTTGACTGAAGCATCACTAGGAACAGTGCCCCCTTTATTCCGGTTAGCCAAAAAGCAAGAGCTTGGTGATGCGGTGAAGGCAGCTTTACTTGCATCTGGAAGGATTAAGACAAGAAAGTCCCATTCACTTATTTAGACAGCATATGATGTCAGGTCAAAGAGTAGGAAAGTACCTGAAAGTTAGACGATTTCGTTCAAGTTTTGGAGAAATGTCCCACTAAAAATTAGGGTTAATTGGTCTTTCTTTCCTTCTACTTTTTCCAGATTTATGAATTCTTCCTTGTAGGGAACTTCCAGTGTAAGGATTCTCCACAACAAGTTATCATCTTAGAGAATTGCTTAGGGAAACTAAATAGTTAAGTGACTTACTGATGGTTACACATCTAAGTAATTGTCAAAGGCAAGCCTTGAACCCAAGCCTTCCTGACTTCAAGGCTGGCTCTCAGCTACAGTACTCTCTATTTCTTCCTTCCCATGGCTACCACTTAAGTCATTGATCATGGAATTATAGGTATCATCAAAAATATGTATCATTGTGAAGGGAAGTGATATCTTACTCGTCTAAGCATTGACTTAATTCAGGTCAACAAATATTGATAAAGCCTCTGCAACGTTCTCCCACCCCCATCCATGTAGTATATAATACTGAAACAGAAAATATCAAACTTAGCAGCTCTACATATGATATGTACTACTCACGTGGTGGTTAATGCACACTTCCACACTTAAATTTATCTGTATTTTATCTCTCCTACTAGAGTACAAGGAAATTGAGGACTCAATTTGCTATTCAGTCATTTCAATCATGTCTGACTCTACAAGATACCATTTTCTTGGCAAAGATACTAAAGTGATTTGCCATTTCTCTCTCCAGCTCATTTCACAGATGAGGAACAGAGGCAAACAGGATTAAAATGACTTGCCCAGGATCACATAGCTAGTAAATGTCTGATCCCAGATTCGAACTCAGGAACAAGAGTCTGCCTGATTCCAAGCCCAGTGCTGTATCTGCTGTACCCCCTGCCTGCCTCTGAGGGCTCAAACCATGCTTCATATAACTTTGTTCCCTCCTCTTGCCATTCCTGCTCCAATCACCCAGCTCTAAACATAATGCCTTGCATGTAGACATGCAAGTATTTTTTGAATAAACCAATCAATCAGCTAGTATTTGGTCAGAGAATCATAGATTTTGAATTGGAAGAGACTATAAATGTCATCTAGTCTAAACACTCAGTTTTTACAGATCAGGAAACAGATCCAGAGAGGTTAAGGTCATATAGGTAACTAATAATAGAATCCAGAATTTGAATACAGATCCTTTAACTATAAATATCCATATCCTCCCCCCCATATCATGTTTGCCTGAATGCAAACATTTTATTCTTTAGCAAAGCAGCATTCTGAGGCTCTTTGAAGATTATGTTTCTCAAGTCCACTTGGCTTATTCACTTTAAAAATATGAAATATAGGATTAGATAAAGCCAAAATGCAAACTGCATGCATTTCTCAAGTTACCTGAATTCTTCATATACTTTTCCAATAAATTCTGCAATTCTTGCTCTTTGTCATTGTTGAACTGGGTCTCCATGGCTAGTAGAATGTATTCATCCAAAAGCATTCGGATCAAATGAAAAGAACCTTATATGAAGAAAAAGGTGAAAACAGAAGGAGGAAGGGAAGAATAAAATGAAGTGAGAAAGGGAGAAATGTGAGTAGCAAAGTTATCTCCATGACCATCTTTCAACACTTTACAAGGAGCAAGTGAAATAAACAAATAATCGTTGGACTTTAAATGACCTGCCAAGACCAACATACCTAACCTGAAACTAATCTTTCTTTGTCCTGGCCCACCTAGTTCAGTGTGTTTACTGTCCCTCAAGCTCTCTGGGACCTAATTACATCAAAGTGAAATACCGATGAAAGTGAGACATGCTTTATACTTGAAGAGGCACACACTGGAGTGAGATAAGCAGGAGAACAGGGCCAGTTCAGCACCATTCCTGTTTACTTTATGCCAAATAATTAGACAGTTGTCAACATAATTGTGAAAAGAATATCAAGAGAAGATTTCTGTCTAGTTTAAAATTTTATCTTTCATTTTTCAAAAAATATGGATATATTCCATAGGAAAGAAACATCCTGGAAGATCTTTGACTTATCTTTAAATTACACATCAACTGCCTAACAAAAGGGGGGAAAAGTCTTTTTCACATTAAAGAATGCTGAGCATCAGTGCAGTGGATTAAAAGAAAATTAAATAGGAGAATGATATTCTAAACAATAAATGTTATATATCTAATTAACATCTGTATGTGTGAGTTCTCTAGTCTTTTTAGAAATTTAATTGAGATGAAGCTGGCCTTTTCTTTGCTCACAATGAACCATTAATGTTTTTTTTAAATATTTTCTTGGATTATTTTAGATGTGTTTCAATTCAATTATATTCATAAGCATTTACTACATGCCTTCTATGTGACTGGAACCATTCTAGGTACCAGAGATAAAGGAAAGAAAAACCTAAAGTAATATCTGTCCTAGAGGAGCTTAAAAGGATTTCAAAAACAAATGATTACAAAAAAAAATCTTATAAATGATATTAAGGGAAGAGAAGTTGAGTGACAATAGCTAGAGAAGCAGTCTTAGAGTCAGGAAGACCTGGGTTCAAGTTTCACCCCTGCCTATGCTAATAGTCTGCATGTTGCTAAGCAAACCATGACCTCTCAGTGCCCTAAACAGCTCTCTAACCCTATATAGGCTGATCTTCATTTCACCGAAATTATGTCAAGAAGAAAAATAAATAGAAGCACTTGATTTTGCAAAGATATAACTCAAGACATAACTTTCAGGTTCCCCCAGCCAGGGAATATAGGTATCAAAAGATGTTTTAATATCTACTCAGAAACATCTAGAAATGTGTCTATCTCCTCTCTCTGACTCCTTCCCCAGAGAGCTCTCCAGAGACTGAGTCTTGAAGTCTTGCCCCACATATTGTCAAGGGCATTCTTTTCCCACAAGGGTTGGAGTAGGTGGCTACTGATATCCCCACTAACTCTGACATTTTAGGATTCTCTGATTCTTGCAGAGCAGCATTTTGGACATGCAGTCCGAAAAGCAGGTGCCTCCCAAACACTGCGGCTCACAATGGCATGGAAAATCTGTAGCCTCTCTTTCTTTCAAAGACCAAAAGATAAAGGGCTAAGAATCAGGTGTGTATGAGTGATCATTGTGGCTACTGGACTAAGCAGACAATACATTTCAGAAGAGTTTCCCAAAGCAGAGAGAATACCAAAGCTGGAGGCGTTGTTCAAGGTCAGGTTGTGCATGACTCGAGCACCAAAGAAGCTCCATTTCAACAGGAAATCTTGAGCCCTCTTCTTTAAGGATCTGCCACTTTGCTTGCTGGTCTAAAATTAAAGGAACAACCCAAAATTTTTAGTGCTGCTCCTTTCTCATTTTTGTTACCAGATAGACACAAGACAGAGACACTGACATAGAACCTGTGATTTAATTAGTGCAAGCAGTTCAGTAAGGAAACTCACTTTACCAGTGAAGAGCGACGCCTGCTCTGAAACTTCAGAGTCTTAGAATATTACCTGGGGCACTGAGAGGTTAAGTGATCTGACTAGGGTGAAATAGTCAGAAATCATGTGGACCGCTAGGTGAAACAGTGAGGAGATCACAAATCTTGGAGTCAGGAAGACCTGTTTAAATCTGGCCTCCAACATTTGCTGGTTCTGTGACCCTAGTTTGTCTCAGTTTCCTCATCTGTAAAACAGGAACTTCTACCTCCCTGGATAGTTGTAAGGGTTACATGAGATAATAATTATAAAGAGCTTACCTAGCACAGTGCCGGGCACATAATAGCACATAATGTGCTATATAAATGTTAGCTATCATTATTATCAATTATTATTCAGAGGTACAATTTGACCTCTGGTCTTCCTAACTCCAAGCCAATTTACCATGCCACACTGATTCTTAATGTACTAATTACTACATCAAATTAAAGGATATTTTTCTGTATTAGGTTTCAGCCTTAATTCCCCTTCATTATCGCCCATATGGTTACATTATATAATAGAACTAGAAGTTGTCACTTGCTCAATTGAAACAGTCCACAAAATTACGTTATCTCTGCGTTTTCCTGTGACAGCACTTTGAAAGTGAACAGACGGCAAAGTGCAGGGGAAGGGTTACATGTCCCATGAATGATTAACTTGCGCTCATCTGATCCTGAATGACACCAGCAAGTCCCCACACCATAACTTGGACTAGTAAGCGATTTCTACACTCTGATTGTCTGGTTTCATTGATGAATGACTTGAAGGTTAACTGAAAGAACCAAAGAAACCACAAATCATTGCAAAATATTGAATGCTTTTAGAACTGAGATCTTGAAATGCTTAAAATGATATTTTTTCATGCAATTATTCCTTGTTATTTCTTTTTTTTAATTTGAACTTCATTTAAGTTTCTATATTTCATCCTTATATTCTGTGATCCCTCCTTTCCTAAGCATGTTACCTAGCCACAGCATCAATGATAACTATAGGATGACAATGGATGCTCCAGCACTTGGCAAATCAAAGAATAAGGTTTTTACTCTTCCCTGTAATTCTTGTTTATTTTCTTGGAATAATGTCTAGCAATGGTATTTCTAGTAAAAGGGTATGAGCATTTTAATTATTTTCTTGTTTCTTAAGCTTAATTCAGAATTTCTATCCAATGATTGAATCAATTTATGCATCCAGCAAGAGTATACTAAAGTGACCAACTTTCCACAACCTGTCCAGCATTGACTATTTACACTGATTGTCATGCTTGCCAATTCGTTGGATATGAGAAAAAAAATATCAGTCATTTTGATTTGTATTACTCTTTTAAATACTAATTTGAAACAAAATTTCACATGATTATTAATAGCTTAAAATCCAAGATTCTTATATCTACATACATAGTTCCACTTTGATTTGGTAGAGTTATCCTTTTAACCATCTTCTGCTTTTTCTGGCCCACCCCCAAACCAGTCTTCAACATGAAACTTTAGCCAACTATTAAATCAAAGTTTTTTATTTTCATGAATCTGACAAAGTCATAGAATGGTACCTTAATAACCCTTTGCTCTACCACAGTATCCAGCCACTCAATAAATGATTCCACGGTGGCATTCTTCTTTAGCAAATCCTTCAGTTCTTGGAACACTGTAATAGAGTCATCTACCATGTAAAAAGGAGAACAAAAGGTTGCACTCTACTCAGAACCCAGGTCCACTCACCAAGAACCACTGTCAATTTTGTAGCATACAAAAGAAAAGACAACATTGAAACAGAAAAAAAATGCACCCTGAATTCAGGGCTATCCCATCTTTTCCCCCATCTCCCTGTTCCCTAGTGTGTAGAGAGAACATACCACCCGAGATCTCTATAATTCCTGAAATCTTGAATAATTTTGCTGGATTTCTTTTTTGCATCAAGTCTTCCTGCCTCAGTTTCCTCATATGTAAAATGAAGATAATAATAGTACTTACCTCCCAGAACAATGGAATAAAGTGAGATAATATTGGTAAAGCAAACCCTAAAATGATATATAAATTTTAGCTATTATGTTTCTAAAAATATCTTCTGAAGAAATTGTTTTATATCTCTAAATTTCCTTAACTTTTAAACTAGATTCCTATCTCATTGCAGAGGTCTAAAATCTTTAAACAATTAATATAGCTTTCATGGGTGACAATGAGCTTTCCTCCCAACAGCCCCATGAAGTAGGAAGTGCCAGTGTTCTTATCCTCATTTTACAGATGAAGAAACTGAGGCACAGATCAAGGTCACAGAGATATTGGATTGGTCTTAAGCCCATATCTCTTGATTGGAAAGCCAGAACTCTCTCCACTTCACAAACAACACTTTTTCTAAGATTATGTAAAAGCAAATTCCAATTATGTTAATTAACTAAAATCATTTAGGGTTGCAAGACATTTCTTTGCCTATGTTCATTTCTAAGTTTAAAAGAGGATTAGAGTTCAGGAGTGCTGGTAGTGTTTTTTCAGATTTATTGAGGTTTTAGTCAAAATATATATTTAGAGTTAATGCCCCAGCTGAGCATTTAGTGCATGTGGAGAATTAACTATTAGGATAATATAATTCTGAGATGAAAAAAATGTTAGAGTTCACCCAGTTGGCATGTTCCAGCTACTGTGTTATGAATAGAATAGTGGAGTGGGAAATTAATTAAACCTTGAGTGAAAAATAATTAGGCTTGGCATCTTACCCTTCTGGGCCTCAGTTTCCTTATCCATAAAATGGGGATAATAACACAGACAAGACTTACCTCATAGGATCATAATGGAAAGACTACTTTGTATATACTGAAGTGCTATGTAAATGTGAATTAAGTTAGTATAAAGTACAGTAGATGTCCTCATTATGGCCTAATGAAAAATGTAGACTTTTCATTTATGCTTTGTGTCATAAGCTCACAAATGTGCCCAGAGCTCCTGACAAGCATGTTAGATGGCTTGATAGAAAAGCTACTACAATAAGTTCCCTGCTGTACTGTTCATTGAAGCTACTGGGTTCTGGTAGTGACAAATGACTATGGTTGTAGAGGCCCCAGAAAATCATATGTGACTGAGCAGTTTGTTTGCTCTGATTGCCATTGCCAAGCACAACACATACTCCCATTTGAATGACAGGGATGTAGGAGTGGCACATCCTAGTTCGTAGGCAATTCTTCAAGAAAATACTGTTAATTAATTGCTTTAATCAATGCACTTCTGCACTTAATTTTCTTATTATTCTATGAAGCTCAACATCCACACTGTGATTTAACATATTTTCAGTTTAAAGATTCTCATAATATATTATTAATGAGAAAACAGTCCTCTCTCCCTTTTCTCAAATCACTGATAATTTCTTACGTGCTTTATTTTGCTAAATTAAAGTTTTAATTGGCATCTGAGTCAGCAAGTGTAAACTGTATCTAGTTAATTTCTGATAGGATAATCTTCTCCTAAAAGCATTTCTTGCTTACAGAATGATTCCCACCACCTACTCACACATCCAGTTAATACACAAGAAGTAGTATAATAACTTTTGAACTCAAAACATAAGATAATAACATTGAGGAGACAGATGACAAACCAAAGTTAAATATGACAACTGAAAAAGTCTCTATTTCATTAAAATCCAAAAGGAGTAGCTAAAACATCTCCTCTGAATTTTACTATATTGTACAAAAATAAGACTGACTCAGAAAATATATTCTCACATCACAACATGTATTCTAGGATTAGAACCCAAAACATAGAATTTAGATGAAAGATTTTGTTAAAATATTGAAATATCCAAAATAATTAGCAGAGATAAGTTAAGCAAAATTGTCCTTCAGTATTAGAATGTTATTGCCTAGAACATTGTGAGATGAAGAAATAACTAAATACAGAAAAATAGAAAAACTTAGAAATTGGTTGAGGAATAAGGAATATCCACTGTTTTTTTTTTTTTTCAAATCATCATTTTAGTAGAAACTTCTTTTAAGCTATGTGTTCTGAATACTTGAAGTTGGAATTCAAGTATCTGGGGTTTACAAGCATACAAAAAAGCTCTCATGACAGCAGATTAGCCTCCACAAATTGATAAATTCAATAAGTCTTTTAAATCCTAAAGTAACTTCATCAAATAGAAGAGAATTATTACTGAGAACTAGTGAACCCAATGTAACCTCAATAGTTTGCTCATTCTAAGTTAAAAATGAAGTTACTTAGTTTTTTCCTTCCTTAAATACCAGCTCCTTTATATTTAGTAAAGTCCCAAGTTCAATACTACAGAGTGGGGGAAGACCTCAAAATCATTTCATATATTCATACATTCAAATATATAACATAGAAATACATATTTATATATACACAAATGCAAACATATATATATATATACATATATATACCTCCATTGATCTCCTCAAATTCATAGAATAATTAGAACTAGAATTTGGTTTTCTAAATTTTGTCATTTAATGTAATTCTGAATTATGAAACAGAATCAAATTGGAACTGGGCTATCTTTAGACCTCACTCTGGGTTGGGCTATCATCGGATTTTAAGTTGAGCTAGTCTCAGACTTCAATCTGCTGTCTCTCTAATGATCTACAAAAGAATGTGAACTTTTGCACTTTTAAAGGTAGATGAAGATGGCAGTAATAATTTGAAAATGCCTAATTACTTCATCATGTGAAATTGCCCTGGTCCATGATTTGCTATCAGGCCAAAATGGGTCAAAAGTTTGTTACTTTGTTTGAACTTCAATAACATAGCAAGGAAAACAGACTTACATTCAGTGTAGACTTCAGATTCAGGATCCGTGCTTCCAGAAACGGTGAGAAATGCTTGTGAGCCAATGCTATTCAAATCAACCTTTTCAATGTCAGACACCATAGAGTTCACAACATGCTGGTCAAAAAGGGCTGGTCTGGCAATCTGCAGTGGTCAAAAACCAAGATATGGAGAGGTACATCATTTCAATTCTCCCAGAAGGAAAACCATTATTACCACCAAAGGAGAAAACATCCTAGATGTACACCTTCTCCCTCTAATTTTAACACTAAAGTAACAAGCTCATGGAAGCAAAGCTAGAAGGGAGTTTAAAGGTGCTTAATCAATGTTAATTGGCGGATTGATTGACTAACCTTTGGATTCTTGCAAGCTTAGGGATTTTGTTGTATGCATTCTTTAATGTTTTTAAAGTTTATTCTGAGGATTCCATAGGCTTCACCAGACTGACAGAGATCTAGGACACACACCAAAAAAGGGCAAGAACTCCCAATCAAGTTCAACCCTTTATTTTACAGACTGTTAATAATAATAAATCATATGTTTTAATAATTTCATAATAACATCAATAATTAACTATAATCAATTCTTAATTATCATTATAGCATTTATACTGGGTATTCCAAAGTCTTAGTATTTTTGAGAAACCCTATGTAAGGACTTAAGGGCTTCAGGGCACTTTAAATATTATTTCATTTGATCGACAACAACTCTATGAGATAAATGCTATTATTATCCCCATTTGCCATTGAATAAGTGGGATGAGAAGTCAAATGACTTGCCCAGGGTCACAAAACTACCTAGTAAATACCTGAGGCAGCCTTTTTGACTCCAAGCCTAGAACCCTACTGTGCCACCAAATTTATTACTATCTACTCTGCCACCTAGTTAGTGAGGCCCCATAGGGTTGTCACTTTTCCAAAGTCACAAAAGTAAATATCCAAGGTTGAACTTGAACTCAAATCCTTTGACTTCAGAGCCAGTGAAAATGGCACTATCGCAGAGGACTTCATTTCAAATCCTGCATCTGACACTTAACTACCTGAATGATGTTAAGCACTTAAATCTCTGCTGATCTCAGTTTCCTCGTCTATACCATTTTTATGTGTGTCATGGACCCCTTACATCATAGAAGAAAGACCATAGATCCCTTCTCAGAATAATACTTTAAATACCTAAAATAAAATCATAGACTTACAAAGGAAACAAAAAGTCGGTCAATAAACATTTATTGATTTATTACTGTTTCCGGCACTAGGATAATCACTGGGGATACAAAGAAGGGGCCAGATCCCCACTCTTAAGTAACGGGTGAGGAAACATGAAAACAACTATATATAAGCAAGATACGTACCGTAGAAATTGGAGGAAAATAACGGAGGGAAAAAAGTGACATTAAAAGAGACGGGGAAAAACTTCTCATAGGTGGGAATTTAGCTGGGACTTAAAAGAAACCAGAGAAAACTAGAGGCAAAGATGAGAAAGAGAATTCCAAGCTGAGGGATGAGTGGCCAGGGAAAGCGCATGAAGGAGAGAGACAGAGGGTCTTGTGCAAGGAATAGCAAAGAAGCCAGTGTCACTGGATTGCAGAGTATGACAGAGAACAGGGATGGGGAAAAGAGGTATGAGAAAACTGGAAAGGTAGAAGGACACCAGTTTGTAAAGGGTTTTGAAGGCAGAGGTTTGACCCTGAAGTTGATAGGGAGCCATTGGACTTGACCGGATAAGTAATTTTTTTCCCTTCCAACTTCAGAGACTCCCTAAAATCCACCCACAAACCCCTTAGATGGCCTTTGAGTTTCCTTCCAGCCTTATAGCTAAAATCCAATGAACAATCCTATCTGGCAGATGAATGATGGGTTGTTGTCGTTTTTCCACAGAAGTTAGCTATTCCTATCTCTGCTCCTTTTGTTTTGCTGATTCAGATAGATTAGGAAGGAAGGGAGGAAATAAACATTTATTAAGTTCCTACTGTGTGCCAGGCACTCTGTTGAGCATTTTACCTATATTATCTCATTTGATCCCACAACAACCTAGTAAGTGCCATTATTATCCCATTTTACAGAGGAGGAAACTGAGGCAGAGAAGTTAAATGATCGGGGGGGTAGGGTGGTATCACACAGCTAGTAAGTATCTGAGGTCAGATTTGAAACTCATTTCTTCCTAACTCCTGGCTCAGAGTCATGTCCACTTCACCACCTAGCTGCCTGGTCTTGTGAAAGATTTCATGAGCTTCTAGTCTTAGAGAAAGAGGTCTCTCATTTACAGGATCAAAAGAAGAACTAAAAATCTCATCTCTCTTTTATGATAACCCACAAAAATGGTTCTTCCAGAGATCAAAACACTGAGCCCTTCCCAGAAGAGGATAATCATGGGAAAAAATATATTTTTTAGAAATGTACATGTGATAGTTTTCTTATTTAGAATGAAACTACTGGTTTATTTCCTCCCCAATGGGGAGTGACACATTTAAAAGAGAACTGGAAGGTTTTACAGTTGGCAATTTGATAAGCATGGATATATGGCTTTCGCAGCAATAAATCTCACCACCAAGATCATACATCGTTTTGGCCATGTAAACTGATGTGTCCAGAAATAGGATTTCATTCCTTAATTATACTGTAACTAATAGATTTTTTTCTTTTTAATGTAGCAAAAAGTCGAGAAATTTTGGATATAGTTCACCTGCAGACTTACCTGAGCAAGATGTAAAAAGGATGTTTGTCGTTTCAGGGAAGATACAAATCTCCGTACGATGGGTAGTTTCTTATCAGTTAGGGCTTCTGGCAGGTTTTCCAAGGATGAAACAACCCACTGTTCCCAATTTTTAGCAAAATTTCTTATGTCTGCTAATAAACTACAAAGAAACCCACATGTTAAATGCCAGGACTTCTGTGGGGAGGGAAAAGTAATTAAAAATCTAGAAGTTAAAGAAATTTGATGGGCTTAGACTTGGTTGTTTTGAAGTCCCCTTTCTCTTACATCTAAATTTCTATGACTCCATGAAATGAGGAATATGTTTTAAAAGCTAATAAGTTTAAAGGATAACTTTCTGACAATAGCCTTGTGACATTTTCATTGCATTCTTCAAAGGAAGTAAAACTAAGTAATATTATCATAATTAATGTGATTGTTAATCACAGTCAGTTTAACATGATGAAAAAACCAAACTTGGAGTCAGAAGACATATGTTGAATGGCTCCATTGTTTACTAGTCATAAACTTGGCAAATTCACCTGTGGGCTTTAGTTTTCTCATCTGCAAAGCAGGAAAAATTGTACTTTCACCATGCATTATCTCCCATGATAATTGTAAAAGTCAAATGAGATCATTTCAACTCACCACTTCATCTACTAAAAGCAAGTTATTTTGCTAGGCACTGGGAACATAAAGTAAAAAAAAAAAAAAAAAAAAAAAAAACAATCTGTGCTTCAATACCTCACATTCTACCTTGGGAGGAGAAGAGTGATACAAGAGGGTGACTGAGATTATAGCTCAGCACAGCTAAAAGGGTGATGATGGTGGAACTCTCCATGGGAAAAGAGTGGTTTCAAGGAGAGGCAGTTTGGTAGGAAAGGAAAGATAATGAATTCTGTTTTAAACAGTGAATTTGAAATTCAAATGGAATTATCTAGATCAAGGTATTCACCAGGTAGCAGGTGGTACCAAACCTGAGGTCAAGAGGGAGATTAGAGCTATAGATTAGAATTGTAAAATAGATAGATAGATAGATAGATAGATAGATAGATAGATAGATAGATAGATAGATATAGCTAGATAGAACTGAACCCATTGAAGTTGGTGAATTCCCCAATGAAAGTACTTTGTAAATCTTTGGGTGCTAAACAATAGTAATAGCTAACACACACACACACACACACACACACACACACACAGCACTTTGTGAAGTGCTTTACAAATATTACCTCATTTTTATTCCTCACAAGCACCCTGAGAGGCAGGTGAAAAAGTGAACAATGATCTGCATCTTAGCCACAATCTACCAAATATCTCCATATTTGCAATCTACTCATAAACATTGATTTGACTGGATGATTGGCCACACATAAACATAACTACTATATTGCATAAACTTTGATCCAGAGAACAAGTTTCATGTGTTCACACTGATCTAACTCAATGTCAGTTTCACTACACAGAAGCAATAATGAGATCAAAGGAACATTTGGTAAAAGAAAAGACTACAAGAAAAATGTAAGTCAGTTACATGTCATTCATGGGATCCATATATTTGAAGCTGTAAAGATCCTTAGACACTGGCCACCACTTCAGTCCCCTTTCTTCACAGGTGAAGAACCTGTGGACCAGAGAATTTGTACACTCTGCCTCTGGTTACACTACAGTTGAGGAGTCAGAATTTGAACTCAGGACCTATGGCTTCTAATCTAGTACTTTTGTTCAGGACACCAGGCTGCCTCTGAATTAACTCTATCACATAATGAGTGTAAACTTTCTACATGCAGAGCACTGTATGCATTTGCTCCTAAATATACTAAGGCAAGATTTAAGTTAGTTATTTTTCAAAGCAAAGGGTTTTGTTGGGGATTTTTTTGAAAATTTTGTTTTTCTCCTATTAGAGGGCCTCCAACAAACAGCTGATACCAATCATCAGAACCCTATGTTCTTAAAAAGCTACATTATTGTAATACTACTTTCTTACATACACAAATTGCTGTAGAGCTTGAGTTCATTGTTTCCAAATAAATATATAGTGCTGCACTTCTCTACGGACTTAAGTCTTTCCTTAGGACTCTTAGTGATGGAGGGATATCACATTTATGTTTGACAAACCAGCTTCTCTTTAAAAATATTTCCCTATGTCCTGAGAACTAAGTAAACTTAGATTTTGCCTAAGGCTACCCCACAGGTTTCAGAAACATAATGTTCCCTCATCTCTCTTTCTATGATACTCAAACAAGGATTTTTGGCAGACAACATACTTAATAAAATGGGAAAACAAAACAAATTGCATGGCAACTATATTACCACTTATTACTTAATGCTCCATCCAAACTGGCCATTTCCCAAATATTTCTCTTCTATTTTACCTCCTTCCATCCTACCTTGGATCTTACCTGGAATTCCTTCTCCTCTACCCCAGAGCAATCTTTGGTTACTGAAATTCTACCCACCCTTCAAGACTCAGTTCACAAACTTTGAAGCTTTCCATGATTCTCTGAACTGGAAATGATTTCTGTCTTATCCGATCTCATGCTACTTATATACACTTATCTCATTTAATCTGAACAAACCTGAATGTATTTTATATCCTTTACTGAACTGTAAGTTTGTTAAGGTGGAAGTCATTATTTAAAAATAAAGCAAAGGTCTGATTTAACCTTTCAGTATCGCATATGCAAAATCTAGGCATTTAATAATTTTTTTACTGAATAAATATCTTTTCTTCTAGTGTGATTCTTTAAAAATTTGATTAATTGGTGAAGAAAGGAGAAGAGGAGGAGATCTGAATCTGTAATTTATTGGTGTAGGAAATCTACCAGTAGGAAACTTCCTAACCAAGGTAGATTGGCACCTACTCTGCAACTTCCAGTGTTAGAGAGTTACTTGGGTGCACTGTGATCTCGCCCAGGGTCACAGAGCCAGGATGTGTGAAAGGCAGTACAAGGTCTTCCTGATATCAAGATCAGTTCATTCTTCATAGCACCCCTACTTTAATGTAATATGTAGAATGAAACTCTGTACTGACAGGTTTAACATGTTTAACCTGACTTACCTACCTTTCAGGCATTTCTTGCATTGTTGCCGGAATGAGGACATCTGTTAGGACCTTAAACATAGGGAAAGATAACGTAAATCTTTAGTGCCAATACTTCATATAATGTCACTTAATAATTACCCAATTATTTTCATGTACTTACATTCTTATATAATCTCTAAAATGTGTATCTACATGGGAACCTAGAGTAGGTAGGCATGTGGGGCATTATATAGGACTGGAGGTAAAGTAGACAAAAGAGGGAAAAGCCCACATATGTCAGGTTGGTGGTCTTGGAAAGCAGAGAGGAGAAGGATGGAAAAAATATTGCCATGAATGCTGAGTATAAGCCAAAATAGAAAAAGTCCTGAAGTGTTGGGGCACTGAAGAAACTGGGTGGACTAGGAGAGGACATTTAGCAACAATATAGGAAAATATTTGGCAGCCTACTTGAAGCAACCAAGCTATAAACTGAGGTTGAGAGTTCTCAGTTAACTGGTTTGGAACAAGTAAAAAGAGTTGGAGGAAGAATAGGATTCTTAAAAATATATAAAGATTCTGCTAGCTACTGGAAACCTCTATTAGATATATTTGGGAGAATCATGGAAAAATCTGAAAGGAAAGCAATTTCAAAATAAGAGTAGAGAAAATGGTCAGTGTATTGATTTTTTGACTACTTGTTAAAAAGTAAAGAGGGACTTTTATTGGTGGGAAGAGTTGATGGATAGTGTTGCAGACACCACAAAAAGCATAAAAATAGAATCAATAAAATGTTTAAAAATACACAGATGAAAGCAAAAAGAAGTTCAAAATCGAATACAAACAGGGAGCTTTTGTGGCGTCAAATCTGATATATACTTTTTAAAAAACCTAGATAATTGTTCAGTTTCATGTACAATCTGCTTTTTATTCATTTCATCCTGAAATGTTCGTGTCTGTTGACAAGTTATAATAAAAGAAGAAAGTTTATAATTAAAAATAAAAACAAGCAAAAAAACCCCCTAAGAATGGACCGATAAGGTAGCTATAGAGCCTATCCACACAGCTGTATTTCTGTGTATGCGTATGCCCACACTTAGGATTAGAAAAATTCACAATCATTTAATATACACTACATATTAATATGTTTAGACATAATTCTTATTATAAGCCTGGCTTGTGGTTTTAAAAAAAATGTTACCAAACTCTATTGGGGTTGGGGTGGGGTGGGGGTAAGGTAAGAGAATCTGCAAGACCACAATTTCAATTTTTTCACCACTTTTTCATTAATGATGTGCCATCTTCTCTAGCTTTGTTGATGATCAGGATAAATCTTCAGTACTCCAGTCCTAAAACACCAACTGCCTATCAGACTTTTTGTATAATGGACATGCCCAGTAAGCATCTCAAATTCAACCTGTCCAAAACAGGATTTATTATCTTTACCCCAAAAACCTCCTCTATTCTGAGATTCTCTAATTTTGTCAAGGATACTTTCACCCAGGTTCTGAACTTAGGTGTTCTCTTTGACTCTTTATTTTCCTCTAACATCTAAACAATTGCTAAATCTTATCATTTCAACTCCATATCTCTCACATACATACCCTTCTCTCCTCTCACACAGTCACCACTTGTTATAGTTGAGGTCCTTATTATACTCACCTGGGCAATCACAGTAAGTCTAGTTGGTCTCTCATCCTTCTCCATTCCTTTCTACTCAGTTGCCAAAGTGCTTTTCCTAAAGCATGGGTAGGGAACCTGAGGCCTCGAAGCCACATGTGACTCTCTAGGTCCTTGGGTGTGGCCTTTTGACTGAGTCCAAGTTTTACAGAATAAATCCTTTCATTAAGAGGATTTGTTCTGTGAAGTTTGGATTCAGTGAAAGGGCCGTACTTGAGGACCTAGAGGGCCACATGTGGCCTTGAGGCTGCAGGTTCCCTACCCCAGTAAAGCATCAGTCTGACAATGTAACTTTCCACTCAATCAACTCCAGATCAAATATAAAGTCCTCGTTTTTGGCATTTACCTCTTCACCACCTGGCCCTTTCCTATCTTTATCATCACCATCATCATCACCTCATCTTCCTTTTCCTCTTCCTCTTCTTCCTCCTCTACGCTGTCATTTAATTTTCTAATTTTAAGTCAGAGGATTTGTTATAAAAACTCATGCTTTAGTTAGCTACCGTTAATCAGAAGCTGTGTGCCATAATGGAAAGAATATTAACACTAGCCTTTCAAACCCAGGCCTGATGTTTACTAGTTATATCGCCGTAGACAAGTCATTTTGCTCCAATACTCAGTTTCCTTACCTGTAACACAGTATGATAATACCTGTGCTCCCTCCCCCCACAAGGCTATGGTGAAGAAAGTATTTGGCAAATTTTAAACACAATGTTATGAATGAACAGATTCTCCAAGGCTCAGCTCATTTCTTAGCACCAGATGCTGGAACCGCCTCCTTCTCCATAATTAGTTTCCTTTCCTGAACTGCTGCCAACCCCTGGATTCCTTACTTGGGGGGACTGAAGACAGGGAGAAGAGAGATGCAAACCCATTGGCCTGTAGGTCTGCTCTCATTCCAAACTTACAGATCTCTCTGCAGCCACTCAGAAATTCACAGCCCGTCTACACTTTCAGCTAGTCCCTGGTGCTGTGACTTGAGGGTGCAGGCTGTCCCAGGAAACCAGACTCAGGCACTATAGTCCTTCTCTACTGATGGTACCCAAGCCTTAGCTCTTCAATTAATGGCTTATCCTCTACATTAGAGATGAGGGTACAAGGCTATACTTTATATCTGCTCAGCTCCAACTTGAACTTGGGGGGAAGAACACTGCAGCTACCCAGTCCTCTTAGATGATGAGTGTTCCATCCTCATGGGGCAGGTGTGGGGGTCGGGGTGAGGGTGAGGGCTAGACACAAAATAGAAGAATGACCGCGGCTCTGTTTCTAAGTCTCTCTCCTTCCTACGTCTGCAGCTGTAAAAGTCACTGTAAAAATCAAGTACATTTTATAATTTAGAATATAGTTATTTTATCTACCCTTTTACCTTGAAATTCTTCTGATGACAATTCATTTTTTAAAGAGCTGAACTTTTCTTTTTCACAATGTAAGTCTAATCTAATGATAATATTTACTCAGTGAGCTAGTTCTCCCTACACTTTTATGCCCATTCACGATGACTGATAATGGAGTTAGTCATGAACCCAGCCTCTCCTCTGGACCATCTCCTCTCCATCAGAAAAATCTCCATAAATGCTACCTCATTCAGTGTTTGTCTAAGAGACTTGTCTTTCCATAAGAATCCATGAATGAATCTTTTGTAGATACCCGGGTCTTTCATTTCAGTTGGGACACATTAACAGCCATTTCATCAAAAATGAGGGACCTTGTCTATTCGACCTAATCTTTTCTTGTTTTGAAGGGTACAGTTCGAGTCAATAGAAAATAGGATGCTCAAAGGAATTTCCATAATAGCACCTAATTCTTTTTTTTGCTAATATCATAAAGTGATCCAATGAAATATCTAAATGGTTTTCTTTGAACTATTATGCTAATAATAATAATGATAAAAAAACAAAAACTGCACCTCTTCAACTACTAATGCTAAATGATGGTTTAGATGGTAATTTTTTTAAAAAATGAAAATAGATCCTTTTTTGCAAAGCAATTAAAAAATCATTTGCAGGCACATCTTCAGCTTGAGGGATTTTTTTATTGTTATTTTTATATACTCAAGTGTAAAATTTATTGAAAACATTTTCCCATAAGATAGCCCAATAGGGAGATGTTGTTGTCGTAAGTGCACATTACATGTAGAAAGCATCAACATGCGATGAGGCTCACCTTATAAAGAATTGAGTCACAAACACAGAAAATGTCAATGATAACAGGGTTTTCAAGCAGTGGGAGAAGATGATCAGGCATTCCTTGCCAAAAATGCAGTAAGAAATGTTGGATCTGTTGGTAGGGGAAGGGGTACACATAGTTAATATCTTCAGTCTGCATGAACACACATATAATATAATCAAGAAAATGTTTGTGCTCACCCTTACCTCTTCGAAGTTTCCATTAATCGCATTATCCAGAACACACTGGCAGTGAGTTTTATACATCATAATGAGAGTGTCTACCTATTCAAAGAAGTAACAGCTTAAATTAAGAAGATTTTCAACTCTTTTTTATAAGAAAGGAAATCAAATAGTTCTGTGTTACCAAATGGGACAGAGGGGGGAAAAAAAGAAATAGCATTAATATATTGGTGAAATTTCTGCAACACTTTTTTACCTAAAGTAAAACAAAGGAAAATTTCAAGCATAAACACTTGAAAGCCTCCCTCCCCATTTCTAAATCAGTAATCTAGTAGTTTGATCCCATAAATGTCAGCTTCTTATTCCAACCATCTGATTTCACTGAGGTGGTTATTCCCTCCACTAACGCAATTCATCATCCCTCTATAATTAGTAGATGGTCTTCAGGGATTATTGTGGCTAAAACATTCATTACCTTGCAGTCAACCTTGAAATAAAGGTCTCCAAACTGAGTCAGGCTGGTTGTATATATAAAATGTTTAGTCTGTTCTTAACCCCTGAGAGAATCAGTTTTCTCATCTGTAAAATAGAGCTAATAAATTTCACCAGTCATGGATTAATATTTGGTGATGGTTTTCTCAAAAAAAAAAATTGGGATATAGAATGCTACTTAAAGACTGATAAAAAGTTCTAGAATTTGAAAGGATCTTAGAAATGGTCTAGTCCATCCTCTTCATTTTCCAGATGAGAAAACAGGGTCAAGGAAATTAAAGTGACTTGGTCAAATACACACAGGTAATGAATGGTAGTAGGGTTAAGATTTGATGACAGGTTGACTCCAAATCCAGTGGTCAGTTTAATTCCTTCACATACAGATCATCAGAATTGTGCATTTTTTGGCCAATATCTCAATATCGATAACTCATTTATTCAGTTCCAAATTTTATAAAGACCTTGGACAATAACTACAAGTCCACAATCATCATAATTTTCCTTGATGTGACTGAGAATAGACATTATCATTTTCAAACCATTAGACATGAGCTCAGGCAAAACTTTTTTTTTTTAATTAAGGCCATTGAGAGCAAGATGTACATGAATCAGGTTAGGAGGGGTAGCTGCCTTGGGCTAAATTATTTTAAAGGTAAAAAACAGCAGCTCCTCTGCTCAGTCCCTTCCACTGGAGCCATCTTCTAGCTAAAGAGATCCTGGTCCTGACTCTAAAAAAGGTATAGGGGTGGGGGAAGGGAGAATGCTGAAGTCGTCCAATTCAATCCCACTTAATCCCATTCTCATCAAAACAAGCAGACAGATGGGGAGAGGGGCACAGAGAGTGAGAATGAGAGTCAGGGTCCTCAGCTGCCTGCTAGATACAGGTAGAAAGTGGTTCATGATAATGCAGGCTCAGTTCTGCTGTGTCCATTTCTAAATGGAAGTTCCAGTATTTACATAAATATATATTAGCAGCAGATTCTCCCAATCTGTTTTTGAGTTCACAAGTGAAGGAACTCCTAGGAAAAGGAGAGATGAGATGAAGGTGCTAAAATATATTGCTAATGTATGTTGTGTCTTTTCAATAGTACCTGCCTCACTGAATTGCTATAAAGACCAAATAAAATATATGATATGCATGTTTCTTTCCTTCCTTCTGTGCCTCTATGCCTATATGTGTATATATGGCCTGAACCTGTGATTTTTATCCATTTCTGGCATGAAAATTCCCCTTACCATGCAAGTTAGCAATTCATCCCATAATACAACCTGAAGAGTGTTTAGAGCCTGGAAATGTGAAATGTTAAGTAACTGGCCCACACCTTGTATCTATCAGAGGCAATCCCAGTCTTCCTGACTTTAGGGTCTCTACTCTATTACACCACCATACCTCTGTCATGAATACATGCATATATATTAATATGGTTGCAAAATGTATATTTCCACATGTGTTACATGACTTCCCACCACTTCCATACATGGAGGAAAGCCAGGTAAAAGGGAAACTCCAATATGGAAAATAAATCTATTTCTTCAAGATGCTAATCTCAAAGAACAGAGTTTATTTTTTCTCCATAGTCTTCTAGCTATGTTTGTTGCAGCTTGTCCAGAGACTGGACTGCCACATTGTTAATTTTATTAGAATCTCACAAAATCCAAAGTTATAATGTTGCTTTCAAACCAGAAATATAGCAGCCTTTAGGTAACAAAATTATTCTCCAAAAGTATACACAATTATGAAAGATCCATTATGTGAACAAATTGAGAGATATGAACAGTGGTAAGAGAATGAAATCATAGGGAGGGAACAATTTATGAGACTTGATATAAATGCAAAAAAAATTCTTGCAATGAGACTGAGTGAGAAACAATCTAAAAGTTTTTTCAATCTAAATTGAGGAGCAATGGAGGATCAAATAAGGCATAGGATAAGCCACATGGGATGGATGGGAAAATGATAGTGTATGGTAAAGAGAAGGAAAAATTACTCAGATCTCATTTTGCTACTATTTACTCTGCTGTGAAGAATAGCTTTTGAACTAGAAAGGATAGAACAAAAAATAACTAATAGGAAGTGGATACCCAACATAGGTAGTGAGATACAAGGAGAAGCAGCATAGAAAGAATACTGGATTATGATTGAGAATACAATACTAAAATTTGGTATTATCTTAGACAAGTAACTTCATTTGTCAGCCTCAGTTTCCTTACCTCTAAAATGAAGGGGTTGTTCTAGATAGCCTCTAAAGTACACTCCAATTCTAAATCTATGATCCATTGTCACTAATCCTGAATGAGCTACTAAGACCCTTTCAGTAATCTTTGAAAGACTATGGAGACTAGAGAAGTTACTGCAGCATTGAAGAAGGGCAAATATTATCTCTATTTTCAGAAAAAAGGGAAGATAATGGAATTTGCAAACTACAGACTTATGAATTTAATTTCCTTCAAAGGTAGTCTCTGAGGTTACATCTAACTCTGAGATTATTTGATTTTGTGAAAATTATTTTTAATTCTTAATAAATTTCAAAATAGAGAGTTCTTGATCACCTGAAACTAACAATGGTTTTTACAATGGGTATCCATCCTACTTATTCATCTTTCATGCCATTTCTATCTCTATGATATCTCTCCCATCTGTCTTTTTCCTGTTCAGATAGCCACCCCTTAGTTCAAGCCCTCATCATCTGTCACCTGGATTTCTGCAGTTCCTTCTTAATTGGTTGTCCCTGCCTCAACTTTCTCCCCACTCCAATCCATACTCCATTCAACTGCCAAAGTGTTTTTTCCTTAAAATCCTTAGTACTCCTAAATAAACTCCAGTGCTTCTCTATTACTTCTAGGGGAAAATATAAACTCCTCTACTTGGCTTTTAAAGTCCTTTAAACCTAGCTCTGACCTAACTCTCCAGTGTTGGCATATATTACTTTCCTAATCTGTGTTGTTTTGCTCAGTTGTGTCTAACTCTTTGTGACCCTATTTTGTTTTTTCTTGGCAAAGATACTAGAATGGTTTGCCATTTCTTCTCCAGCTCATTTTACAGATGAAGAAACTGAGGCAAACAGTTAAGACTCTTGCCCAGGGTCACACAACTAGTAAGTTTTTGAGATCAGATTTGAACTCAGGAAGAAGAGTCTTTCTGACTTCAGGTCTGGCACTCTATCCACTGCACCACCTGGCTGCCCTATGGCCCAATCAAACTGACTTCTCTTTTCTTCATACATAACACTTCGTTTCCTCTCTCTTTTCCTTTTCTGGAGCAATATCCTATGCCTAGAATTTTCCTCTTCACCTCTATGTCAGAGAATATCTCAATTCCTTCAAGACTCATTCAAAAACCATCTTCTTCATATTTTCCTGATGCCCTCAATGTCCAGTACCCACCCCCTCAACCAACTTGTACTTATCTAGTTGAACCTTTTTTTTCTGTAAATACTCATGTACAGCATGACATAGTGGATAAAGTGCTGTTCCCAGAGACAGAAAGACCTGAGTTTAAGTCTTACCTTTGAATATATTGCCAGTGTGACCCTGGGTAAATCACTTAACCTCTCATTGCTTCAGATGACTCTCTAACACTGTATGTTACAAAAAAGGTGTTAACCTTCATTGATGAAAAATATTCCTTCATCAAGAAGTTCCCTATACACAGCCCATAAATTTCCTGTAAGAAGAACTTCCCACAAATTCTGGATCACTGCAAGGTGCACAGAAACACAGCGGAAGAGATTTCCATTCCAGAGAACCCTGGAGAGCTGTCCCCAGGGGTCCGTTGAGCCCCGGAAAGTGGAGTCCACCCAAGCGCTGCCCTGGCAGCGGCCCCAGAGGAGCGGATCCAAGCAGGCTTCAGGGACAGAACCTCCGGTGGCTGCAAAGGTCCCTCCACCCACAGACGCTACAGGTCAGTGAGAGAGACTTCTGGGCTGGCCGAGAGGGGAGTGGGGTGTCTCCGTGGCTCGGGCCCCCTCAGAAGGAAGCAGCAGAGGGAGCGGCAGAGGCAGCTGCGGCGGCCCGGGACTCCCTGAGCAGACAAGATCTTCATTACTGAAGGTCTCTGCATAAAGCCCCTGAGGGAACTGAGCCTGGGAGGAGGCCCTGCCCCAACCCCAGCACCAGAACTTAAGCTCACATTGAATAGCAGCCGCTCCCGCCACAGATAGCCCTGAGACTAGGAAGCAGCATTTGAATCTCAGACCCCAAGCACTAGCTGGGCAGATCTAGGCAGGGGTGGAGAGGAATCTTGGAAGTCAAGTAACTGGCTAGGAAAATGCCCAGAAAAAGAAGCAGAATAAGACCATAGAGAGCTACTTTATTGGGGAAGAGATGTTCCTTCCCCCCTTCATTTCTGATGACGAAGTACAATGCCTGCCATCAGAGAAAGATGTGGAGGTCGGGGCCTCTCTATCCCAGACATCCAAGGTAGATATCCGGTGGGCTCAGGCCATGGAAGAGCTCAAAAAGGATTTTGAAAATCAAGTTAGACAGGTAGAGGAAAAACTGGGAAGAGAAATGAGAGAGATGCAAGAAAAGCATGAAAAACGGGTCAATACCTTGCTAAAGGAGACCCAAAAAAATGCTGAAGAAAACAACACCTTGAAAAATAGGCTCACTCAATTGGCAAAAGAGGTTCAAAAAGTCAATGAGGAGAAGAATGCTTTCAAAAGCAAAATTAGCCAAATGGAAAAAGAGGTTCAAAATCTTACTGAAGAAAATAGTTCTCTCAAGAACAGAATGGAACAGATGGAGGCTAATGACTTTCTGAGAAACCAAGAAATCATAAAACAAAACCAAAAGAATGAAAAAATGGAAGAGAATGTGAAATATCTCATGGGAAAAACAACTGACCTGGAAAATAGATCCAGGAGAGACAATTTAAAAATTATGGGACTACCTGAAAGTCATGATCAAAAAAAGAGCCTAGACATCATCTTTCATGAAATTATCAAGGAAAACTGCCCTGAGATTCTAGAACCAGAGAGCAAAATAAGTATAGAAGGAATCCATCGATCACCGCCTGAAAGAGATCCAAAAAGAGAAACTCCTAGGAACATTGTGGCCAAATTCCAGAGTTCCCAGGTCAAGGAGAAAATATTGCAAGCAGCTAGAAAGAAACAATTCCAGTATTGTGGAAATACAATCAGGATAACTCAAGATCTAGCAGCTTCTACATTAAGGGATCGAAGGGCGTAGAATAGGATATTCCAGAAGGCAAAGGAACTAGGACTCAAACCAAGAATCACCTACCCAGCAAAACTGAGTATAACACTTCAGGGGAAAATATGGTCTTTCAATGAAACAGAGGACTTTCAAGCATTCTTGATGAAAAGACCAGAGCTGAAAAGAAAATTTGACTTTCAAACACAAGAATGAGAAGAAGCATGAAAAAGTAAACAGTAAAGGGAAGTCATAAGGGACTTACCAAAGGTGAACTGTTTACATTTCTACATGGAAAGACAATATTTGTAACTCTTAAAACGTTTCAGTATCTGGGTAGTTGGTGGGACCACACACAGATGTACACACACACGCACACACACACATGTACATGCATGCACGCACACACACATACACACAAGCATGCACACACAGAGACAGAGAGCACAGAGTGAATTCAATAGGATGGGACCATATCTTAAAAGAAATTAAGGTAAATGGTGAGAGAGAAATGTAGTGGGAGGAGAAAGGGTGAAATGGAATGGGGTTAATTATATCTCATTCAAGAGGCAAGCAGGAAACTTTTTAGTGGAGGGAAAAAGAGGAGAGCTGAGAAAAAAACATGAAGTTTACCCTCATCACATTCAACTAAAGGAAGGAGTAAAATGCACACTCATTTTGGTATGAAAACCTATCTTACAGTACAGAAAAATGGGGAAGAAGGAGATAAGCAGGGAGGGAGGGATGATGGAAGGGAGGGCAATGGAAGAAGGGAGCAATTTGAGGTCAACACTCTTGGGGAGGGACAAGATCAAAAGACAGAATAGAAAGAATAGGATGGAGGGAAATACAGTTAGTCTTACACAACACGACTGTTATCGAAGTAATTTGCAAAACTACACAGATATGGCCTATATTGAATTGCCTGCCTTCCCAAAGAGAATGGGTGGGGAGGGAGGGATGGGGAGAATTTGGAACTCAAAGTTTTAGGAACAACTGTTTAGTATTGTTGTTGCTACTAGGAAATAAGACATACAGTTAATAGGGAACAGAAAGTCATCTGGCCCTACAGGACAAAAGAGAAGATGGGGACAAGGGAAAGGAGGGATGATAGAAGAGAGGGCAGATTGGTGATAGGGGAAATTAGAATGCTTGGTGTATTGGGTGGGGGAGGGGATAAATGGGGAGAAAATTTGGAACCCAAAATTTTGTGAAAATGAATGTAAAAAGTTAAATAAATAAATTTTAAAAAAAAAAGTTCCCTATATAAATGAAATCACAGGCCCGATACTTAGCCCGTATCCTATACTAACATATGTATATGTCTCCTCTAGTGAAATGCCAGGTCCTTGAGAACAGTGCCTGTCTGCTATTTTCCTTTATGTTCCTGGTGCTTATCTTTTAACTCTGCTTGTCTCCACTTAACTCTCTATGGTCTGGAATACTTCCCAAATTTATCTGAAATTATGTTAACTACACTCACCTCAGCAAATCCTACAGGCAAATCGTCTGAATTCGTTTAATATACTTCAGCAATAGTTTCAAATGCTAATGAATAATAATAACAAGCCTTTATGTGCACTATAAGGTTTGCAAAGTGTTTTACAAATATTGCCTCACCAATTCTCACAACAAAAACCTGGAAGATTGGAGCTATTATTATTCCAATCATTCGCTTTAGTTGAAGACAAAAATAAAATAAACTAAAACCAAAATAGGTGGTCCAACAACACATTGCAGGGATTTTATAGATTTAGCAATCCATGGGGGAGCTACTAACTAGCTACTAGCCAAATAAAAAGCCTAGTTAGACAAATGGCTTCAGTGGCCCCAGAATGAGCAGCTGATTGGAGACCTCACTGTATAAGTATAGGGAAATAAGCTATTAGTGCCTACTAACATGTAGATCTCTTCATTGAAATGTACATGGACATGTGTGTGAGAATATATACATACATATACACATATATGTATGTCGCAAATATGAGACTATTAAAGAATTTTAAAAGTGGAAATTGCCATTGAAAACATTAAATCTAGCCCCCTTACTTCGCAGTTCTTTAACCTTGACAAGTGGATCTAAATGGAAACTCATTTTTAAACATTTAATATATACTTTGCCAACCCTGGTTAGGTAACAAGACTGAGAAGGTAAATAATTAAACTAAAAGCTGTTAATTAATATTAGTAATAGCTTGCCCCTTTCATAAATCAGTCAATAATGTTTGATTATGTAAATTTCTGACAGCTATGATATACTCTGAGGATTGAGCCAGGTAATATGGATATCAGCGACTCGATAAAGGAGGGGAAGATGGGAAGCAAGGGAGTGGCATACAAACTTGAACCTTACTCTCATCACAACAAGCTCCAAGAGGGATAATGTACACACTCAGTTGGGTAAAGAAAGCTATCTTATTCTGCAGGGAAGTAGGAGAGGAAAGGGATAAGAGAAAGGGAGGGGCTGATAGAAGGAAGAGTGGATTTGGGCAGGCAATGGTCAGAAGATAAAGAAGTATTTCACATCAATACCTTGTCCTTAGAAATGCATCCTTGGTATACAAGGTGTTGTGCACTTGGGAACTCTGGAAGAAGTGTCCCAGTTTTGGAGCTGAGTGAATATTTTCTCGTGAAACCACCCTATAATTCAGAAAAAAAATAAACATATTGTTATCCTTCACAGAAAGTGCTCGATAAATATCCATTGAATGAATGCAATCAGAAAAGAATATCACTTATCAAGTAATTGGTTCAAATGTTACATTTAAATAAAATAGAAATATATGTGTGTGTGTGTGTGTGTGTGTGTGTGTGTGTGTGTGTGTGTGTGTGTGTGTATATATATATATATATATATATATATATATATATATATATATATATATAGTTGTGTGTGTGTGTTTGTCTCCAAACATTGTGAAAGTAGAAGACTGGACCTACATTTTGTACAGGACATCAAATGTACATGCCAATAAACCTGTTGTTTCTATAACTTATAAATATATCTATATACATTCAAAAAAACAAAATTTAATGAAAACATGAAAAGAAAAGTTAATAAATCTGTAGTCTTTAGATTTTTTTAATCTGACTTTAAGTTATTTTTATTGGGTTTCACAGTTAATTTAATATTAAAATTACAGAAACTTCATCATGACTTCATTTACAGGATGGGAAAGGGATTGAGATTATTATTTTACTGGTATAGGAAAATCTTGTGTGAGAAAAATCCTTCCACTAATGCAAGTTGCTGACTTCTCTGCAACTTTTCATCTTAAGAGAATTATCTAGAGTGCCAAGAGGTTAAACCCAGACTTACACAGCCAACATATGCCAGATGCAGCCTGGGTCTTTATCCACTATACCACACTACCCCTCTCTAAAGAATATTGCATCTAGAAAGGACTTTGGCCATCATCTTTTCCCATTACTATCTCCCATGCAGTCCAGATATGTTGAGAAACTTGTCCAAGATTACATAATTATGGTTAGTGACAGCAATGGATTCCAATTTCCTTGCTCCTAGTCTAATGTTCTAAAGAACTTTTTGTTTTTTACTTCCTTAATATAATTTCCTTCCAATTGAGAGAAAGAAACAGACGGGGGGGGAGGGAGGGACTAAGTGACACAGAGAGATCTAGCTACACACATAGATATCTAGGTATACATATATCACATTATTTTGGGTATAATCAGTGAAACTGACAGCTGGTTCATAACTAGTAAAAAATTATATGGGAGCGTAAAGTATATATACACATCAAATTATAAGGAAATCACATTCAGGAAAACACAAACTATTCCACAATCACTATCAATGCGACCTTTGGCAAGTTGCTTTATTTCTCTTGGCCTTATTTCTCATTTATAAAAAGATGGGGTGAAGCCATTAGGAGCTCCAAATGGAAATGACACCAGATTCATTAAGAGTGGAAAATTATATGAGTCCAAAGTATATGCACCTAGATTCACATAAGGCACAAACCCTGAAGATCATCTGTCTGAACTGCATTCATGTTTGATCAAGAAAACAACCTCATCAAAATGAAGTCTCCAGGTATACCATGCCTATATCAGCCACGGTCCTAATCTTAGTGATATCATCAAGAAACTATTTTTGGCAAGAACAATTACAGGAGCACAGATTTTAAGATGAAAAAAGTCCTTAGAAGTCAGGTGGCCCAAACCCCCTCATTTCACAGATTAAGAAACTGAGATTCAAAGACAGTAAAAGACTTGTTCATCATGATTCAGGGAATAGAGGGCAGAGCAAGAACTCAAACCCAAGTCCTCTGACTTTAGCTAAACCCAGCTCGATTTACATTTGTACTCCCCAGCCTATAGGTATTAGTAGCTTCCTATGAAAACATTTCATTCATTTTTTCACCATGTCTTTGAATATTTGTTTCAAGATTTTATGCACCATATTTATGACCTTTTTTGCCCCAGAAAAAAATTATTATTCCACATCAGTTGGTGATATTTCTACCTTGTCTTATCAATTTCCTCTGCTCCCCAAAGACAAAACGGAGAAGCCTGAAGACCAGGGAGGGAAAATTGGGGACCTAAAATGTTTTATAGCTTGAAAATGCTTACTTCATGAAAACCAGGATAATATTTTTAAATGTCCTCGACTGTGTACGTGTGTATATCATTTTAAAGATTTTTTTCATAAAAAGAAAATGAAATCAATTCATTTTCAGGAAAAAAACATTCTTTTCCACCTATCTTACACATTCTGTTATCTGGAATAGTTGGGAAGAATGGGATGTTCTGGTTGATTGGCATTCTCATTATTGAGTTGTTGCAATCACCTTAATGGATGGTACACTCGGAAAGAATTAGAATACAGTAAAATGCACTTAATACCAAGCCAATTATTCATGCTATTTAATTCTTTTTTTCTGATTCAGAAGCAGTCCTGAAACTTGCAGTAACCTATAGTGAACAGTACGGACATCAGAATGGCAATAGCAGTTAATAGTAAGGAACTCCCTGGATGAGGAAATGCCTTTCACTAATGCAGAGTGAATGCTTTCTCTGTGATTTACAGTCTTGGATAGTTGCCTCGAGCACTGGGAGATGAATTAAGTTGCCCGGTATGTGTCAGAAGCAGAATTGAAACCATCTAACCATTCTGAACTGTCTTCATAGCTTCAAGTCTGACTTTTCATCCACTGTGCCAGGAAACAGGAAAAAGTAGTGTAAAATAGGAAATTCTGTCAATTAATAGAGGACTATTCATAGAATTCATAACATTTAGACCTGGAAGGGACTTTAGAGATCATCTAGTTTAATCTTCTTATTTTACAGAAGAGAAAAGTTAATCTAACAGAAATCCATCCCGTGACATTTTAAAGGTTGTACAGCATGTAGGGGGTAGACGTAAGGTTCAGACCCAAATCTTTCTCACTCCACATCTCATGCTCTTTCTGCTATGCCATAATGATTCTCCATGGCTAAATTAAAATTTTAGAAAACCATCTTTCTTCTCTCATAACCCTTTTTTCTAATAACATTAAGCAAAATAGGACTTAGTGAATTATTTCTAAGAAGTTATATGCCTCATTTTAATAAATAAATAGTTCTCTAATTCTAAATACTTGTAAATTATAAATTTGTTCAGAAATGATACCTATTTATTTGAAATTGATAGAGACGGAAATCAATGAAAAGATTGAGTGAGGGAAGGGGAAGCAAATGGGAGAGGTCACTTGGGAACATTCCTACTTGGGTAAGAAGGAAGAAAAATTTTACCAATGCAATAATAGGAAAACCGAGAATGTGCAATGCTAGAAGAAAGCCAGACCTGAGAAGCAAGAAATGGGAGTTTCTAAAAGGACCAAAAGAAAGCTGGTGTTCTTTTGTTTTCTGTATAAGGAGGTACCAAGCCGTTGATTAGAGAGGTGCCTCCTTGCTTACCTAGTGAAGTGACATTTGGACTGTTGTGTTGAGCCTTAAGCATCTCATTACCAAAAGTTGTAAGGAAAGAAAAACAGAATGAGCCTAGAGAAGAGAAACAAATATGATTAGAGGGAGGGAGGGGCTGATTTATGAGGGAAGATTAAAGGAGTTAAATCTATATAGCTCAACTAAGTGATGACTAAGGAGGAATGTGATAACAGTCTACAAATATTTGACAAGCACACTGAGAAGGGGGGATGCACTATTTGGCTTGATGTAGAGTTGTTAAGCTGGCCATGAAAGGATGAAGTTAAAGAGAGGGAAATTCAGATGGAAAATATGACTCAGAAAAGGATGAAATCATGGGAATTTGCCAGGGCAAAAATGACAGCTGCATTATTTGGAATCTTTAAAATAAGTCTGAGCCAAGAACTAGAAAATACACTGTTTATGGTCAGTCTTGCTCTGGAGCAGTCCTTTTTTTTTTTTAACTTCAGTTTTTGTATTGATCCTAGAGAATTTTTTTCTGACAATACCATTTTCATCCACTATGTTGTGTTGATCTCAGCCATATTTTGTCCACTTGTAATTTTGATTATTCTACTTTTTATTCTTGTATTTTATTTTGAAGTGATAACATTATGGGGATTTTCTGATGGCCTAGTTTCAATGAACTTGAATTTTTTGATTTGGCCAATGTTTTACAAGATTTCAAATATCTTACCACAGACAAGACCCTTCAAAGTGAATTACTATGCTTTTTTTTCCCTGCTAGCTTCTAAATTGCTAAGAAATAAGGAAACACTTTATTCTGAACTTTTTGGATAGCCTCTTTGGAAAGTTTTGATTATCATGGTAACTCCCTCAATGTTCTCATTTATAAAATGATGAAATTCTCCCTCTACATAGAATATTGTGTATAAGGTGATATACTGATTCATTTATCATTAGTAGAAGCAATAGTAGTAGTAGTAGTAGTAGTAGTAGTAGCAGTAGTAGTAGTAGCAATAGCAGCAGCAGCTATTGTTTTATTCATAAAAATCCTTCAAAAAAGTCAACCTGGAGCAGTGGATAGACAGTCAAACCAAGGAGTCAGGGAGACCTAGATTTAAGTCCTGCTTATGACACATACTGGCTATGGGATTATAAGCAAGTTCCTTAACTTCTCAGTACCCCCAGCTATTCTCTAAGACCACAAAGTTTTAGAGCAATAGCAGAGGGAGTTTCCTCACGAAGAAGTCTCTAAACTAATAAACTCTCAGGTCCAGAGGAAAAGAAAGTCCTTCGTGAGAATTTTATTTAAGACATTTTCACAGTTCTAGTTATAGATGAAATTTGCCTTGGCCAAAATTCAAAGAACAAAACTCTTAAAAATAAAAGCTTAGTTTAAAATTTACACTAATAAATATGAAAGATTTCAATTAATAGCTACTATATGTTAACAATTTTATTATGTAAGTTGATCATTTTTAAAAGACCTTTTGATATGGTTATTTAAGGAAATACTTTGTGCATAATTTGCCCATTTCTAACCATAATGCTATATCCCATCTCCTGGAGCAGAGGCTATTAATAAAAATTGACTTATTTTTTCCAAAATCAAGAAAATGTGTACAAAAAAGGTTCTACCTATCCATTAGATGCATACTTAGCAGGTCATACTTAGTCCTTTAATGGAAGAACAAAAACAAACATTTAAATCCTTGCTTTTCCAAAGTACATAAAAAGTACATTGCTGACATCCAGGACTAACTTCAGCATGAATTCCAGGAATGTTGAACTTGATAACACCACACGCTCCTTTCAAACTGGCCTTAATGATCCCAAGACTGTGAAATCCCAAAGAAAAAATATCAAAAAAGACCAACTGGGGAATTCCTTTGTTTATTCATTTTAAAGCAAAGTCCCTAGTCTTAAGAATTCCCCAAATATGCCATGAACTCAGGCTGGCAGGGAACCTCTCACTGTTCAAGAGAGAAGCATAAAGAGATGAACAATCTCCAAGTGAAAAAAACAAATGATATGTTTTAATTCAAATGAGACACTGCACGTGGAAGCATTCTGTAAATCATCAAATCTACACAAACCTAATTTGTTAATCCCTTCCCCTCACCTGCTACATTGAGTACTGTGTAGCATACCTATTTGGCAAGCCCATTTCTTCCATCACGTTCCCCTTTGAAAACAAAATCTGATCTTAAATTCTGTTTCAATTTAACAAATTTATATTATCTCACATAAATTGAATATTGGACTTGGCACAGGAAGGAGATGGGAAGACTAAATAAGAAAAAGTCTCTGGACTCACAGAGCTGAAAACAATATCAGAGGATTCCAAAGCTGTGATTTCATTAATGTAGGAAGCTTCCACAGTGGAAAATTTTTCCACAGACACACTCCAATAATCATCAATCATGTAGTGGCACAGTGGAGAGAAAGTTAAGCCTAGAGTCAGGAAGAACTGAGGTAATACTGGCCTCTTGACATTTTCTAGCTTTGTGACCTTAGGCACATCATTTAGGCACAGTTTGCCTCAGTTTCCTCAACTGTAAAATGATAGCACTTAGTTTGAAGAGTTGTATTGAGTTTAAATGAGATATTTGCAAAAAGTACTTAGCACAGTGCCTGGCCCATAGTAGGGGCCATATAAATGCTTATTCCCTTCCTCTTTTCTACTCATTATCTTAGAGAATTGCCTGGGGCATTAAGAAATTAGATGACTTGGCAATAGTCACACAGTTACTATGTCAGAGGCAGAACTTGAATCCAGGACTTCCTGACTCCAAAGCTGTCCATCCTATTCACAATGACATGCTGCCTCTAACAGAGGGTCAGAGTAGTGTTGATGAAAAATTTTATTTTTCATTAGACACAAAAGGAAGGGCCAACATATGGAAAATATCAAATTGTCCTCTACTATTAGCACTCTCACTAAACATAAAGTAAATTAAGGAAATTCTTTTAAATTTAAAGTCTGAATTGATGCAAACATCATGTTGCTGAAACACCATATTAAGCAATTTTTTCCATTTTAACAACTGTTTATCAACACACAAAGAGTTTATTTCATTGATTAAAAAGGGCAATCCAGGGAGTTTTATTATGTAATTGCCCATTAGATGTATTTTTTTAAAAGCTTCAACGAAAAGAAATTGGTTCCCTTCAGAGAGACTACATTTGACTTCATTTTTCAAGATAACAGACTTGCATCATTTCACTGTCCTAATGGGGTTTCATGATTCTCAGTTCCAGATTGGCTCATGTACCACATTGCCACCACTCTTAGTTCTACAGCACCTGTTTCTAATGGCTCTTTAACCTCGGGATAATGAGAGCATTATTATCTGCCTAATTAGCCATGCAGTCTCTAATGGCAGATTAACTGGTTTAGATAAAGCCAGTTTGCTGATATGTTGTTCCACAGGAAAAATACTAACCAAAGAAAAGTGGTACAACATACCAGAGATAAGCAGCATTGGTGGTTTTCAGTAATTACTCTTCCAGATTTCAGGTTTTATTTAAATTGACATATTATGAGCACAATTCAACCCTGTTGCATTAAGCCTTTTTCTTTTACTTTATTTTAATGGGAGTACTCAGGGGCTTTGTTTAAAAATCTTCAAGTATTTTATCTAAGGCAGGGCTCTTAACCTTTTGTATGTCATGGATCCCTTTGACAGATCGGTGAAGCCTATGAACCCTGCCCTCTTCGCACAATCATTTTTTAGCCAAAGAAAAACAAAGTTTATTAAAGATCTGCTATATTGGGCTGACTTTTAAGAAGCCTCACCATTTGTGAAGCTTATATTGACAAGGGGGACCACATAGAATCTGAGTTAGATTGAATCTGAGCACCTTTGTGGAGACAAGAAGGATCTTGTATGGAGAAAGCCTGTGGGAGGGATCTAGGAGTGGTCTAGTAGTCTGGGGCTTTGGGAAGGTCTTGAGGAGGAGTCTAAAGTGGATCTTGATGGGACTGGGATGATTAGAGGTCAGAACCAGGAGAGTGGGATTTTGATATAAAAATAATTGATGGAAATGTTCAATTTTATTCTGAGGTCATAAAAAAAGATTTAACTATTTTTCCCAATCAAATTCATGGATTCCTGGAAATCTATTCACAAGTCCTTTGGTATATCCCAAATTAAGAAGCCCTGATCTAAGATACAGATAATTAGATTATCTCTGCAAGAGGCTATGTAATAAAACAAAACAAAATTTGTCCACATAATAGAAATTGAGGTTTTCTCCCATCCAAAGCATGGAGGAGTTTTGAAGTTCTGAATTATTCTAGTATATGTTGTTAAGCAACTAAGTTTTGTAATAAAACTGTGAAATACTTTGAAAAGAAACGATGCTTACCTCATTCTTCAGCTTGCTTCCAGAAAACCTTGAAAAATCAATACATTTCCATTAGTTCCAAAAGAACATTACAGTTCTAAACATTAGGAAAAAATAAGGGGGCCGATTATGGGGACTGTTAAAAGAGTGACTTCATATCACACCTGGGAAAATGTACACTCTCATGCAAAAGTAGTTCTTGGAATACCTCCCCAAAAGGAACCAAGCGCTTTCCTTAACTTACTCAGAACTCAAGGAGACACTTGGGGAAAGGTAGAACGAGATGAAATTAATAGAAGTTGCATAAAGATTCAGGTATAGGAATCTCATCTGAAACTTTTCACATGGGCCTAAGTGGTTTCTGGAAACAACAACCAAAAACAACTGCATAGACTATTTGCTACATCAAATGGTAAATATTAACATATTACATATTGAAGTTCAGTTCAAATGCCACCTCTTACCTGAGTCATGAAATTAGGAATGAAGGGTAGGAGCAATCATTTAATAAGCACCTACTCTGTGCCAGATGCTGTCCTAAATGTTTTACAAATATTGCTATCTCACTTGCTCCTCACAACAACCCTGTAAGGCAGGTGCTATTATTTATTCTCAATTTATTACAATTGAGGAAACTGAGTTAGAGGCTAAATGGCTTGCCCAGCTTCACATAGCTCTTAATTGACTGAGATCATATTTGAAGTCAGGTCTTTTCAGCTTCCAGGTCTAACGCTACATCCATTCTCTTGTATTACCTTGTATTTGCTTAGTATGTACTTAATATATACTTTATGTGTACATGTACTCTCTGTTGATAGGACAAAACCTCCAAGATGGCAGGGAATGCTTTATTCATTGCATTTGTACTGGGTCTAACACATAGTAGGTGCTCAATAAATGCTTAAGAATTTATCATTACAGTACATGAAAATATTTAAAATGAAAGAATGGGCACTTAAAGCAATAACAAAATCAAAAGTGCATTTTCATAACCTAACCTTTCGTTTTCATCTTTTTTTGCATTAGAACTTTGTAATAACAATAATAGTAATACACTGAATTTCAGGTGCACCTTCTCCATTCATATAAATGTCACAGATGTTTTTATTGCTCCATTAATCAACAAGCATATATTTAGCACCTACTACATGCCAAGTCCTGTGCTAAATGCTGGGGATACAAAGACAAAGAATGAAACAATCTCTACTCTCTAGGAGCTTTCAACAGTCCTCACAATGTCCCAAGAGGTATATATATTTTTAAAATGCAGACAGACATGGAACAAAGAATGAAAATCAACCAGAATCACTAGCAAAATTTGAAAAAGCCAAGTTCTCATAATTTCTAGTCTAAGACCCTTTCCACAAGACTGTGCTGCTTCCATTGCATCCGTCCCTGTCTCTGTGGCAGGGATGAAACTAACACTTTTAAGCAGTTCCTGGGAGTCATAAATTATTTATAACTTCCATTTGGCCACTTCTAATATAAGGGTTTGATCTTATTAATATGAGTCTATTAGGTAACTAAAAAAATTGCATAAAAGATTTGATTTTTAAGGGTTTTCTTCTGCAAGAGGTAAGCTCAGTCCTTGGAAGTTGTGGTATGTATGATACATTCTCAGACACAGATCCCATCTTAGACATTCATGAACTATGTATACCTTGGACAAGTCAGATCACTGCTCAGAGCCTTGGTTTTTTCATCAACAACATGAGGATACCTATTTTCCTCACAAGGTTGTCGTAAAGTAGGGTTACAGGTTGGACCTATGATTTCATTAATATAAGGAACTATATCAGTGGAACTACTGATGTGGAAAGTCCCTATACCAATTCCAGTGGGTACCAATTTCTGAAGTTTATAATTTTACAGAATTACAAAGGTAAGCAATTCTGAGAGGTTACTGAGAAGTTAAATGTGTCTAGGAACATACAACTATCCCAGGCAGAACTTAAACTCCGGTTTTCCTGGATCTGAAAATGACTCTGTCCACCATAACCTACTGCCTTTTATGAGGTAAATGCTTTGAAAACCTTAAGGAGCTATTTACAAATTCAAGTTTACTCATTCAGAAGCTGGGTATTTAACTGGTGCCACTTGCTGCCATGTCCATTTAATTATTCCCTTCCCTTAGAATTCTCAAAACACATTTATTTAGCCCTAGAAATATGATAAGCTAGCACTGCATTCTGCTGGCTATATGTCCAACACTTTTTTCACTTCAGGCATGTGTGTGTACATACATACATACATATATATATATACACATATATACATATATACATATATACATATATATACTTATACATACATATGAAGTATGCATATATATGGTATATGTGTATACATATACATACTATATATGTGTGTATACACACGCATACACACACACACATATGAATGAGAAGCAACATAGCATAGAAGACTGGGAGGTCTTGAAGTCAAGAAGTCATCGGTTTAAGTCTTACCTTGCCTATATACACACTGTCACACAGACAATGACTCACAAGTCAGTTTACCTCTCAGAATCTCAAGCATTTCTCTAAGAATCAAAGTTGGGAAATTGTTACTGATCTACATGGGTCAAAGGGAATGAGATCACAGGTCTGAACCCCTCTCTCAAATAACAACATGAAAAAGAATTTTATAAATTATTAGTATTTGCTGTGTTCCAAGCACTGAACTAGTTGCTACGGTACAAAGACGAAGCATAAAACAATCTTTACTCTCCGTGAGCCCAGTTGAATCATAGAGAGCAGGAGGGAGAGTAAGGGCCAATGAGACAAAGGAGAAGTTGTAGCCAGCTTGTGGAGAACTTTAGCTATCCCTTAGGCAAATATAATTTCTCTTCTTATTTATCACTGATATCTTCCAAATAAAAGGACCCAGACTAGCCAGCAAGCACTAATTTAAATTGAATTAGGCTACCCCTCCTCCATTTTTTTTATCTTTCTAAGAACTAGTTTCTAAATACTTTCTCAGCAATTCATCTTTTTAAGTGCCAAGGAGTGGGAACTTGACAAGCACAAAGGTCTATAAAAAGTTGGAAATTTCTATTGAGTTTTACAAGAAAACAGATGCAGTGAGCATAGACAGACAAAGTAGAATGTCCAGCAGTCATCACTTGCTAAGATGGAGAAAGATGAAGGCAAGCCAGAAGTGTCACTGAGCCATATATACCTTGTCAGACCCTTCCCGGAGTAGACAGAGTGATAATATGCACTGCTCTCTTTGATGCCAATCCCATAATAGTGATACCTGGGGTGGAAGAGAAAAGTAGAAATGATGAGTTCAGCAACAGCTTGGCAAAAGTCCAACACCAGGAAACTCAATACAGCAAATGTTAACCATATTTCCAGATTTTCCTGTCATCATTTCATTAATCAATGTCTCAATGTGCTAAATTCCTTCCTTAAAGGATTATGGGATCAGAGATCTAGAGGTGAGCAAGACATCAGAGGACAACATCAATCCACTCATTTTACAGATGAGGAGACTGAGGTTTAGAGAGGTTGGAGCTTTCCCAAGATTATAGAAGAACACTTATTCTGCTTCTAGTGCACACTTGACAGTGAAGGTAAGGAAGGGGGAAGGAAGGAGGGAGGGAGGAAAGGAAGAACAAAGGGAGAGAGGGGACCAGAAGTCTCAGGCTCCTGGCTGAAAAGTTTTAAAATATAAACACGTATAAGTGTGTACAATGTGGCTAATTGAAAATTGCATCATTTAAGAATATGTGAAATTAAACAAAAATGGTTTTTATAGGAAAGAAGAAAACATTATGACATAGGCAGGCCAACAGTGACATTCCAGGAGGTTAGAGGTCAATATGGGTAGTAAGAGCATTTCACTTTAAATGAGGAAATAAGAACAAGCTTATTTTGCTGTAAATTTTTGTAGAACAACAGTAGAAGAGACATTTTTCTGTGTTGTAAACTGTTGGGAATAAACAAGACCAGACAATTAGAAAAGTGGCTATCGGAAAAGGTATGATGCTTTTAGAAGAAAAGTCTCAAATAGATAATGAGCTATGGGATAGATGAATCATCCTATCCATTCTCTCAGTCTCTTCCCATCTCTGGCCACACCTATTGACATGCTACACATGTAACTAAGAAAGAGATCTAGAATCAATTGCCTAGAAATACCAAATCATAGGTGTCTACAATCTCAAATTTTGTGACTTTTTTCCAAGCTTAAATTCTTGGCTTCTATATCACTCTTGCATTATGAAAATGAGTTCTTCCATTCATCATGTAAATTTCAGACATGAGCAATAAAAGCAACAATTTGCTGAGTCATGACCTTTTAGTATCGTCAATATCATTTCCTTCTCTAGAAATGGTAACCATAATGACTTGCATTTGCACAGTATGTTGCATCCTTCAAGTTCCAAAAGCAAAAAGAGCTTTACAAGTTGAATAAATGGATTACATCACAGCAATCATTCCGTCCACCAAAAAGCTAGTATGGGTTTTGTTTACGGCTTTGATAAAGATGATCACATCAGAATAGACAATGGTGTTATTTATGTCCGTGCTCAATGCTCATCAAAAGTATAAATTTGATTTGTTCAAAATGCTAAATTAGGACTTGAGAATACAAAAAGGAAATCAGTATGATGATCAACAGTGGACCCATAAAATTATGAATTAATCCATTCCTAATCACAAATTTAGGAAACCTTCCTTACGATACACAAAGTACAGATAAGCATGTCCTTGAGTCAAGGAGTCATGAAAACGCTAAGTCTAAAGTTCATAAAATACCACATGATCTCCTATATGGAACCTCTTTATCTATATTCTCTTTAAAGGTTTTTGCATAGAATAATTTCTATCTAACCTGGAAAAAAGGATTCCTAGGTCATCTATTTATATACATAAATGAAGAGTATGTTCGAACATCAGAATAAAATGTAAATTAAGAGTTATTTTGAATATGGAATTTTAGTTGGGGGGCACCTTATGATTCAGCTAGTCTATGCTCATTTAAGAGTAAGAAAACTGACATCTATAGGAATCAAATGACTTGATCAAAGCCTTACACAAACCATTAGGTGAAAAAGTTAGGACTTGAGTCCAAGCATTCTAAATTCCAAATCTAATGATCTTCTCACTATACCATACTGCCTTCCTAAATTTACTGAATTCCTACTCAAATTCGTTCTAAAAAAAATGACTCCCCATGAGTATGAGACTTGCTGCCTGAAAGAAAAAGTAACTTTAGGAGAAAATTATGAAAAATGGGGGAAATGAAGAAATAGTATAAATACAACAAATGACTAAATTTTAAGAATAAAGAATAAATATTGTGAAATGCGAGAGAAGGCCAAAGTATTTTTGCCTCCATTATCTTGACTTTGATATAAACAGTCTCAATTCCTCTGGAAAAGATGACTTTGGCAAATAGAAAAAATAGGAGAGGCTCAAATTTATCCCATGTTTATAGAAAGAAAAGAATTTTTTAAAAACAATGAATATTTGTTTTAAAACCGCAAGGCAGACTGAGAAATGGGAGAGACATCAAATTTATGAAAACGCCAAACTATTGAACTCATTGTCACTAAAAGAAAATGTTAAGGAAGGAAATTGGCATAATTAAATCAAGAAAATCTTTCTGAAAGCAATTGTGTTAGTAGATATGAACAAGAGAAAAACTAGATAATTTAAACAAATTGGCAGGTTTTATAACAATAATAACCTACTTGTATATAGAACCCTACAATCACAAGGTGCTTTGCAAGGATTTTTTCAGGTAGCTATTACTATCAGAAAAACTAGGAAAATGCTATATCTGAGCAGGAAAAAAATAGATTCATGGCAAATAAAAATAAAATTTACATTCTAACTTCAAGTTCTTTGCAGATTCCTCACTGTGCTATATTGGTATATGTACATATGAGACATTTATAGATATATAATAGATATTTCCTGAAGAAAATGAATTTTACATCATGTCTAGAAAGTAAATATTTTTCTTTGCTTGTGGTTGTTTTGTACTCTTTTGATTTTTCACCCCTTATCCCTAATCTTTGACTTTATTTTTTTAATTTAAAGTTTTATTAATATGGCTTATTTTAACATAATAAACATTTACAGATTACTCCTACTTCATGAGAGGTCTTTTATGACAAAGTAAAACAATTAATTAAAACTAATAGTACAGTGACATCATCTGAAAGTACATATAATATTCTAAATCTGTAACTTCTCCCAATCTATTTTTTAAAAAAAGGGAGAGAAATCTATTTTTCTCCCTCCCACCTCTATCTCAATGGGAAAAAAAGATAAGAAAAGCAAATTTTTGTAATAAATTCATAAGGCCAAGTGAAACGAATTCTTTCAATGATTGTATATCTACGTATATCATGTAGACATCTATCCATAGATATCTATATGCATATGTATATAAATATACAGCCATTGAGAGAATTCATTTCTCTTGACCACACACACATATTAAGCATGACATAGGTATAGTATAGTATATGTGTATATAGATGTATGTGTCTCATTCTGCACCCTAAATCCATTGCCTCTCTGTCATGAATATCATGGTTCATTATTAGTGCTCTGAAATCTTGAATGACCATTTGTTTATGTTGTGACCTTTTCTGTCTTGGTCACCTACCTATGTGGAGCTTAACTTCGTTTAAGATGTGAGGTATTGGTTTAAATCTAATTTCTTTCATTTTGCCATCCAATTTTCCCAGCACTTTTTGTCAAATACTGAATCCTTATACAGTAGCTAGGGTCTTTGTGTTTATTGAATTCTAGGATACTAAAAACATTTGCTTCTACTATATTGCACACTGAATCTGTTCCACTATTTTTTCGTGAGTACCAAATTGTTTTAATAATTACAGCTTTGTAATATAGTTTGAGATCTGTCACTGCTAGGCCCCCTTTACTTCCGTTTCCTTACATTATTTCCCTTGAGATTCTTGACTTTTTTCCCCTTCCCATTGAATTTTTTTTATTATTTTTCTAGTTCCATAGAGTAATTCTTTGGCAGTTTGGTATAGTATTGAATAAGTAAATTATATTTAGATATTATTGTCATTCCTATTACATTGGCTTATCTACTCATGAGCAATTAAGGTTTTTCAATCATTTAGGTCTATTTTTATTTCTATAAATAGTTGGTTGCGGTTATATTTTATGGGTTTTTTGTGTTTCTTGAAAAGTAGACTCCCAAGTATTTTACACATTCTGTAGTTATTTTAACTGGAACTTCTTTTCTATCTCCTTTTTCTTGGTATTTTTTCATTGGTATTAGTTTTGGTCCACTTTTCTATTTCATTTTGCCATAGAAGACAGGCAGAGAATTTCATTCAAAGTGGACGTTTTCAGTGCTTCTCCTCACAGTCAACTCAAATAATCCCAATTAAGGTTTTATTGCTGAAAAATATGGTATTAAATCACATTTTTCAAATTGTTAACTTTTTATTCATTGTGTCAGGTATATTTAAAGGTAGAAAAATACTTTCTTAATTCAGAATCTTCATGAGACCCTGAAAAATACTGTTGGCACCATACTTTATCTTCATGGGAGATACCTTTCTTTTTGTCTTGATCTGAACCTATGATGCCATTGGTATGGGAAGTTTCTTTCCCTCCTGCGGATTGGCCACTTATCTGTAGAATAATATCAGAATGCTGATTAGGTCATTGGGAGGTTAGATACCATGCTCACAGCCACACAGCTAATATCTGTCAGAAACATGGCTTGACCATAGATCTTACTGGTTCAAAAGATGCTCCTCAGTTCACTAAAATACACTGGTCTCTCTTCCTATCAGTGTAATTAAATATAGCAAGGCTTCTTGAGGCCAGGTATTGTGCCTTAGTTATCACTGTATCTCTCTTGGAATCTAGCTCCATACTTAAGACTTGGAGCTTAAAATGTTTTTATCGAATTTAATTGAATTCAGCTGGTGTGGTAGAGTTCAACTAAAAATAATCTTATAGTCTTCCACAGCTACAACTTCATCATCTGAATAAAATGCACCCTGATACTTTTCCTTTTAAAAAAAATTAAATTCCTTTGTAAAGTAGAAGGACTCATTATCTTATGCCTCAGTTAAAAACGAAATCATCAGTTCTCAAGCCTGATATTATCCACACAGAGTATGGATCACATCATCTGTATCTATCAGTCACTACAACCTAACAATTGAATTTGAATTCTGTGCTTTTGCAAAGAAACATACCAAAAATCATGCACCTAAAATAATGTGTAACTGACACATGAGCATTTAGAGTTAGAGACTGTTAATTGAAATACAAGCTTTTACATAAATCCACATATAAACTTGGATTATTCCATGCAGATTCTTTTTAGGAAATAGTAAAATGTAAATTGGCCTCCAAGATGTTTGTGTTGATCTTCCATGGAAGATCCGTGAAGGAATATGGACCAGAATTGCACATAAGGAGAGAGCATGGGATCTGCACCATCGGAGGGAGTCTGTCAATGCGATGTCAAAGTCTTAGAAGCATCAGAGTAGTCTAGAGAAAATACTCTCTTCTTATGAGAGTCACAAGTAATGTGGATAGATAATTCCATAGTAATTTTTATTTATTGCATGCTAATAAAGGTGCCAAATTGATTTTCAGGTAATGAGCTGGTGCTTATCAAAACCGGAAGTAGGACTTGCCTCCCTACTAGAAAACCAATAAATTTCTTGTCTAGCTCATTACTCTAGGCACATGTTATACCCTGTATGCACAATTAAAAATACAGCTCTTCTGCGTAAAGATTCCCATGTCTGAGAATGTTTTCATCCTGTTACTAGATTTTATTTTAAAAAGAGAGATAATAAACGCTGCTAGAGTCTTGGAATTAACCACAGGCAGCTGGATTCTGCATAGATTGTCTGCCTGAGATAGGATAAATTAGGACAGTCAATTTAGATTGTCTAAATCATTGGTCATATATTTCACAGTGTTAGAACAGGAAGGGAAATAGAAAACACTTAATTTAACCCCTTTATTTTTCAGAGAGGGGAAACTGAGACCCAATGAGGTAAAGGTTTGGACTGAAGCAAGAAATAGGCTCCAGTGCAGTGCTTTCCCCCTCAATACCAATACCTCCTTAAACAAAGAGGTTCTACATTTCCTCATAAAGAGTGAAGACAGGTTACTTTATATATGTACGGTAAGAAAAATAACGAGATATTGTAAAACGACTGGACTTTTTAAAGCTTTAAAACAAAAGGATTTTTTTTTGAAAGGTAAATGAAATTACTGAACCTAAATTTTGGTCTTGTTTACTAAGAAAATATTTAAATGTCTGCTAACTTTTTTTTCATTTTCTCATGAATTTGGAAGTGCCACAATATTTTTTTTTTCCTTTCTAATCATTACATAGGTTTCCTGTAACATATGTTCACACAGAGTTAGTGACCCTGATTTTTATTTACATTATACAAATGATAACTGATAAGGAAATGATGGGATTAAGCTGTTCCAGGGACTTGCAATAACTTGTTATGATAAGGCCAGCTGCCATATCAGTTTTATTAACCCACTAAATCACTGCTAATAAATAAGATAGCAGCATTTATCCATTGTGTCAGAAAGCTAGTCCTTGCCTGATCGAGGTCAAAAGAAATTAAAATGTAGCCATCAATTAGTCTATTGTCTGTCTATAATCGGTAGAATGGGTCCAAAATTTAATGACTAGAGTATTTTCAAGGCAAGGACCAAAGCATAGAGCTATCCCTACATTTTTGTAGGGTGTTTGCCATTTCAATTTAACTCAATTCAGATAATACTTATGAATTGTCTAGTATGTGGAAGGCACTTTGTTAGGCGATAGGATACAAAGACAAAAATATTAGAATCCTTGACCTCAAGGAGTTTACAATCTGCTTTTGAGAAGAGATGGAGTGATACAGAAGAAATACAAGAGATACATATGTATGTGTAGTCAGGGAGATGGAGGTGATAAAAAAACAAATCCAGACAAAATAATCTCGGAAAATGTTAATAAAGATAGAGCACTTCTTGGGAAAATCCACCATTTTCTGTGTTGTCGTTATTGTCATATGAGTTGAGTAGTGTGATAGAGGAGAATACCTAAGTTCTCTGAGTCTCATCAGTAAAATGAGGCCCCCTCCAGCTCTACCAATATGATCAAATCAATCAGTGAACACTTATTATATGCCAGCAGACCCTGTACTAGGCACTGAGAACACAAAAAGAAGCAAAAGATAGTCCCTACCCTCTAGGAGCCTACAGGTTATTAGGGGAGACAACAAACACATATGTACAAACAAGTTATATTCAGAATAAATAGGAAATAATTAACAGAGGAAAGGTACCAGAATTAAGAAAGTTTTAGAAAGACTTTCTGTATAGGACAAGATTTTTAGTTGGGACTTAAAGGCAGCCAAGGAAGCCAGTAGGTAGAACTGAGGGGGAACGGTGTTCCAGGAATAGGGAACAACCAGAGAAAAAGCCCAGAGCTGAGAGATAAGAATGTCTTGTTTGTGGAACAGCCAAGAGGCCAGTGTCCCTGGATTGAAGGGTACCTGGTGGGAAGTGAGGTATAAGAAGACTGGAAAAGTAGGAGGGGGAATAGGTTATAAAGAGTTTTGAATGCCAAGAAGAGGATTTTGTATTTGATTCTGAAAGACAAGGAAACACTGATCATCAATATTATTTGTAAAAGCATTTCTAAGTCATAAAATTGTGAATGTAGGATGCTCATCAAAATTAAAAAATCTAGCATTCATAGGTCTTGTTTCTGCCCTCTCCAAATGTATAAGTTCATATAACCATGCGTAGAACACATAAGATAAAAGCTTTCTTCCCCCAAATAATTTGTGATTCATAAATGCCAAAAAGCAGAGTCATAACAACCTGGGAAAATTGGAAGCATTTCCATATCTAGCTGCATTTCTAGCTGCAGCTGGGAGATCTGCTCTAGTTAGTTACATTTCTATATTCTCCTTTATTATACGGGTTTCTATTAGTACAAGACCCCAAAATATAGCCCGGAGGTAATAAATGGCAAAAACATTATGAGTTCTTCTGGTCACAGCATCTGTGTTACATGTATGTCAGGTGTGATCCTCTATGAAGATCTCAGAGGGGAGAATTTGACTACATGCTCACTGGTAAATGTAACTGACAATGGATCAGAGACAGGTCCCGGAACTGTAATTTCATCAGGTTAGGGAACTCCAAATGAAACAATTTCTCTACTGATTCACATTCGCACACTCTTTCCATCTTAAAGCCTTAGAAGGTTGCTTAAAGCATTGAGAGGTTGTCATGTGGTGATTCTGAGGCCAGCTCACTAAAAAGCTGTTAGGCTGTCTCACTAGAAGATTAAATTATTATCAATAAATCAAAAGTAATCAACGCTTTCTTGCCATGCTATGTACTACATTCAACTAGTTTAACTGGATTTTTACAAAGCTATTGGAACTGAATAAATTCAGACTTTTTAAAAATGATTTAAAAATGCAAGCCCCTTTGTGTCACAGAATACATTTTACAGTTCCTTACATCCTCACTCCCAGACTAATTAAATGGCTCGATAGCTATTTAACTGGTTTTGATTTGTTTCCATTATGAATATTACAATCATAATCATAACAAAAGGCTATGCAGAACAAAATAAGTATGTGACTTTTCCATGGAAGTTAATATGAGAACCAAAAGGAAACATCAAAATGAATCCATTTATATTAGTTACTAAGCTAATTTCACATTCGATCAATCAATAAACATTTATGAAGCACCTACTATGTGCTAAGCACTATGCTAAACATTGAGGACACAAAAAGAGACAAAAAGTCCCTGCCATAAAGAAGCTTACTGTCTAATGGGAGAGACAATAATAAACTAAAGCTGATTGTCTTCATCTTCATATAAATTTTTTGATCTGATGCCTCACTGTGGCATAGAGTGACCAAGCAGGAAATAGCACCTCAACCAGTTACAATTTTATATATGAATATGTATATATATGCATACACATATATACATATATATGAATATGTATATGTATACACATATATACATATATATGAATATGTATATTATATATATATTCTATCCACTAAACTATAAATTACCTGAAGGCAAGGCATAGTTTTTTAATTTTTTAAAACTTTTTAGTGCTCCATCATCCCTAGCATAGTATTTTGCACATAGTAGGTACTCAGTGAACATTTTAAATTGAAGTACTTTATACATGCCAGGTACTCAATAAATATTTTTAATTCAATTGAAAAGTTCGAAAGTGGATCATTGAGTTAGTTTATTCTTATAATATCTGATATTTATGTAATGTTATAAAATATATCAGAGTAGCTGATGGTGCAGTGATTATAGTAATGGACCTGGATTCAAGAAGTTTCATTTTTCAGAGTTAAATCTGACCTCAGACATTTCCTAGCAGTATGATGCTGTGCACTTAACTCTGCTTCAATTCCTCATCTGTAAAATGAGCTGGAGAAAGAAATGACAAACCACTCCAGGATCTTCACCAAGAAAACCCCAAATGGGGTCACAAAGATTTAGATATGACTGAAACAACTGAACAACAATAAAGATAATAAAATATATCAAATTCTTTGTATTTATTACCTCACTATGTCTTCTATTTTGTTGCAAAGAAGTCTATAATATGTAAGTCTTATAACTATAAGAAGTCTTTGTTATTATATAATTATAAGAAGTATTTGTTATTATATAATTATAAGAAATCTTATTATATTATAAGTCTTATAATATTTCTATAATATTTATCACCTTAACCATGTTGTCTCCATTAGGCTAATGATTTCGGAGATTTTAGGCAAGGTAGAAGTGAACTTTTATGTCAAACTAGAAGACAAAACATAAGTTTCCTAGCCCTCTACAGGATAGTTACTAATTACATTTCCAGTCTTATTTCATATTTTTTCCTTTGCCATGCTCTACATTTCAGACAAACTCAATATCCTATTCTCCACTTCTGTGCATAAGCCATTCTCTGTGCATGGGATGTGTTCCCTTTTCAACTATTCTCAACATTTTTACCTCTTTTTAAAGATGTCACCATATTCATGATACCTTTCCTGATCCATGTTATGACGGCTGCTGTTGCTCTCTCTTTTTTCAAATGACCTAATATTAAGTATCCTGTCTCCCCAGTAGAATGTAAGCTCCCTGGGGGTAAGGGTTGTTTCTAATTTGCCTTTGCCTCCCTAGAACCTAGTACATTACCTTGCATAGGAATCACTTAATAAAGGTTTGTTGAATTGATCTTTACATTTATATATCATAAAGCACAATATCTCTTTTATAGTAAATAATAAATACTGAGTAATTACAAATCTTAAGGTAGTACATAAATGTGATTTGTTATGTTGTCTCCATATGGTTCTCAATATATTTTCCTGATTATCGTTTTGAATTATTTTTCACTAAATGCACAGGTAGAGCATGACTGTGAGGTAGATAGGTGGTACAGGGGATAGAATGCCAAGCCTGCAGTCAAGAAGACTCATCGACCTGAGTTCAAATTTGACCTCAGACACTTAGTAGCTAGCTGTGTGACCCTTTGCAAGTCATTTAACACTGGTTGCCTCAGTTCCAGTATGTAAAATGAGCTGGAGAAGGAAATGGCAAACCCCTCCAGTATCTCTGCCAAGAAAACCCCTCCAAAAGGGGTCACGGTCAACCACAACAGAAATGTGAATAAAAAACAACAAAATTCCCAGATGGTGGGAGGGCATAGGAGGGTATGGTACAGACACAACCGTCATACAATCAAAGACAAAGGCAGTAAATTAATTTGCAATATCAACAATAGTGGATTCAGCTAGCATGCTAATATTTTCTTATTTATTCAAATCCAATTTAAGCCAATCCTTCTTGCTTGCTATTATCTCCTTTAAAAAAAAAATATTCTTTCGTATCTTCTGGCATGTTATAAAGATGAATTCCCCAGATGTTTTTATGATGATTTTTTAGCCTTTTAATTTACAATATTTTAACTTAATTTTTAAAGATTTGCTATCTCAATAACCACAAGTGTCATTTTAGTGCGTATATACAATAAGAGTGCACATACACATTTGTGGCTAAGCTACACCCTGAATGGCTTTTCTCTCTCGGGCTACAGCAACAGTCTTTACAAATTATGTCAATAAAGTATTAAATGTAATACCACTTGTTGAGAACAGGCTGTGTCTACACACAAACTGTCTTTGTTGAATTTTGAAACAACTAAACCCGGAACCTTCACTGGCTTCAATAAAAATAACAAAGCATCCATTTGTTTATTTCTCCTTTTTAATGCCAATTAAATGCTTTCATTGAATTTTTCCCTTTTCACTTGATTGTTCAGATGTCACACTGACTTAGTTTTAATATGCCAGTAGCTTAAACTTAAAGTAGCTTACCCACTTGTTCGCTCTAAATGACTGAGGAGAAAAGAAGCAGAGGGGCTCCATTAACTCTCAGGATTTTGTCTTTTCATACTGGCCTCATCCCAAGAAGACATGAACATTTGACCTACAAGATTTCCCTCCACTTGTCTCTACTTTCCATTTTCTTAATGATTATATGAGCTACTTCAGCCCTTGTAAGTGTAAAATTATCTACTTTGGTTTTGTGAATTGGCAAAATGTTAATGAAACAACTATATGTATCCTGAATTCATAGGTGTTGCCATTCAAAAAATAAGGGAGACTCTTGTGACAAATTCAAGGGTTTTTTTCTTAGCATTATTTCACCTGTTGTTTCCAACTCAGTTCCAGAGACCTGAATCGTTTGCTTGTCTATTTTGTATTTTATATCAATAATCTTTTCTAAATGACATACTAAGCCTAGAATCAGGAAGACAAGTTCAAATCTGATCTCAATTATTTACTAGCTTCATGACCCGGCACAGACCACTAATCTCCGTTTTCCTCAGTTTCCTCAACTATAAAATAGGGTAATAAAACCGCCTACCTTACAGAGTGGTTGTGAAGCTTAAATGAGATATTATTTGCAAAGAACGTGGCAGGTGGTAGGTGCTATATAAATGCTTAGTCCCTTCTATTCCCTTTCCCCTTCTCTATCAATTTCCTTGTAACTTTGTCTTGTTCTAAAAGTTGAAAAACAAAGAATCATATAATTTTAAGGCAAATTGAGATTATCTAGTGCAGAGGTGGGGAACTTATGGCCTCAAGACCACATGTGACCCTCTAGGACCTCAAGCCCAGGCCCTGTGAGTGAATCAGAACTTCACAGAACAAATCCCCTTAATAAAAAGATTTGTTTAAACTTGGATTCAGTCAAAAGGCCACCTCCAAGGACCTAGAAGGCCACATGTGGCCTCAAATTTGCAGGGTCTCCACCTCTAATCTGGGGCAATCTCTCCTTAAAGAAGTGAGTAAATAGGGGAAGCTAGGTGGTTCGGTGGATAGAGCATCAACCCTGGAGTCAAGAGGACCTGAGTTCAAATACAGCCTCACACTTACTAGTTGTGTGTCCCTGGGCAAGTCACTTAACTCTGATTGCCTCAAAAAAAAAAATAGTAAGTAACTAAAGGCATAGAGTGAGGCAAGTTGCCTGATATCACCTAGGCTATAAACTACAAATCTGGGATTTGAATCAAGGTCTTCTGATTCCAGTGCTCTTTCCTCCACACTACATTACCCGAATGTAAGTGAGCATGTGGATACACAAGTGTGTGTGTGTGTGTGTGTGTGTGTGTGTGTGTGTAGGAGAAAAGAGGGAAGTGGAGGAGAGGATACCCCAAAAATCATAGAGAAGTACATGACCCAAAAATCATAGAGAAGTACATGATGGTAATCTAAAATTAAAAAAAAGCAAAATAGCATGAATAATGTTTGTCAACAAGGATTCTTCAAATACCTACTAGGTACCAGGTACTTTGCTAAGCCCTGAAGAATAATACCAAGGCAAAGGAGGCAGATATAGGCCAGAAAAGTAGGTGGATTCATCATATGGCAAGTTTTCACACTCCAGTGGTATACAATGGTAAGAGAGCTATAGAAAGGCTCCCAGCCTTTGGCCACCTCCTATGTAGGATTTATGGTGGGGGAGGACATGGGGGAGGAAAAATCACACTGTATGGGACTATATGGATGGGTTGTGATGCTGCAAGCATTTTCGTTGTTTAGAGTTATCTGAAGCTGAAATATTCAATGAAAGTATTGAGGCAGTAAGTGCCCACATCAGTGAGATGAAAAATCTGTTAGAGTATTAAAGCATATATTATACATAGATAGCAATGACAGACACATATGTATTTATGTGTGTGTATACATATATATGACAGAAAAATTAGATATAGTCTGAACCAAATCTATTCTTTTCAATCCTTTAACTCTAGAAGGATCAAGTGCATCAACTAATGCAAAAATTCATTATAATTTTATTTTGAAATAAAGATTTTTTACTCTATCCCTATTTTCTTTGCCTTGTGTATAAAAGAAATGCTTCTGCAGCATATGGTTACATAAAGTTCAACCTCTCCTTTCCATCTTTCAGCATCATTATATTTCTTCACCTTACCTAATCCTATAATGCCATTCCCTTATAGATTTCCCTCATCTTTCAGCTTTTCCTTTTTAAAATGTAGCTGTGTTAATATGTTGAAATATATCACTCAATAATATGAATAACAGAAAAGGTTTCTCTTTCTCTAATATAGCTGATAAAAAATTAGAAAATCAAGATAATGTCTTCAATTTTTCAATTTAATTAAATTCAAGCTATCTCTAATACTAAAGATATTCAGGGGGAAGATTGTCTTACTGAGAATATTTTTAGTAAAATTATAACCAAGTTCATGGTACCATTGTTTTAAAAAGTGCAACTTTATATATCAGTCTTGCATATCCTGGTAAATTTTTTTTCCTTATGTTATCAAAATGTCAAATTTATCTGATTCACATAATCCAAGTAAATACCAAATTTACTCTGCTATCACGGCAGAAAGAATGCAAGTTATCAAGGATGCTTTATTCTTAGGCAAAGCTATAGTACTTAGACAGCTAGGTCCCCTGAAGTCAAGACGAGTTGCCTACTTCAGTCTAAACAGTAAGCTGTTCACTATTCCACAATGGACCAAGTTAATGATTTATCTTTAATCCTAAATGCCCCGCCAAGGGCTAATTGACTTGCATGTGTGCCTGCCCATGAAAGCTCAATGAAACTACGAATCTCCCAGATCACAATCCTCTTGTCCACAGTGAAAGTCAAGGAACAATATCTTTCTGAGTTTGTCTTTCTTTCCAAAGTCTAACCAAGTCCAGACCCTCTCTTTCTAATCCCAACATAATCCAGTAGCAGTTGGTCATGCAGGTGTAAATATGTATTAAAACTCAAGTGGTTTTTTTTTTAAAGCTTAAGATTCTTTTCTTCCTATCTGGGAATTTTCTTCCTCTAACCCAAATGACAAATCCAAGAAAATTCTGTTACCATTTTCAGAGACCAGGAGGAAGGATTAGATTTTTTCTTCTGAGGAAAAAAGAAGGGACATATAGGAGTTTATTTTATGAAAAAGGAAACTCCATTCCCAGAAAAGAAAATAAAGAAATGAAATCCTGAAATAGAAAGCAGAATGAGTACTTTTTATAAGCCTATCCCCATCTTGAACAGTTCTGCAAATCTTTGCAACACTTCTCTGAGGCCTTTATTCCATGACACTCTATCCTTTGACAGGCAAATATAGTCTCATCCAGTGAAAGCTGTTATCAGACAGTTTCAATGTGTGCTTTAAGAATGTCCATTTAATGTCCATGTGGTATTTAAAAAGTCAACTCAACACACTCTAGTTTTTTTTTCCCCCCAATGGAAATTTTGTCAGATGTTGATATACCACCAATATTTCAATTGAACCATCATTTTCTAATCACCTACCAGAAGCAAAGCACTGTGCTAGGTGCTGGTAAGGATACTAAAACAAAAATAAAAATCAGTTCCTATCTTGAAGAACCTTACATTCTACAGAAACATTTAAAGAATTTGAAAAGTAGGTGAAATTTAAAGGATATAAATTCATTTGAATTATTATTTTTATTTTAATGAAATATTTCTTCAAATCCATTTTTGCCCTTCCTCCTTCCAGTTCTATAGCTAGCTAAAACCTAGCCTTGCCAACAAGAGATCACACTGTTCTATATGGCTGATTTTCCCCTTACAAAAAAAATTAGTATTTTTTTCCACATGCATGGAACATATACAAGGACACATGTAAAACGTATACATAGGTGTAACTTACTTTGAATGGCCTCTGGTCCCAAGTCGCCGTGTAGTAAGAAGGGGAAATTTCTGACGAATAGTCTAAAGAGAAAGTACATTGTTTTCACTGTAAAAAAAATAATAATAGCTAATATTTATATAGCACTAAATTTGCAAACTACAGATTGGGGGAGGATACATGGAAAAACAGGGAGGGAGACAGAGACAAAGAAACAGAAATTATATATATATATATATATATGAGAGAGAGAAGAAAAGAACAGAAGAGGAGAGGAGAGAAAGAAGAAATTATTTCAATTGATCTTTTCAAGACTGTAAGGTAAATATTATTATTATTCCATTTGTAAATATTTTTATTTAGCTTTAAGTTCCACATTCTATTTCTCCCACACTCCTCTTCCCCCTACCTAAAAAAATAAGTGATCAGTTATAGGTTATACATGTGTAATTATGTAAAATTTCCATATTAGTCATTTTGCATAAGAAGACAAATAAAAAAATGAAAGTAAAAAATAGCATGCTTCAGTCTGTATTTAATCAATATCAGTTCTTTCTCTGGAGGCAGATAGTATGCTTCATTGTCAGTCCTTTGAGACTGTCTTGGATCATTGTATTGCTGATAATCGCTAAATCATTCACAATTCTTCATTAAATAATATTGCAGTTATTGTGTACAACATTCTCCTGATTCTGTTCACTATGCTTCAGTTCATGTAAGTCTTTCCAGGTTTTTATGAAATCATCCTGATTGTCATGTCATATAGCATAACAATATTCCATCGCAATCATATAACACAGTTTGTTTAGCCATTCATCAATTGATGGGCATATCTATAATTTTCAATTCTTAGATACCACAAAAAAAAGTTGCTATAAATATTTTTGTAAAAATAGGTCCTTTTCCCTTTCTTTGGATATTTTGGGGATATAGACCTAGCAGTGGTATTAGTGGATCAAAGGGTATTGATATCAAAGATTGATTGTCCTTTGGGCATAGTTCCAACTTATTCTTCAGAATGGTTAGATTGGTTCACAACTCCACCAAGAGTGTATTAGTGTCCCAGTTTTCCCACATCCCCTCCAAAATCCAATAGTTTCCTTTTTTGTTATATTATGTATTCTGATAGGTGTGAAGTAGTATCTTAGAGTTGTTTTAATTTGCATTTCTCTGATCAACAGTAATTTAGAGCACTTTTTCACATGACTACAGATAACTTTGATTTCTTGGTCTGAAAACTGTTCATATCTTTTGACCATTTATCAATTGGGGAATGACTTGTATTTTTATAAATTTCACTCAGTTCTCTATATATTTGAGAAATGAGGCCATTATTGGAGATACTTGCCGCAAAATTTTCCCCCTAGTCTTCTGCTTTCCTTATAATTTTGATTGCATTGGTTTTGTTTGCATAGAACTTTTTAATTTTATATAATCAAAATTATCTATTTTATACTTTGCAATGCTCTATCTTCTTTGGTCCTAAATTCTTCCCTAATCCATAAATCTGACAGATAAATGATTCCATGCTCCCTTTTATGTGTAAATCACTTGTTCCTTTTGACCTTATGATGGTATATGGTGTGAAATGTTGGTCTATACCTAGTTTCTGCCATTCTGTCTTCTAGTTTTCTCAACAAATTTTGTCAAATTTTTGGCTTTTGTTCCAAAAGCTTGGATCTTTATCATATACTGATGACTATGGTCATTTACTATATTGTAATTACTGTAATATAATTTTACCTAATCTATTCCATTGATTCATTACTCTATTCCTTAGCCAGTACTATAGTGTTTTGATAATTATTGCTTTATAATACAGTTTGAGATCTGGTACAGCTAGACCAACTTCTTTTGCATTTTTTTTTTGTTCATTCCCTTGCTATCCTTGAGCTTTTATTCTTCTAGATGAATTTTGTTATTATTTTTTTCTAGCTCTCTAAAATACTTTTTGGCATTTTGATTGGTATGACACTAAAGTAGATTAATTTAGGTAGAACTGTCATTTTTATTATATTAGCTCAGTCTACCCATGAGCAATTAATATTTTTCCAATTGTTTAGATCTGACTTTATTTGTATAAGAAGTAGTTTATAGTTATGTTCATATAGTTCTACTATTATTACCACATCTATTTTAAAGATGAGGAAACAAAAGCTGAGAAGCCCAGGATCACATAGTAAATATCTGAGGTAGGATTTGAATTCAAGCCTTCTTAATTCTAATTCCAACACTTTTCCATTATGCTACCTAATTGTCTATTTTGAGAGAGAATGTGGTTTCTTTGGTGGCCATTCTGCAGCATTTATCTCAATAAAAGAAATGTTGGACAGGGAATGAATATTTAGTCTTTTAAAAAGTAATAACATGTACATAATGGTAATAAAGGTAGCTACCATAGAGGATTATATCTTTTTAGATTCGTGTATTCCCATGCCTCTGCTACTATTTAAAAGAAAGAATAAATTATTTAGGTTCTTGTGCCAAAGAAACAATCCTTGCTTTGTTTATCCTCATGGCAAGAAGATTTGTGTTTTATTTAGCATCATTCTGTGTATGAAGTCATGTACAGCTGAAATAGATTCTTCCCAAACCCTAGATCTCAATGACCTACTGCTACTCCCAGGTTTTCTGATCTCTTCCTGCTTTCCTGCAAATGCTTCTTGTAAAGATATTAGAACAGGCATTGCATTTGGATCCCAATGATCTGTGTTTATATCCCTTCTATTGACTACTTGTATTACTTTGAAGAAGTCAAAACTTCTTTGGACTCTTCTTTCATCTGTAAAATGAGAGGGTTGGACTAGAAAGGTTCCTTTTGATTAAAAATCTTATAATCAGGTGGAAATCTTTCTCTTTTTTAGTACTTTTTTCCATTGCTACTAAAATAGAAAACTACCTTCCACAGAAGAGAGAATCCTATATCTACAGGCAACCTTAGAAATCATTTAATTCAGTCCACTCATTTCACAGATAAGGAAACTAAACTCCATAGAAGTCAGGCAATTTGCCAAAGATCATACAACTAATTATTGGTGCCGGGACTATATTCCATATCTTCCAATTCAACAGTTCAATATTTTTTCTAGTCCCTGAAACTGTATCTTTTAGAGATAATCAAAATATCTACCACATACTTTCTGCAGATGCACCTACCCAAACAGGTGCGTCACTTTGTTCTTTGTTCTTTTTTAATACGCCTGAGATCTGAAGTTTACATATTGTGAGCAATCATGACCTTTAACATATTTAATTTCAATTTCAGATTATACAGGCATTATTTATGGTATATGCAACTTTATATATCTACAAAATTTGAGATCCAAGTTTTCAAAAGCTTCTTCAGAATGTCAAAATTTTTCAAGTTTACAAAATATTATTGGAAATCTAATAAAAATTCATTTTCTGCAGGAAGTTTACATTGTTATCTAATTCTAGATATAGCAATGAAATAAGCAGGGTTCTAACACTTCAGTGTTTCTACCTCTCATAAATAAATTTGTAAATCTGGTAGAGAGTATCTTATTTTTACATGTGAAGAATATCAAGCAAAATCCCATAAAAAGCTTATAAAAGTTTATGAGTTTTTTAGAGTAAGTCTATATATAGGAAATCAAATGGAAATATGAGGGGACCATCTAGATTATGTAATATTTAAAATTAATTGAAATCTCTAGATAGTTGCAACAACCTAGCTGGGAAGCTAGATGGTACAGTGAATAGAGCGTAGAACCTGAAGTCAGGAAAAACTAAGTTCAAATCCAAACTCAGACACTTATTAACTGTGTGACCCTGGGCAAGTGACAACTGTGTTTGCCTCAGTTTCTTCCACTATAAAATGACCTGGAGAAGGAAAGGGCAAACCACTCCAGGATCTTTGCCAAGAAAACACCAAATGGGGTCACAAAGCTGAACATAACTAAAATAAATGAACAACAATAGGGTTGTTAATATTTCATGTTTGAATGATATAAGTACTTAGCTCCACTCTCTATTTTGATTTGTGGTTGTAGACATATGCAGACATAGTAACTATTAAGAGAATTTTAACAAATCTCTCTTTAAAACAATATATTATACTTAAAGAAACTTATCTAGAAGACAAGGAAAAGGACTTGGGAATGTCCATGTTGACTTCTTTAGTTGCTTTAAATGGTTTACCAACATTTTGGTATATCATATTTCCTTCCAATATTTAATATTGGAAGGAATCTCAGGTTTTATCTTAGTCCAACTTCCTCCTGTTATAGATGAGGAAACTGACACTTATTTTAAGTGAATTCCCTAAGATCATACTAGTCATAGCCATCAGAGATGATATTTGAAAGCAGATCTTTTGACTCTACAGCCTAAGTCTCTTTCACTGTCCTATACTGCCTCATCTCAGTTAAGCAATCTCCAAAAGGGAAATACCAGTGCATAGCTATTCCAGAGAATCTACTCGAAAGGCCTCACCTATGTTTATAGAATATTTTAAAATTTTCATAGGTAGCGTACTATTAAATTCATCAAATGATATGACATTTGATATACCAAAGAATGAACAAAATGTGTATCTTACCTTTCCAAAAGTGGCTGCACAGGCAGGCTCCAATTTCTCTTTCCTGCAGAAATCCAAATAGTGTGCATAAAGGATGCACCGTGGTAAGCACACACCTTCACAGACAATGTAATTTTCTTCAAGCCTATAAAAATAGTAATATTGAAAAATATCTATTACTTTTAACTATTTTTTCTATATCTTCTTTTTTTTTCCTTATACATAGGCTCATGTGGCTATGGTCTACTTTCAGTTTTGCTTAGAAGAGAGATATAAGATACCCTTGAAAAAATCCCATTTTCAACATTCCACTGGCTCATTTTACAGTTGAGGAAATGAAAGTCTCCAAAGGTAACCTGTCCAAGGCCACACAGTTAGTAAGTGATAGAGTCAGGATTTGAATATAAGTCACTATGGCTCTTTTCGAAACAGTTATCTTCAAGTTCATAGCATAATCTTCAACCCTGAATTTCTGATTAAAAAAAATATAGAAGATATTATGGTCTAAAAATTATGACACTTTTATCTCCTTGAGAGACATAAACTATGGTGCTTGCTGTAGAGTCATTTGTTTTTTTGGCATCTATGTGGCATGGCAGTCAAGAAGATTGGAGTTCAAATTCTGATAGAAGTCACTACCCTCTTTCTGCCTTAGTCTTCTTGTCTAGGGATATGGTCAAAAGATATGAATTGGAAGTCTTCAGTGGAAGAAATTCAAGTTATCAACAATTATATGAAAAAATGTTGTAAATCACTAATAATTAGAGAATTGTAAGTTCAAATTAAAGTAATTTTGAGGCTCTGTTCCAGATCTATCATCTTGGCAAAAATGACAAAAGAAGAAAATGTTAAAAGTCTTGCAGGAAGACAGACACAATATTCCTCTTATAGTGAAGCTATGAATTAGTTCAGCCATTTTAAAAAGCAAATTGGAACTATGCCTAGAAACTTACCAAGCTGTGCATACCCTTTGACTCAGATACACCTCTACTAGATCTATAGCTCCAAAGAAAAATTTTTTAAGTATATATACAATAATATTTGTCACAGCTCTTTTCAGGGTAACCAAAAAATTGGAAATTAAAGATATGTCCTCCTGCCTAGGAAAAAAGTATGGTCTATGATGGTAATGAAATGTTATTGCAATATAAGAATGACGAAATGAATAATTTCTAAGGAAATTTATGTCTTTTATGAACTGATGCAGAAGGGAGAGAAGAACTAGAAGAATTTATACAATAACATAATAAAGAAAAACAACTTTGAAAGATTTTAGAACGTTGAATAGCACAATATTATCAGGACTCCAAAAGACTGAAGATGAAATGTGCTTCTGTCCTCCTGACAGAGGAGTGATAGACTTAAAATACAGGAAGAGATATACACTTTTAGACATAGTTAATGTGGAATTTGTTTTGCCAGATTATGTAATTATGTATTAGTGAATATGGTTTTTAGGGTTTTTTTTAAGTTGCTCAATTCAGGAGAGGACTAGGAGGGACAGACTTAAAAAATAAAAATAATAAAAATAAAATATAAATTTTAAAAGAAATGATCTCATTTTGATTTTATATGCCACAAAATAATAGTAGTAGTATTTACGTAATATTCTAAGGTTATAAAGCACATTCCATATGTTATTACATTTGATCCTCAAAACAATTCTGTGAAGTAGATGCTACTTTTATTCCCTAGATGGAGAAACTGAAGCAGAAAGAGGATAAATGACTTGCAGTAGAATTTGAACCCAGATCTTCCTGAGTCCAGGTCCATCAGTGTTTCCATTGAGCCACTTAGCTGCCATTTAAAAAAATGTCATATAAACAGCAAGCATCTGGATGTGCTTCTCCCAAAGAAGTAAAATTGTCATTACATTTAGACCATAACATTATCTATATCTCTGACCAGGGTTGAAGAATGCGTTAACTAGTTTGAAGAAGAGGTATTTTCCAGAATCATAGTAATCAGGGATCAAATCCTGGCTCTACCACTTATTAGTTGTGTGACCTTGGGCAGGTCACTTAACCTTTGGAGATCTCCATTTCTTCATCTGCAAAATGAGGGCATTTAACCAGATGACCTCCAAGGTCCCTTTCCAGTTCTAGCTATATAAGCCTATGATCCAACAACTCTAAAGATTTTCTGAACTTAAAGATGACCAATACTTGCATTTCTTGCTTTTCTTTTTAAGCCATTGAAGAAATTATTTCACACTTTAAAGATATTAGAATAGAAAATGAATTAATTTACAAATTAAATCAAAATTAACTCAATTTTCTATTCTAGAAGAATATTGATGAATTCCTACTTTTCTTTATAGCAGTGTTGTACATTTCTGTTCTAAAATAGCTTGTTTTCCAGATCAATAAAACACCCTATAGAGTATTCCAAATGTAAAAAAACTTAACTTTGGTCCTACACAGTAAAGACCATAAATGAACATTTTGATAACTGAAGATGAATCAGCTATATTTGGACATTAACTGTTACGTGAAGAACATACAATTTCAAGGGGCAGCACAGTGGTCAGTGAATTGGCTCTAAGTTTAGAAAGATTCAAATTTCACTTTTCTAATTTAGTAGCTGTATGAGTTAACCTTCATGTGTCTCAGTTTCCTCATTTGTAAAATGAGGGATGACATAGTAGATAGAGCACTGGGCTTGGATTCCGGAAGACTCCTTCTTGACTTCAAATCTGGCCTCAGACACTTACTAACCATTTGACTCTGAAAAAGTCACTTAACTCAATTTGCTTCAGTTTCCTCATCTGTAAAATGAGCTAGAGAAGGAAATGGCAAACCACCCCAGTATCTTTGCCTAAAAACAACAACAAAAAAAATTGGATGGAGATATTAAGAGACAGACATGACTGATAAGACTTAAACAACAATGAAAATGAGGGAATTGGATTAGATTGCCTCTGAAAAAAAATTAAGCACAAATCACAGAACTTCTGAGAAAACTCTAATATTGTATTTCCAATTACGTGAAAAACTCAATATAGGCTGCAGGGGGAAATAATCACTTAAACCAGCAACTTAAGGTGGGCATAGGATCATGTCTTTAGAGCTTGGAAGGGCCCTTGAGAACACTTAGTCTGATCACTTCTGGACAGGACATATCAAATGACATGCCTAAGCTCGCAAAGATTGTACATGGCTGAGCAAGGATTTGAATCCAGGTTTCCCACTCCAAAACCAACATTCATTCCCATATACTACGTTGCCTCCCTAAGATTAAGAATATCCAGATTATTGTAAAATATCTATAGTATTGTAAAAGTAGAAATTATTCAACCTGCAATTGAGTGTTATCTCCCAAGAATTCAGGTCTAAATTTTTTATTAGCTTGAATGAGAAGCCAGTTATGATATTTAACACCCTTTCTTTTTTGAAAAAATCTTTTGGAACTGCATTCAAAGATAAAATAATGTTTGTTTTTCCGCATAAAAAGCAAAATAGGTGGATGAAAGTACTCAACCAGATTTATTTGGCCAAGATGACAAACCAGTGCTTCTCTCCCTTTTCTTTTGTGATAATCCAAAGTGTAATTAATTAATGGTTTATTTGAAGCTATAGAGATTTCTCAAAAATAAAAGTGATTTTAATTCTTTTTGATGAAAAAAATGTCTTTTGTCAGGAATTTTATGGTGAGAAATTAGGGATGGGAACCTTTTTCCTTGCTAAAAGGATCACTATACAAAAAGATATATCTTTAAAATGCCTCACGCTGTGTAGACAGAACATCTAGCTAGTTGAATGAATTTTTCTCTTGTCATTTGTTTGTTTTGTTGTTCTGAAAGCATAATTTCTATATTCATAATAATTTAAATCTTAGGATAGCAAGTCTATTTTTAATTCTTTGATACAGTATTTCCTTTTTAATCCAACCACAGATAGTTATGAAATAACTAAAGTTATATCTCTGTACTCTGTATGAAGTAAAGAATTCATAAGAAAGCAAAATATTTTTTTTCCATTTGTATTAGCTCGATATCCCAAATGAAAATAATTTACTTCAATTTGCTAATATAGACCTAATCAACTAATATGTTAATATCTGAAACATTAGGATACATCAAGCTGTATCTAGCATATGTTTCTTCCATTTAGCAGAACTCAAGATGGTTAGCATTTTGGGTTACTATTCTAGTTAGGATTTCTGTTCTATAAAGTTAGACATGAGTTATAGAGTCACAAAATTTCAGTCTAGGTAAAATGTAGCTGCTTTTTAAAAGAAATGTACAGTTTGAAATTTTTATATAAAATGTGAAGATAAGATTAAAACAAAACATATTTAAAATGTTTTATCTTGATTAACGTACTATTTTCTTTAAACAATATTCTTTTTTTCCCTTCTAAATAAACCATTCAGGCATGTTTACTGTAAAAGTTTATTGAGTATATGCTTTAAATATGGATTCCTGATGGCACATAAAAGTAAAAAAGCTTGCTCAAGAAGTTCTAATTAATTGGAATGATATAAAAGAAGAATATAGGTATTTCATACTATGATCTTTTTAGATTGTTTTCCTCTAACACGCAGTATTGATCAATTTTTAAAGTTGCCACTTACTCAGTTTCCTAGAGTATGATTATTACAGCTAAGTGAATTTATGTTTAGCAGTTGTCTCAAATAACCTAAATACATTTTATTTTTTAATTAATAGGAATAACTTCAAAATGGGATCCTAGATTTCAAGGTAGAAAGGACCTTAAAAATAATCTAGTTCAGTCTCCTAATTTTTACAAATGAGGAATTTATGGCTCAGAAACCCTAACTGGGCTTCTCCAATGTTACACAAATGGTAAATGGTAGAGTCCAGATTTTAACCCAGGTCTTTGACTCCAAATCTGCACCTTATTAATTCTGTCTCAAAGAATATCCCACTCCCTTCAATCCTGAACACTTTATCAATCCCACACTCCATCTATAATTTTTCATGCTAGGGATTCAATTAATATACAGTAGCATATATGATACATATCCTATAATATATAGGATATAATATAACCCTGTTACCTAAATGATTATGTTTATAAACAAAACATAATGTACTATTTAAAAATAAATGCAGGCTGCATATTCTGATCATTTCATATGTAAAGCAATTAAGTGTTGCAGGATAAAACAAGAAAAAAGCAAAAACAAATCTCATTTTGCTAAGGATAATAACACCTAAAATATATCTCACTTAGAGTTTTACAATATGCTTAAATTTCTTGCTTGCATTCAAAATTGAAAAAGTGAATTTTCTTATATTTATATTGCAAATCACTTTTGCACAATTGCCTACTTCTACTCTGCATTTAAAAACTAAAGATTTTTTAAGATAACTAGAGCGATTCTGTTTCAATTGTGCTCCCAAAATGTTCTTGAGGAGAAAAGGTAAAAGAAAAGAAAGGAAAATGTTAGACTTGTGAGTAGTGCAGATGCGTAAAGGTATACCTGTACTCTATAATCTCCTTACCACTGCAGAGTGAGCTGAGTCTGTTTCTTTTTATCTTTCATGATTTGGGTGATGGTTTTCTTCTGGGACAGATGTGGCTCAGGGGCTTTCACTTTATGGTCTTGAATATCCGCGTCCTCTTCGGATGAGGAAGAAAGGTGATCATTGCTGAGATGCATTTCTGATTGCAAAGAAAAGTACATTATGAAAAATCAAGACAAGCATTTCATGACATCACAATTATTTGACTTATAACTGGCTAGTTTCCTCCACTGGCGTGACCAGTAATTGCAGGTGATGATAAGTCACCAACTATAGTTCCACGTCTTACTAGTTTAAAAGCATCTATCTCCAGTACATAGATGTATGAATGCACAGATACCAAGAAACACATGCTAAATGCTTTTGATCCTTTATTTGCAACATTGCAACATTATGCAAATAGGTCCCCTGTTCGTGCTGAAATAACTCCAGGTTCCTCTGCACCGCCAGGACTAATCTACTGCTACCGAGGTCCCAGTAACATCCCCTGAAAGTCTGAGGGGCTCACCCGCTTTGATTCCCACGGACAGCTCCGGCTCCTCTACATCCTCCCCGATGCCCCGAGAGTTTACAGGCTGCCCTTCCTCCGGATAGGCAAGCAAGCCCTTGGCCAGCAGCTCTACGTAGCATCCCTCCTCTTGGAGCCCAGGAGAAACTTTTGGGGAAGGCTGCCCCAGCAGGAAGGCGCCCTCCCGCTCCGGGACCTTAGCCGTCCTCTTCATGGGCATGGTTATTCCTCCCCAGAGGCACAACGGGCGCCCATGCAGACAACCACAGCGCTGGCAGCCCTCGAGATGGGTCCGTGGGCGGGGGCAGGGAAGGGGGCGGAGATTGGGGTGAGGGAAGGAATAGGGTGCCGGGTAGGGTGGAGAGGCTTCGGAGTTAGAGACTGGTGACCTGCCTTGAAGGAGTCCACCAGGAAAACTGGAAAAAGAAGCTTGTCTAAAGATGGGAGGCAACTGCTCTGAGGACCTCCCAAATGAATGAATCAAGTCCGGTCCTCCAGGGAAAGGGGTACAGGCTGGCTACTTAGAAGTTAGCCCTGCTGCTACTTTGGGGGTCTGCGCCCTGCAGCCAGGAAGGGACTAGGGCAACACCTCCACATCACATCACGAGTCCTGTATCTGGCTGGGCAAGGATGCGTGACCTGACCTGTACACACTTTTTTGTTGGGGCAGAAGTCTCAATCCAGGCCGGAACAATTAATTCACATTCCCCTAATGCTCTTTTCTCTCTTCTTAATCCCCTTCCTTTTCCTCAGATGACAGAATTTTTGAGTTGGAAGGAACCTTAGAAACTATCTGGTCCAAACCTCTCCCTCCCCTTCTGTTTCTCTTCCTTTCTTTCCTCCTCCTCCTTTTAGTCTTCCTCTCCCAACACACACACACACACACACACACACACACACACACACACACACACACACATACACACACAAGTTAATCACACTGGGGCCGGCCAGACTGAGCTGGGGAAACCCTGAGTGAGGTCTTCCATCCCAAGGATCCACCCAGCTCCTGCCCCAGGAGACATTAATGATTAACTTGGAAAGACAATTATTTCTGATTGTGTGGGTTGCCGGGGTGGGTGTCTCTGGGGTCCGAGTCTCTGCCTAATTCTGCCCTGGGGCGATCATTGTCTAATCTTAGGTTTAATGGGGGGACTGGGGGGGGCGGGGTGCAAAGGGAGGCAGACTAGATGATTTCTTTTTAGAAATCTTTAGAAATAAGACTTTTCCTGATCTAATTTCCTGTGAGTATATGAGATCAACGTGCTTTTCTATTTTTCTACAATTTTCTGCTTCTTACAATGAGTTAAGAAATGATTTAAGGGACTGGATGACTTCTTTTAATTTGATTTTGTTTAATTCAACTCAATTTGATTCACAACAAGCTTTCAATAATGGAAGTTCTAGACAGGTGTCCTGGATGACGGAGAGACCACAGTGTGTATAAGGATGAGGACAGGACCAGAGTATGTGTAGAGATGAGGACAAAGAGTGAGAAGAGATGACAGAAGCAAAGTTGGGATCATAAACAATATTCCTCCAAAGATTTATGAGTGATATCTGATTAAGTATGAACATCAAGGTCGACCCTGGAAGAGAAAATAAGTTATATCAAAACCTGAAAGGTTTTGGCATGATGGTGTGCTTTTGTGTGCTCTTATGACTGAGTATACGTCTCTACACATACATACATACTTAGGATACATATATACATGGAGGATTAGTCCAATCTGCTTGATTAAAGAGTTATTGGAAAAACATGTTTGCCTGATTATGCGCAAAAGTGCCCCAAACTTTGTTACCTGCTGCTGGCAGAACCAAAGACATCACTAGCTCAGAACAGTAGGGTCAAATATGCGAAGAGTCACTTTCCTTCCTCCAATAGCTAACCGCCATCCTCACACAGTACTACTGCCCCTATACACACATCTCCCTCTTGTGGCCATGATACTCCTCTCCTAGGGACCACCTTCTGGCCCCAACCCTTAAAGTGGTGGGGAACTAGGAACTTTGGGAGACAGAGTATCTCTTCAGGACTGTACCTACAGTTGAGATATCACCCTCCATAGCTGCTTTTGTCATTTGTGAAAGAATTTCCAGATATGACTCTGGACAGAGCTAACACTTCTCCCCTTCAAGCTGCTTCCCTAAATCTTTGCCTAGCGATTGATATCTCCCCAAATCACCCCCTGGTTACTTTAGTAATTTTGTATGTTTCCAAACATTCATAGGGCCTCAAAGTTTTTGTATTTAGTGAATCCTAGCACTAATGTATGTTTACATGCATTCTTCATTCAAGGAAACAGAACTTTGGAGGTGGAAGAAACCATAAAGATGATCTATTCCAACATATCCTCCCTTTACAGATGAGGAAACCACAATCTGGAGAAAGTGATTTATTTTGTACAAATCAATTTTTAGAGGTAGCTAGGTCATTCAGTGGACAGAGTTCTGGCCCTGGAGTCAGGAAAATCCAAGTTCAAATTCTGCCTTGGATACTTACTATTTATGTGACACTGGGCATGTCACATAAACTTCTGTTTGTCTTAATTTCCCCTACTGTAAAATGGGGCTAATAATAGCACCTGCCTCCCAGGACTGTTGTGAGGGTCAAAGGTGAAGATATTTGTAAAGCACTTAGCAGAGTACCTGGCACATAGTAGATGCCGTATAAATGTTATTATTGTTGTCCGAAGTCACATAAGATTTAGATAGATATATTCTCCTGATTCTTGACCCAACTACTCTTTCATTAGGACATGTTAGCACAATAAGGGAATCCCTTTTATTACTGCCTCTAAACAACATATAGACCATGTCTATCATATCAACATCAGATGAAAAGTGAAAATTTGAGGCAAGTCAGAAAGGTTGGTTTATTCATTGTCATTTTCTTTGGCTCCCTGGAGTCAAATATTCCAGTTGATTAGATTTTTTTTTCTTTTTGAAGTAATTGGAGGTTTTTCAGATGTATTACAAATGGTTCTTCTCATGCCCTATAATTTGAGGTGTTATGTGAAATTATCCAACTGATATCCAACCTTTAAGATTATTTTGCCCTAAACTATGAGTTCAGCTATTCCACCAGATCATATTTGAAATTCTAGGTACTTCATGGAAGAAATCTGGAGAAATGAAAGATGTGATTATTGTAATGAATTTTATTCTCTAAGCATCATTTACTAATGAACTTAAAAAATCAATTAATGAACCAGGTGTTTCTGAGAAAAAGAAATTCTCTGTATAAACAATGTGCCGAAGTGAGGTCTTGCTTACATGATGTCAAATCAAGGGATGGCATCTTAGAAGTTAACTTCCAGACATTTCTTTGAAGAGAGTGTATATTAGAATTTACTAAGTTTGTCTACAAGATACCAAAAAAGAAAAATAAAACAACAATCTCCTTGGAAATTTTACTCAAAGCAATCAACTGGATTTTTTTTATTTAAAATTTCAAGTAATAAATTTGACTATTTACACACATCCTAAGAAACCCTCATCTAATCTACCATTTAATGAAAGTGTATTTCAGTGCATTTTAGGATAAGGGAAATGGGCAATGGAAACACTTCCAGATTTGGAATCAGAGAATTTAGATTGGATTGGATACCTATAAAATGAAAGAACTAAGTCAGATGATCTCTAGGTTCCCTTCCAGAGCTAAACATATATATATATATATATGTATGTATGTGTGTATATGTTCATGTGGTGTGTGTGTATATGTATGTGTGGATACTAGATTTGATCGAAAAGGACAATCTCAACATTTTAAAAAACACAACTTTAAATCAGTTTTGAGGGAAGAAAGATACAGTGGAAAGAGAGGCACAGTCAGTCAATAAAGCATTTATTACCAAGCAATGAGTTCTTAGACCTTAACCCTCAGCAAAGAATCAAGTCCTTTTCTCAGTTCTAGGCTGCAGGGAGAAACAATCTTCAAGTATCTATGTAAGAAAAATGTTCTATTGAGATGTAGTTCAGGGTTCCAGGTTCTTAACTAGCTTGTAAGCGCCTGCCCCACAGTGAATGTTTTCCTTTGTAGCTTATTCCACCACCTGGTGAAAATACTGTTGAATGGATTAACCTAAGGTCTTTATTTCTGGGACTTCCCTTATGAGAATATACAACATAGAAGATAGAGCAATGGAATTGAAGTCAGAAAACCAAATTTGCAACCTGGCTCTACCAAAGTGATTCTTAACTATAATTTCCTTATCTCTAAAATGAATGGGCTGGACAGTGTGACATCCAAGGATCTTTTGAACTCTGAAATAATTTGCTATTTTAACTAGAAAAACATTTACAATAACCAAAGGGCAATTTATTTTCCTTTTTTTATACTTTGATAGAAGCATGATCTCACTGATCTGTGTATCCCCTCAAGTGGGGCAGATTGTGACCCAGATGTATCTTCTCAACCCATGAAATGAAGAAAAGTTGTTTATGTTGTTTTTATAAGGCAGAATACTGCCCAACTGGATATGTGAATATGTGTCCAAATGGCACATTAAAAGACTTGGGGAAAAACTAATATTGCTCTTATTATACTGTTATCTCTGGGAAAAGGGGGAGAAAATGAAGGATGCAGTTAAAATTTTCTCTTTAATTAACCTAGCATTGTTCTTTTCATTAATGTAATGATTTTTTTAAAGAACATATAATTGCTAAAGTAATGTTTTTCCTTCACATTTAAATGACTACCTATTTTTCCATTCAAATCCAGTAAAAGACAGTCTATCGGTACCTCTTATTTAATATGAAATTAAATCTATTTGTAATTATAAAGAAAGCAAAATGGTCAGACTTGTTCAGTATACAAAGTAAATAATATGCCATCTTATGAGTACATGAGAACTACCCTTCCATACAATGCCATAATTATCTAAATGAACATGTCTAGTCATAATAAATATGTAAGCCATATATGAAAATCATTTCAACTATTTTAACAGGATATATTACATTACCTAAATCTGGGCTTTTGTGTGTTCATTAGGAATATGTTTTAATCAAAAGTAAGTTTGAAATTAATTTTGTTTCTGTCAACAGCTGAAATCAGTGAGTTGCAGGTACTAGGTCCTTTGTCATGTATGGACAGGATCTTCATGTGAGAGAACATTTCTCAGTAAATCCAGAACCCATCTGAGATGAAGGGTGCTGGTGAGCAAAGAGAAACATACTGCCTCCATATGGTACCCAGAGTGAATGGAAGCCCAAATTCTGACTCATTGGAACAATCTACCCTGTCTTTTCTGAGTCGTTGCAGCCTCAAGTCAGAACTTTATTTACATTTTAGTGGTATAAACAAAAATTTTCAATTAAATAAGAAGTGTTATGTTGTACTATGTGAGAATTAACTGGTGAAAAAAAATCTAATACAAGCCAAAATAGTTCTGAAAAGAAAAATCTGACTTGTCTGGTTGGATTAAAACATACTATTGATTCAATGCAGTTGTTTCATGTAAACCCAATCAGCAAATACTATTTCCCCCTGGGAATCCCATATTCCCTATATGCATAAGTTCTCTCTTTGCCTACGTATGTGTACATGTTTTCAAAGTATTAAAGGAACTACTCAACCCCAACTAGACAAGTGAAGTTTAATTTGCAGAGGAAATTTTAATTTGGAACTTAAAACAGAATCAAATTATTTAAATATCTTTATATATCTATATGAAGAAATATAACTAATATTGAGTATTTTTTAAAATCAATTAATAATTACTCAATTGTAAATAATTCATTTTAATAATAATTTAATAATAATAATAATTTTTTAAATTACCTCCTTAGTTCTGTAATCACCAATAGAGGTCACTAATGACAACATGACAGAGTAGCTAGAAAGCTGACTTCTGGAACTGGGGTTCAAGTCTCATCTCTGATGAGACGCTGAGCAAGTCATTTAATTTCTTAATGCTTCTGGCAACTTAAGAAGTTGCAAAGGGAAGTCCTCACTTTGAAATTCCTACAATGATGAAATCACATACTAGGTTTAAAAAAATAGAAAATTCCCTTCGCTTGTACAAACCATGTTTGCCAAATGAAAAGCTAGTAGTTAGATTGGTATAGAATATTTAATTGCATTGTCCCATTTGAATAATCACAATAGCTTACCTTTATATCACACTTTAAGATGCTTGAAGTGATTTGTGTACATTATCTCATTTGATCTCATGAATATTATTTAATTTTATTTTATAATGGCAGAGAGATTCAGAGAGATTAGCTGATTCTTACCATCATATAGTTAATCTCAGAGGCAGGATTTGAAAACATTTCTCTATTGACTGTAAATTTAATGTACTTTCCACTCTCCCATGAGACCAAGGTCTGAAAGATGCTGCTGTGAGCATTGATCACATGTTCATTTGCTAGAATGTGGTACCAAGGAGACCACTGGCTCAGGTTTGAGGTCTACATGAGTTAAGACAGTTTCATTCATTTAATAACCATAGACCATCCTCTTCGCTCTAGGTCAGTATCTTATAATCAATTACTTTATTTGCTTACTTTAGGGTACAGGAAAGAACATGGTTATATCTCAGCATGAATCTATTCCCACTACTAGGAAAACAGTTCAAAGGACGTATTCTGTGATAATGGGGCAATGTAATAAAATAAGCAAAAAGTAGTTGCACACTTCAAAACAAAAATGAAGATTTTTATGTGGCTTTCTGATTATTCTGTTTTAACTACCATTCCCAAAACATTTGGAGGAGAGAAAGAAGTAGATAAAAAGAAAAGAAGTGGACTTGTGAAGCAAAAGAGTGGTATATAAGTATGCCTCTACTATATAGGTTGCGAACTTACCACTGCTAAATGAATTGAATCTTTGTTATCCTATATGTTTTTCTTCTGAAACAAACATGGGTCTGATGGTTTGAGCTTGCTGTCCTAATAATCCATATCCTCTACTTCTAAGGAAAGAAGATCATCACTAAGGTGTATTTATGATTGAAATGACAAAGCAAAAGATATTTTTGAAATAACTACAATCAATTAGTTTCTAAACAGTCTCATGAATTGGTGTAATATTGTTGTATGCAGTAATAATTCATATTATGGTCACAACTCTAGTTTTAAAACTTATTTCTTATAGAATAAGACACGTTACATAATAAGACGTTCTATCGCAGGTAATCACATATTGTATTATTTTCATCTCTGTCATATTTTAATAAATATGCCTCTGTGTCTTCAAGTATTTGAAAAGGTATCATATAGAACAGGCTTTTTTTTTACACTGGCATCTAGAACAAGGAGCAGTAGTGGGGATAATTGCAGAGGCATATTTAGTCTTTTTAAATTTATATAAATCTGCCCATACTACTTTTCCCATCCCCTGCATTGAACAAAAAAAAAGGAGGAAAGGGAAGGAAAAAAAGCAAGTCCTTATGTATGGCCCAATTAAACAAATCCTCATATTTGACATGTTGGAAAATGTGTGTCTCTCTGGATTTTAAGTTCATTGCCTCTCTGCAATAGATGAGAGCTATGTTTTATCTTCAGAAATCACAAATGCTGGGAGTGGGGAGCAGAAGGAAGCAGAGAAAATTTAGAACTCAAAACCTTATAGAAGTGAATGTTGAAAACTAAAAACAAACAAATAAATAAAATTTAAGAAAAAGAAATCACAATGGTGTGTATGATCCCATGACTGAAGAATCACAATGGTGTTTTTGATAGGGTCTACATTTTCTTAATACTGTATGTAAATATACACTTTCCTTTTTTACAAAGCTAATATTATTTTCCTCTACTTATAAGATCATTAGTTTTGTTTAAATCATACTGTTTTTGTAAAGTATGGCTACATAGGATGGATCAATATTCATATCTATTTCTAGACTGTGGTTCCATGACTAAGTATGTATGCAATGCATTTATTTGCCATCTTTCCTTCTCTGCTCAAAGACTTCTAAATCCAACCACGCATCTTTACTAAGCAATTTATCACAAGGAGATGATTCAGTAGTTCTCTATGAACCAGGTGACCTTCTGGCAATCATAAATGCTAAAAATAGAGGAAGTCTGGAATGGTGGATAGAGGCTTGATCTTGGAGTCAGGAAGACCTACCTAGGTTGAAGTGCTCCCTCTGACACATACTAGCTATGAAACCATGAGCAAGTCATCTTAATATCTCAGGGATTCAGGAAACTTTCCAATTCTATAACTTACAGAAGAGTCGCTAACCTGCATTGGGGAAGGGAGTTCCTATGCAGTAAAAATCATGGATCCATAATCCTGTCAAAAATATTAAATAACAATACTAATAAATCATAAACTTAAAATTTTGCCCTGGTATTGTTTTAGTAAACCTCCGTGTGTGTCCCCCATAAATAAGGAATATTAATTCTTACCTGCCACATCTGCCCATACTGCACTGCACTGCAACTGAATCATCTATAACAGAGAGTATGCCTGAGGGATTTAATCCTTTCAATTCTAGAAAAATGTACCCTTAGACCTATGCTACCCTCACTGATGAGTGTCTCCCATTGCATGCTGTAACAAACCAGTCTCAGTATGTTTCATTTTATATTCTGGTCATCTTCTTGCCTAATGCTGCCATGTTCTCCCTCACCCCCCATCCTTTTAATTCTTGAATTAAAATGAATATTGTCTTTGTTCCTATAAAGTATATGTCTATCAATTCCTCTATGATTCTATTCAACCTTCCTATGACTTTCCAAGCCAAAAAACCCCTCCTTGGTCACCATTCCCATATATACATTTGTTTACCTGTATATGTATGTGTGTGTGTATGTGTGTGTGTGTGTTTTCCTCCCTTATTAGGATAAAACTACTGACCCCTCTCCACTTTAAATCCAAGATCTTATGAAAAATTGAGCAAACATTTATCATGCCACACACTGGGTTGGGTGTTGAGGATAAAAATACAAAAACAAAACCTTCTGTTCTCAATTTATTTTTACTTTGTTAGACAAAACTAATTTAGAATTAGTGAAAAGAGATTTCTCAGGAGGAAGAGAAATTCTATGTCACTATCTATCCTTAAGAAGTTTGGAAAACAGTTCATCAGGAAAACTGAAGTACCAGTGGTACTAGATGGCCTCTCTGGTCCCTTCCAATTATTAGGTTCAAGATATGTGTGTTCCTAACGCTTGAGTATATCAAGAAAGCAAGTATTCAACAAGTATTTATTAAGCAGTTACTATATTCTGGCCACTATGCTATCTAAGCACTGGAAATGCAAATAATGTCAAAAGATATAGTTCCATCCCTCAAGAAGGGTACCTTATAAAGGCCAGAGAGAGAGTATGCAGAGAGACAGTACATAAATAATAGGTACATACAAGCTATAGTAAAAGGAAGGTGATTCAAAACAGAAAAGTATTAATAGCTAGGGGTATCAAGAAAGGTCTCTTGAAGAAGATAGGATTTGAGCTGTGTGTTCATCCTTTGTTTCTGAAGAAGACCATGCCATCAGCGAAGTGATGACATGTCTTGCACTTGACTTTGTTTTAAGTGAGGGAGGGCTGTGCAGGTCACCAGCCTCACTTCTCCTCCAGAGCCATCTGAATCTAGTGATCAGATATTCATCAGGATGACTGGAGATGATCCAGGATAAGGCAATTGGGGTAAAGTGACTTGCCCAAGGTCACATAGCTAGTGAGTGTCACATGTCTGAGCTGAGATTTGAACTCAGGTCCTCCTGACTCCTGCACTGCACCACCTAGCTGCCCTAAGGATTTGAGCTAAGTCTTTAAGAAAACTGAGTAAAAGATAAAAGTGAGAAAGTATGAAAAAATGCTCTAAAACATTACTGTTCAGAGGAAAGTAAATTAAAACAACCTTGAAATATTTCATACCTGTCAGATTTTTGGAGATGTAGAAAAATTGGGACGCTAATTCATTGTTAGTGGAGTTGTAATCTGATCCAGAAATTTTGCAGAGCAATCTGGAATTATGCCCAAAGAGCTATTAAACTGTTTATATCATTTGATCCAGCAATAGCACTACTAGGTTTATTTCCAAAGATGATTAGGGAAAAAGGGAAAGGATCTATATGTTCTAAAATGTTAGTAGCAGCTCTCCTGGTGGTGGCAAAGAACTGGAAATTGCAAGGATGTCCACCAGTTGAGAAATGGCTGAACAAGTGTGGTATATGATTGGGAAAATTGCTGTGCTGTAAGAAATGATGAGCTCATTGATGTTAGAAAAATGTAGAGAGACTTGCACAAAATCATGAAGAGTAAAATGAACAAAGCCAAGAGAATATTGTATATAGTAACAGCAATATTGTTTTAAGAATGACTTCAAGTGAATGTTATGCTATTATAGATACCCAAATTAATTATAAAGAACATATGAAGAAAGACACTACCTGCATCCAGAGAAAGAACTGATAAATAGAAATATATAGAATAATTTTACTTATATATGTACATATCTGTGTGCCTATTTGTGACTAATGGTAGTCATCTCTAGGGTGGTGGTGGAGTAAAGAGGGAAGAAGAAAAGGGGAAAAAATTTACACTATAATTTTATTATGTATTTAGAAGGAATAACAAATTGTATATAATAGATTTATAATTTTATATACAATCATCTTTTTATTATACTATGTTATGGAATTGCTTGTTTTAGTCCAAGAATTAAAAATGAAATTTTTTTTTAAGTGAGAAGGTAGAGCATTTTGAGGCATGGGAGACAGTACAAAGACCCAAAGACAGGAGACAGTGTCCTATTTGAGCAACTACAAGGAAGCCAGTGTTGCTGGATCATAAAAGATGAGGAGGTGATGTAATTCCAGTGCAATTTTCACAGCACCTATAATAGCCATGAATATGCTGGCACAATTATGAATTGGAAATACAACAGATTCTCCACATGGAAGACAGAACCAAAACATTTATTCAGACACCAGAAAGCCAAATCCATTATAGTAACCAAGAAATCTATACGCAATAGTAATGCAGAGGGCAACAGCAGCCCCAAACCTTCCCTCTATTAGGCTTCCCACAAACCAGCTCCCTTAAACAAATCACAAACAAGCTCTCCCACTCAGTCTAGCCAGCCATCTTTCCCAGCTCTGATTGCTCTCTGACCAATTTCCTCTCAGTTCTGCTCTAGCTTTGCCTCTTCCTGATTCACCCCTTTCTGTTTAATGTGAGTTAGACTCCTGTGACTCAGGCTTCCATGTGACTTAAACAGGTCACATGGGTCTGTTAATGGATGGGAAAGATCTTCCTATTGAGAGCAAAATTACTTTAACAATAAGCAAAAATGCACTATCAATAATGGGGAGTAAAGTGTAAGACTGAAAACGTAGAAAGGGGCCAGGTTATCAAGACAGTCTTCACATAGCTTGCCTCTACACTCTAGAGTAGAACGCACTTTGCCATTTTATGCTGGGAACAGGCATGTAGAAGGAAAGGTCAATAAGTATATACCCTCAGTTTTTTCTGGGTAACATCTTTGACTACACAAGATTACTAAATGAAGTGATGAGATCACAGCTACTACTAACTGTTGTACAACATGAAATATGACTTCAAGTAGTTGCTAAGTGGTCTCCTACCTCTGTTAAAGAAGAATCAAAAGTATATAAGATGATATAGAAAACAAATGAATGAGTTTTTCATTCTCCCTATCCCTCTTACCCCCACACTTGGTCAATCTCCACATATTCAGTATCCATTTTCATGGAGTCAAGTACTCCACCCAGATTGGCTCAGAAATGAGCATATACAGTATTAAAATATGTAGTCATCTTAGAGTTTAAAATTACTATATATTAGTATTTCATGAGGCCAAATAACAGTGATTCCTCAAAGTTTACATCCATAAGAGTGGCAACCAGAGAGGGAATCATCAAATTAAGTTTCTGTGAAACAGAAACTTCTACTGAAGTCCTACTATTGGATATTATTGTGTTGTAAAAGTGACCCTGGATTCTCCAAGGTCATGGCAATAAAGCACAAGCCCTGACCAGAAGCTCAAGGCAGCCTAGTTATGTAACAAATACTGTTAAACTTGGAATCAGAAGACCTGAGTCTAAATTCTGCCTTAGTTACTAACTGAATGTGCATCCCTGGACAAGTCACTTACTGTCTGTTTATCTCAATTTTCTTGTTTGTAAGTCAGTGATAATAGTAACACCTATTCTATAGGGATGTTATGAGTATCATATAAGATAACATGCAAAATTCTTTACATGGCTTAAAAATGCTATACAAACCCAAGTTATTATTATTACCAAACTGGAAAGGCTTCAAGTATGGTGTCAGGGATACATTATATTATGTGTCCCTCTTGTGAGGACTGGGTGGTGCAGTGGATAGAGCACTAGGCTTGGAATCAGAAAGACTCATCTTCATGAGTTCAAATCCTGCCCCAAACATTTACTTGCTGTGTGACCCCAGGCAAGTCACTTAACCCTGTTCACCTCAGATTCCTCAACTGCAAAATGAGTGGCAGAAGGAAATGTCAAACTACTCCAGTAGCTTTGCCGAGAAAATCTCAAAATGGGATCCCAAAGAGTCAGACACAACTGAAATGACTGAACAGCAACTTATGAGGACCAGCTCATCTTAGCTAAGAGAGAATTGTTACCAGGTTGGCTCCGAAGTGATGAATATTTGTAGCCACAACTCTTAAAGTCTATCTGCTAAATCATACAGAGGTTTTGAATACCCAGAGAGATGATAGAACATTGAAATATTGAATAGAGAAATTAAACAACCTATTAAAATGTTCTTCCTATGTGGGATTTTGGCTCTTCATTTTTGTTTCTCCATTGAAAAAGAGTAATATATTAAAGGTGCCTAATGAAGGAGGGAAAGGGAGAGAGGAAGAAAAATCAGGAGGTGACTACTTTCTACTAAATAAAAACATCAATGAAAAATATGTCAATAATAAAATTGTAAATACTGAGAATAAAGGCAGCTTGTAGGAAGGAAATAAAAGATTTTTTTAAGAACCTAATTACTGTCAGGCACTGTGCTAAGTATTTTACAATCATGATTTCATTTAATCTTCACAGCAAACCCTGGGAGTTAGGTGCTTTTATTGAGCCTATTTTACCATTGAGGAAACTGAGGCAGAGAGTGGATAAGTGACCTCTCATTTGTCACATAGCTAGTAACTTCCTGAGACTGAATTTTAACTTGGGTCTTTCTGACTACAGACCTCGTGCACTATCTATTCTACCACCTAGCTGACTTTTTGAGGATTTTTCTTAAATTATGATAGTAATAGAAAATGTGATCACCAGTCAAAATGCGTTTTTAAAAAAAAACTCTCAATTTGATAAGATGTTTCATTGTGAGTTGGGTGCTTTAATGAAAAATAAAGAAATTTCAGATGGTATTAGTTTTAATGGCAATTCAACAAATATTTATTGAGCAATTATGCAATAATTGAGAAATAACAATTTTATGCAAGCCAATGAGATAGGCACTACTATATTTTAACTTTTAGAAACTTGTCCCAACAAATTCATGCTCAAGAACAGATACTAGTAACATTTACATTGACACAGAGAGCAAAAATTATCCATGTTTATGTAATTTGCATAAATTTTCAAAATCTACTGATGTACATTTTCAGATGGCTTACCTGCTTTATAATTAGATTATTTGTCTAAATATAAAAATCAACATGAAACTTGTGTTCGTTTGGGATATCTACACAAAATAAGGAAAGTTTCCATTTCATGAAGTGAATAATTCCCCCATTTTATTATTACCAGCTATGCCACCATTGCTAGCAATGTATCTATTGAATTTTATTAAAAAGGTGGTTGATTAACTTTCTAACTATGAGTTAATTTTGAAGAGATACAATGGAGACATAATATGGCAAGTGCAAGCTTTGATGACATTACAAAATTATCAAGGTCACCATATCTTGCCAGTTGGACATATAAGGAAACTAATCTAATGGAAAATTCTCCTCTATCAAGATTCCATTAAATACTCCCTGAATTGACTATTGGCCCTCAGTATTCACTTAAATTTAGAAATAGAAGGAATTAAGTAGACCATTAAAAATGGAAATGGTAATAGTGAAGACAGGAAGTGATTAGATTAAAAATAAGGATTTTTAGAAGATAGAGGATCATGGTAAGAATGAAATCAATCCTGACCTTCTTCCGGTGGTCTTGATAACTTCAGGTCTGTGTGCAGATAAAGTCTTTTCATAATGCCAACAAGGAGCATACTTTAGAATTACAATTAGCTAGCCTTTTTTAAAAAATATGAGTTTAATTTATCTAAGGTAGTGCAATGGGCTCATAAAGAAAAGTTAACTTCTAAAAACAATAGGCATATTGGAATATTCTGAAGAAGATGAACATCCAGTCTCATGAATAGCAGCAAGGTCAGCATCCTCTAAACTCTTTCATTGTTTTCTACCTGAGCAGAAGAAAATTTTTCTTCATCTATTTTTTTATTTTTGAGTTTTCATTCCTAATAATTCTCTGACAATATTCTTATGTCTATACAAGGATCCCTTTATCAATAGTCTGATCCAAAGATTAATCATACTGATCATGCACTCCTTGAGAGCAAAGACTGTCTTTTACTTTCTTATATCATTTGTAGCTATTTTTGTATTTGGCACGTAATAAGCACTTAATAAATGTTGGTTGAGTGATTGATTTTTCTATCAATTAAATACAAAACTACTTTCTTGAAATTACCTAAGTTTGCTAGAAGATAGCTTTTAGAACAGAATTGAACAAAGTTTTTAAGTAGAAAAAAATAAAATGTTTCCATCATAGACTGTCCTGTTTAGAAGCCTCTTTAGTATATCAGCACCATGGTCAGTGGGACAGTGGGAGTCCAGAGCTGAATCAGTACTAGAAGGGAAAGGGCCAAGTTGTTTTCAATTAAACTGTTTTGCCTTCCTGTTTTGGTCAGACCAAAGAACTGAAATAAGGAAGAGTGCAGCCTACTAATAATAATTAATAGATTGACTATCATTGTAGAATCTTTCTGATATATTGATTTTCCAAATATCACAACTATGTTGCTTTTTTCCAGGCAAAACCCATCAAGCATACCATTATCAAGGAGAAAATATTGCAATACCAGTTTCAATATATTTTTTGGTCATGATGAAATGGATACCAATGGATCTAGGCATCTGCACAAAAAACCATATAATGTTCATAAAACAGGGTTCATCATGCCAAAGCTGCTTTAGAAAGATTAACACTTCCTTATCAAAAAGGAGGAAGAATATTGACAGATATTCTCAGAGCATGCAGTATACAGGTTAAAAAAAATTATAGAAATATATTTCGGACAAACAGACAGGATTTCTCAAAGTAACAGTAAAAGGTAACAATGTACATATGCCACTGAGTTTGTCAAATGTAATTTGAAAATGACTTACTTCTGGACACACAAAATGCTTAAGATCCAAAATTGGAATCAATTAGTGATTTGTGGATTGTATTCACATGAACTTTACCAACAATATGCAAAAACAAAGATTAAGCAAATGACTGAATTATGTAGGTTTTTTATAGAAACTGGGGGAGCATGTAATAGTGATTCAGGATCAGGACAATACAACCAGAAAGTTCAGAAGATTTATCCTCGAGAAGCTTGAATTTATTGTTCAGCATAGATTATGCAGAGAAGCAGTGAAAATTTTGCAACATATCACTGCACATTGGGAAAGTGTAGCAAATGCCAGAGAAAGACATATCCACATGACTAGAATTATACACTAGAAGCTCACTATACTTTATGAACTAACAGATGATAAATAACCGTGTTACAAACATGCAAACCACAAAATATCCTTGACATTTCAGCAAATATACTGAACTAGAACATCATTTAAAAAGTTACTTCCCACCACCATTGAGACATAATATTGATCCATAACATTTTAAGAACAATGTTTTTAATAAATGCATCCATATTGGATACTCATTATTTCCACCTACATTGAATGAAAAGTTTTCAAATGTTTTCAGATTAAAGACCTAGCAGAAAAATTAAAACAATTTGGGGAAAAGATGAGATACATTGATATCTGGTTGCCCAGACTGGAATTGTCCCGATGGTACCTTCGGTGATCTAAAAAAAAATGAATTTATATCCCAATATTCTTACTCAGTCACAAGAAACTCTCAGTTGAGATACCTGTGCAATTGTCATTTCTATTTCATCAAAAGAAGAATGAGACAAAAGTGATAATGATACGTTCTGTCTCTGTCTCTGTCTCTTTCTCTTTCTGTCTCCCTCTTCCCCCTCTACCTTCCCCTTCTCTCTTCCTCCTTCCTCCCTCCCCCCTGTCTCTTTATGTGTATGTATGCATGTATACATATACATACATACATGTCTATATGTATACATAAACTTTCCAGTTTCCCAAGCATTTTCAAATACACTATCTCATTTTACTCTTATAACAAGCCTGTGAAGTAGGTGGGATGGGTGCTATTATCCCAATTTAACAGAAGAGGAAACTGAAGCCCAAAGAGGTTTAGAAATTGACCCAAAGTCACAGAGCTAATAAATGGAAAGGCCAGGGGTCCTGACCCCAAGTTCCATGCTCTATCCACTACAAATCCCAGTACATATGTAAATGTCTATTCTGCCTACATGTGAAATCATCACTGATGTGAAGAGAATATTACCCATCGTTCAATCAAATGAAGCAGATGTATTCATTAATGCCTTACTCTAGTTTGTCCTTATTAGGGCAATGAACTAACCGAGTTTAGAGCAGACCTCTGCTCTAATTTTTTTTCCTTTGTTTCTTTCAGAAGGGTGAAAGCATCTAAGAAAACAAGCATTCTTATCAATAACTTTGGAGAAACAATTATCTCTTTTCCATCAATTTAAATCAGAAAAAAATTGGTATTTTCTCTTTCCTGACAACATCCCAGATTCTACTTATATCTTTTTTACTGTTAATATAAATAACATCCAAGCAGATCCACAGATATCCCCTGGAGAGTTATTAATTCTGTAATTAACCAGTGATAATGAAAACCTTGATTCTTTTCTTTTATGCCCAAAATTTAAACCTGATGCTATTGCTACTTATATTCCTATAATTTAAAGTAAGAGTTTTACTTGCAGCAAATGTGTATTGCATTAATGTGAGTATTATTATCACAATTTACATATGTGGAAGCTGAGGTGGAGAGAGCTAAAGGGATTTGTTATGTGCTAGTAAATAACTGATGTAAGACTCAAACTCAGTTATAAGTCTAAGTCCAGAGTTCTTTCCATGAAACCAAACAGTTTGTATCCTCTAATTTATTAAGTACCTATTGTTTGCCCAGTATCATATAGGGATATGCCTGTTCTTGTAATTTACAATTGGAGAATGACCCAGAGCTCCAAGAGAGTAAGTGACTTACTCAAAGTCACTTGTGTTTCAGAAGCTGGACTTAACCTGAAGTCTTCCTTCTTATTTTTGAGTCTGGCTCTCATTTGGCCAAAAACAGAAACTGACAGTGTTTGAAGGGATCTTAAAGATTCAGTCGTGAGTAGGGTAGACTGAGAGCAAGGGAGGGAAGAGGAAGAGAGTATAAAAGGAAGACAAATCCCTGCTGTTGAGGAGCTTCTAATCCTATTGGAGAGGTAAATTTTATACCTATGAAACACCAGGAGAGCAGCATGAGGCAATATATGTATGTACATATATGTATGTAGGTGTGTGTATCCAAGAGCTGACTCCTATAGAATTGACTTCCAAACTACATTGAATGAAAAGTTTTCAAATGTAAAGACCTAGCAGAAAAATTAAAACAATTTGGGGAAAAGATGAGATATATTGATATCTGGTTGCCCAGACTGGAATTGTCCCAATGGTACCAATACCAGAAAGAATTTGATAAAATCCCTGCCTTAGAAAACCACATTTAAACATTATCTATGTTCTATCGGATTTTATTTCATTAGATATTTCCAATGACATTTTAATCTGGTTCAGCCACACTGGGAAATGTTGCAGCTAGTGGTTTTGACATCTTCGCTCTACACTTCAGAAAGGAGACAGATCATTATGGATGTTCTTAGTCATGAAAAGGATTCATGGAGAAAACGCGATCTAATCCGAGCCTGGAACAAAATAAAGTTCAGATTAGCAGAAAGAAATAGTGGTGCATATTCTAGGTGAAGAAATATGAAGATCTCAGTGTAAGATAAAACCTCTTACTGTTCTCCATGTGTCCTCATGCTCATTCTTATAGATTTTGTGAAAATGAGCATGGAGTGTATAGAGAATAGTAAGAGATCAGACATATTCAAGCTCCATAAATTTGTAGATATAGAGCTAGAAGGACCTTAGAGATCAACAAATAAACCTCTCCTTTTTACTGATGAGGAAACCGGGAACCTAAGAGATTAAGTGACTTTCCTAGGGTCACAAAGCTAGTAATTGGCAGACAGGATTTGAACACATCTGTCTGATTCTGGATCTAGCATTCTATCTACTTTATCACAAGGGAAAAAGGAGCTCAGATAGAAAAAAAAAGTTTCCAAAATGTGTTTTTCATAAGTATGGGAACTTCTCCCACCTTATAGAAACTCTCCAGTTTAGAAGATACATCTTAGAAAGGCACCTTAAGCTCAGAAAGGTCAAGAACCTTGTCCATGGTCACAAAGCTAGTAAGTGGCAGGGGATAGGATCTGAACCTAGGTCTTCCCACTTCTAAGTCCAGAATTCATTTCCCCTGTACCATGCTATCTCTTACAAATAGGAAAAAAAAAGATTAAATTTATAAAAAGAGCTTACAGGTTCCCAAAATGTGTTATATACATTAACTCATTGAATTCTTAATGCAACCGTGTGGCATAATACATATCCTTATTTTACAAGTCAGGAAATTGATTCTCAAAGAAATTAAATGGTTTGAACTAGATCACAGAGTAAAAGATAGAATCAAGTTTTTAATCCAGGTCTTCTTACTTCAAGCCTGGTACTGTTCCCACCACACCACAACCCCTGCTTCCAGAATAGTGTGAGTCCACTGGTGTCTTCTTCCTGAGGGTATCTTTCATTTATACTATCTGTACAATTACTTTGCAAATTATTTCCCCCTTTCAAATACAAGTTTCTTGAGGGAAGGAACTGTCTCTTTGCCTTTCTTTGTATCCCAAGCACTTGGTGCCTGGTACATAGGAAGTGCTTAATGAATGTTCATGACTAAATAACTAAATGACCGAATAGATAGAGCAAAGTAAAAGAATGACACTAGTGAATAAGGGACTTTGAATATTAACGCAAGTAGTCTCAATCAGATCAGATGGGAAAGACTGGACAAGTATAGGTTTCCAAGAAGCAGGCCAACTAGGTGGAGCAGTGTATAGAGTGCCAAACCTGGAGTCAGGAAGACCTGAGTTCAAATGTGGTCTCAGACACTTATAAAGTAACTGTTTGACCCTGGGCAAATCACTTTAACCCTGTTTGTCTCAAGTTTCCTCATCTGTAAAATGATCTGCAAAAGGAAATGGAAATCGTGAACCCCTCCAGTTTCTTTGCAAAGAAAACCCCTAATGGGGTCACCAAGGGTTGGACAAAACTGAACGACAACAAGCAAAAGTAGCATTATAAGAATTATAAGTTTGGGGGAAATGAAGTTGATGGTAGCTCATGAAGCAAAGAGAATAAAGATCCATGTGGTAATCTGATCTGAGGGTATGAAGATCTGAAATACTGCCTCCTATACTGGACAATATTTTCTCAAGTGATTTTTGGCTCGTTGATGCTGCTGGGAATAGTGCTGCTTCAGAACCTGAATCAACGCAACCGTTGCATCATTTCATGGCATCATAAATGCATCTTACAACCTAGGAACTTTGGTTCCCTTCAGTAGCTTGAAATTAATCATACTGAGTCACCAGTAGATGGTGATGTTGAATAAAAATTTTCCTGACTTGTGTGGTCTATTTTCTTAGGAAGACCAGTTCTATTCTGGCCAGAAAAATGAAAAGTTTATCTATGAATTAAAAAATGTCATGTTGCAGGGACTTCTAACCCTATAATCCTCAACCTCTCCCTCTCAGCAAAAGATTTCACCTTCTTCTTTGCACAGAAGATAGAAATTGTTTACCATGACAAGTGAATGTGGGATGAGGGAATCGAGGCTAAAAAGTATAGAGAATTTTTTCTAGGAGTTAGACTCAGAAAGGAAGAAGAAATCTAGAATGAAAACTGAAGGAAATTTTAGGATCAAATGATGTTTTTGTTTTATTCAAAATGGAACAAATATGAGCCTATTTGAATGCTATATTTTCTGTACACATTTAGTTATAGATATGCTGTCTCCCTTACATTCCTTGAGGGCAAGGGATATTTCGTTTTTCTCTCAGTAGTACATAGCATTGTACCCAACATACAGTAGGTAATTAGTTAATTAATCGCAGTTTGGTTGAGGACATACATGCTAGCACACAAGCAATGCTTACTGGAAAACGTGTCAAAAAGTCTCGTATTTCTGATTCAGTATATATTTCACCTTTGAAGTTAAAATTACCAAAGAAGCAAATTATATTTCCATCCTCTGAGTCTGGCATTGTCTTTTCCATGATATTATTTTAAAAGGTCTCTTTCCTCTTCTTCTAATTCAACAGGAAGGTGGGACCAATCAGTCATCAGTTCAAAGTCAGTAATGTAGCAATACCTCCTGGATTGTGCTTCAAGTTTAGTTTACAGAGGTTAGTAAAGACTACTGAATTTTACAGAGGATGACATAATCAGCCAATATGTGTTGTATATACACTTTGCTTATCTCTACTTCCAGTGTAATTTAATATAAGTTATTACAAAATTGTAACCTGATTTATTTCCTTTCATTTACTTCATTGTGTGTGTGTGTTTGTCCTTCATTGCCAAAGAAGACCATGCCATCAGAAAAATGATGACATGACTTGCACTTGACTTTGTTTTGAGTGAGGGAGGGCTGTGCAGGTCACCAGCCTCACTTCTCCTCCAGAGCCACCTGAATCCAGTGATCAGATATTCATCAGGATGACTGGAGATGACTCAGGATGAGGCAATTGGGGTTAAGTGACTTGCCCAAGGTCACACAGTTAGTGAGTGTCAAGCGTCTGAGGTGAGATTTGAACTCAGGTCCTCCTGACTCCTGCCCTGGTGCTCTATCCACTGCACCACCTAGGTGCCCCTTTGTTTCATTAGTGTATATGCAAATATGGAAAGGTGGTACAGTTGAGAGAGTGTCATTCCTGGAGTCAGGAAGATTCATCTTCATAAGTTCAAAACTGGCCTCAGACATCTACTACCTATGTGACTCTCAGCATGTCACTTAACAGTGCCTCAGTTTCCTCATCTGTAAAATGACCTGAAGACAGAAATGGCAAACCATTCCAGTATCTTTGCCAAGAAAACCCTAATGAGGTCACAAAGAGTCAGACACAACTAAAAAAACTGAACAACAAAATGTGAAAAAGTGCTGAAAGTTTCATGCCCTTGACAAGTGCCTCACCTTGCACCTCAGTTTCCTTGTCTCTAAGTCATGTCAATAATCATTTATTAAGAGCTTACTATATGTCAGGCACTGTCTGCAAGAAAAGATAATTGGATTTGCTCTCACTGAGACCTGGCGTCCCACAGAATAATACTATAGGTAAGATCACCTAGTCTCTAGCAACTACCTTCTCCAGCATATCTCCAGATATACCTTCATTCACACTGCATACACACAGACACACAGACACAGACATAGACACACACACACACATACACACACATACACACACACACACACGCATACACACGCACTGGTCCTGCAGGGGGAGTTGGAATACTTCTGCTCTCCACTACCTCCCTCCCCAATGTTCTCTTTTATGTGTAATTCTCTTTATTTTTACTCAAATTATCATAGACTTAGGTGGACAACTGAAAATTGCAGGATTCCTTATGTACTCAAATTCCTCCTTGAGCAGTAGATCTTTCCCACTCCACCTAAATCCCCCAGGTGCTAATGCCTTCCCCTTGGAGATTACTTTCCATCTACTCTGTATAAACAAGTAGGTCTTGATTAGTGTGAATAATAAATCCTATAAAGTCGCCAACATGCATTCAAATTTACACTATTTGAAGTTATGGCTATACAAGATTATAGTGATTGGTTCCATCCAAGAGGAAATATGCAGTGTGAATTCAAATTATATGACTAATTCATGGGATTCATTATTCACGCTAATTGAGATATAGCTGCACCTTATATTTACCTACTTTTTTATATATTGCCTCCCCCATTATTATGTGAGCTCCTTAAAGAAAGGTATGTTTTTTGTTTTGGGGGAGTTTGGGGGGTTGGTTTGGGGGGGAGTTGCTTTTCTTTGTATACCTAGCTTAGCACAGTGTCTGTGACACAGTAAGGGCTGATTGAAAATGGTTATGACTTCACCTGTTCCTTTCGGCTCTTTATTTTGTCTTGTTTTTGCTTTCTTTTAGCAATCAGGCAGCACAACGTGTTGTGAGATCAGTTGCAAAATTCAGTGATTTCAATGATTTGTTTCTTACCATAAATAAAAGGTGCAAACCCTGGGACACATTCTTCTAACTACTCTTCAGGGCAGCAGTCACCATCTGAACATAGCCATCTGCTGAAATTCGAGTACTTTAGGAAACTATCAGGCCTTCTTAGGATTATAAAACATCTGTTCTTCAAGACTTAGGCTTTTTTTGTGGGAACTAGATGTTAAAATATGTAGTGAATAAGAACATACGTTAGGTGGGAGACACTATGAATCATTCATGTGTCACAATTACCTAATGTCCATCATCCAGTTAGTCTGTCAAAGGTCAATAAATTAGTTCCTGAGCTTATATGCATCCTTTCACTTCTCAACAAAATTGTTTATTTTAGTGATGCCTTCTGCCCTGCATGTATAAGTGCTCAATAAATGTTCCTTGAGCTGGAAAAGAACTTCTGTACACCAAAAGGTTACTTTTTAAAAGCAACTTGTGGGTGGAGGGAGAGAGGTGAGAAAAGCAAATCAAGCATTATTATTTTGTTGGCTTTAGTAAGCACTCTTTATAAGTGCTAATATTGAAGATATTGAATATCCTATTGAAGATAGCAGTCTTCATGTAATTAAATGCATTATAAGAGTTACAAGATCCTTAGCATGATTATGGATTTCATTTTTAAAACTTCAATGTGATAGAGCCAAACATGTAATCTACAAGTAGGAGCATCTTCTGGACTTTGCCATCTACAGGGACTCTCTGTTCACCTTGAACCTTTCACTGAATCTCCTGCATAGTATTCTTCATGGCTTCTTGTTAAACAAGTGTTTTATTTTCATTTGATTTTCTTTGTGGGTGAGGGGAGAAGAAAAGAGAGTGGTTATCAGAGAGAAGGAAGGCTAAAATGGGTGCTAACTAGAGTCAGCAGGACCTGAGTTCAAATTCAGCCTCAGACACTTAATAACTGTGTGATCATGGGCAAGTCATGCAATCCTGTTTGCCTCAGTTTCCTCATCTGCAGAATGACCTGGAGAAGGAAAAGGCAAACTATTCCAGTGTCTTTGCCAACAAAAACCCAAATGTGATCACCGAGAGTCAGACATCACTAATTAACAGCTGAACAGAACTCATTAATTCATTTTTACATCTCTTTTGACTCTCCTCCTGTCCTCTTTGGACTCCCCTAGTTCTATTCTTGCAACATTCTCATCCTAGATGAGAGCTTTGTTCCACTTCTTGATGAGTGAATGCCACTAACTTCCATTAGATGAAGTACCTGAGCCAGTCACATTCACTTTCCTCTTAGCTCCAATCCTAACTTTTCCTACTTCTCCACTTTGTCCCTCTACCATTTTTTATTTTTTACAATTTCCTTTTATGTGTTGTCTTCCTCCATGAGAACATAAACTCCTTAAGGGCAGGAACTATCTTTCTTTTTGTTTATATATGTATTCCAGGCATATGTCCACAATGCATGGCACATACTGAGTTTTTAATAAATGTTTTGTTCATCTTTCTTTGTGTCTTAAGGCAGGTGAGGGTGTATAAGGAGTTCAGAGAAGACTAGCACCTTTGGTGTGAGGGCTTGCTGAGACCTTTTCAGGGCTGCTTATCCACTACTGGTGTCCACCTCTAGTGGCTACACTTGATAAAATCATCTGGGCAAACAGGCTAACCCAGGTTGAGGGTAGACTATCAGTGAGTTAAAGTAATGTCTATCCTAAGCACATGAAGACTGAGGAGATGAAAAAAATTTGTTCCAACATCCATGAAGGTGGTTGAAGCAGATGCTGTGGAGCGCTTAATTGGTCAAACATTGAAGACGTCAAGGTCATCCACTGCATCCCGGGCATCATCATGATTTTTGTCCTGCCACTACACTTCAATGACTAGAAAAAAAAGAATGAGGCTGATGACTTTGCACAACTTAAATTAAATCCAGTTCACATGCAAGTCAAGACATTACCCATCACCTGGTCCTCTTCAAAAACAAGTCAGCTGGGTGGTGATATGAATAGAATGTTGGAACTGGAATCAGGAAGACCATTTCAAATCCTTCTTCAGACATTACCTATAGGACCCTGGGCAATTCATGAAACTCTTCTCAACTTCAGTTTCCTCATCTATAAAAGAGGGATAAAAATAGCACCCACCTCACATTGTCCTAAGGATCAAATATGATAATATAGGTAAAGTATATGAGCAAACCTAAAAGTACTAGAAAAAAACTAGCTATTAATTGTATTCCTTTCTTGTCCCCTCCTAGTTCAGGTGATCAACTGTATATAATGGAGGTTGTAATAATACCACTGTACTCTGGGTTCTTTAACTTCATTGGCAGTATTATAGTCAGTTCTAAATACTATGCTATGGGTCACATTGGATAGAGTACTGTCCCTGGAGTCAGGAGGACCTGAGTTCAAATTTGCCCTCAGATCCTTACAAGTTGTGCAGCTCTGGGTAAGTCGCTTTCTCCCCATTGCCTCCAAAAAAATACTATGGTATAAGATAGACATTGATAAGCTAGAGAGAGTTCAAAATAAAATCACCAAGATCATGAAGTGTCTTGAGTTCATGATATATGAGTATTGGTTGAAGAGAAGATGAGCTGGCCATGATGAGTGTGTTCAAGTACTTGAAGGGCACTAATTGATTTAATTTTATTTGTCTCCAGAGAGCAGAAATTGATTGAAGCAATGAGTGGAAATCTGCAAAGAAGTCAATGTAGTCTTTATGTCGAGAAACTTGGTAGTAGAGCTGTCCAAAAGTAGAGGATGCTGACTTAAGAGGCTGTGAGTTCCTCCCCCCAGCTCCAAATATTCAAGCAAAGGCTGGAATATCACTTATTAAATATGTCTTTATAGGGATTAATTCATTAAGTCACCTTCCCGCTCTCAAATTCTGTGATTCTGAGATTTTTCTCGTGCCAGAAATTAGTGTGTAACTGCTCCGTGCTTACTCTGTTACTGTTTACTGAAGAATTAACTTGCTAATGATTTGCTATCCTTCTAAATATCCTTACTCCCTGAAAGATAAAGAAGAAACAGGTAACCTTATCTCTCTTTCTTACATCATACTCACAAGAAAACATCTTCATTCTCTCCGTGTATTTTCTTACTAGCTCTAGTCAATTAATGATGACAATTTTTGCTAACCATGGTAATAGGATTGAGAAATGTAGTAGTAGAAACTAGTAGACTGGATCCAGCAGCTGTTGGATAGAAACATACACCTCCCCCACCTTGTCTATTTTTTTCCCTTTACTCTTCATTCACTCTTTGTAGGGTAATGAAAAGAAATTTCTTTAATCCTTTATGGCTCCCTAGATTTATTTATTTTTCCTGATAAGTAAACAAAGAATAAACCTTGAACCCCATAAAGTTCAAATCAAATGCTACAGCTACATGTCATTAAAATATTATTTACAAAGTTAATAGAAGAGAACATAAAGAAAATAGAGTCGACATTTCATATACTTCCCCTACATCCTGGAAAGAAATGGGGATTCTGGGGAAAAAATAACAGAGAGACCCAACGATGTGAAGGAAAATGTGTTACTGGCTTTTTTAAAGAAACTGTCCAAAATTCTGATATCTAAAAACTATTCATTCAAATTTCTCCTTCTCTTTCGGATTGCTTTGATGTTTGTGGGGAAACCGGAGCGAAGGTGAGGACAAGGCAAGAGAGGACAGACAAAAGATGGCAAAGTACGACTGCAAAGTGCTATAAACCATATGAATTTAGAGTTGAAAAGCACTCCCCACTCCCAATTGTATAGGTGAGGAAAAATTAAGTTTAGAGGATGGTAGGATCCTAGATAACACAACCCTTTCATTTCATAGATGAAGAAACAGGCTCAGAATGGTGAAATGACCCATTCAAAGCCACACAAATGCTAAACAGAAGATGAATGACTTGGATCCAGACTTTTAGGGAGCAAATCCAATGTTTTCCACAGGATATCAATTTATGATGTATTTGGCAGCATATGAATTTGAAACACACATTCTCTACGCAATGGATTTATGGTATACGATGTATTTATTTGTAGATATATGGTATATTTATGCCATAAACTTAACAAGATTCAGTTGCTCATGTACTCTCCTCTCTTTCCTTCTCTGTGTCTCTGTGTCTCTGTGTCTCTTTGTCTCTGTCTCTGTCTCTCTCTCTCTCTCTCTCTCTCTCTCTCTCTCTCTCTCTCTCTCTCTCTCTCTCTCTCTCTCTCTCTCTCTCACCCTCAACATCATAACATGCTAGAAGCTAGCAAATTGGGTGCTCATATAGGATGGGCTTCTAGAGGTAATGTTGTGCATGGTATGCTTCATGTTAACAAATCAGCATCTGACTCAACTCTTAACCAAAGCTTTTGCTCAAAAGGCAAAACTAGAACAATAACTATAGAGCATTCTACCATCAGCCTGGCAAGAACTTTCCCACAAATGCATACGGTGTTTGTGGAAAGGGGGACACAAACATTAAGTACTATATAATAGGAAGTTACATGGCACAGTGGATAGTGTATTAGACTTGAAATCATGAAGACATGAATTCTATTCCTGCCTTGGACACTTAATAGGTATCATCCTGCACAAGTTATTTAAGTTCTCTCAACCTCAGTTTCCTCATCTGTGTAATTGGGATTATATAATAGCAGCAACTTTACAAGATTGTTGTAAAGATCTCCTGAGATAACATATGTAAAGTACTTTGCAAATCTTAAAGAGCTATACAAATATAAAAGCTAGACATTATTATTAATGAGGTTCAAATGAGACCAGGGAAAGTCATAACTCTGTAACTATAGGCCTTAATGTCATTTCTCAGGCACTATTTCCACAAAGTTTAATGATGCGCATGTCAGTCTGGGTTAGACTGATGACTCTTCTGCTCAACTGAACTGCTCTGCTAAAAAGCTAGGCTACTTCACTACTGCTTATCTACTGGGACAGGCTACTCTGCTGCTACAAGTATAGGCTGCTCCTCTATTGGACCTAGTCACTTTTCTTCTAGGCCAGGCTGGTCTGCCACTGAACCACGCTACTCTTTGACTGAGTCAGGCCTTTTCACTTCAACGTAGTGCTGCACTTTGTGGTTGTGTTTTTGTTTCCAGAAATGGCAGAGACACTTGGCTGGAAATTGATGAGATTCCTCTAGTTTGACTCTTTTGGCAGTGATTCTACCTCCAAGGAAACAGATCACTGCACAGAGAGATGTATTTTCTCCTTCACCAGTCTCTAAGATCTTTCCTGGCTCAGAAATGCTCAATGAGGGGCCTTATCCTATCTTATAGGATTTTTTAGTTTCTTAGCATTATATTTAGTATTTTTAGCATTATAATAGCTTATAAGATTTTATAATAAATCTTATAGTGATTTATTAATACTAATTTATTATTTTAATTTACTAATTTATTAATAATTCTAAATCCTCAACTTTATAGAATAAACTAAAACCAGACATCTGTCCAACAATCACAAAACAATTGTTGGGTTCAGAGTTCCCTATTTATTAATGCCAAAGTTCTCCTGCTGGTCATATGCAAATGGGAAATAAGATATGAAGGCAGTCTTAGTCTTGAGTAAGTAAGTGTACTGTCTCTGTTGGTTGACGTTTGCATATTTTTAAAATAGGTCTCACATTTATCTTTGCCTTTGCCCTTTTCAATCAGTAAGATTACCTGTCTTAAAAGGCCACACCCTTACACTTGAGCTGATCATTTGTTTTATAGAAATATCTAATGTTACTCGGATCCTACAAGTTCTAATATTCACCTCCATTCAAAGAAAAAGAAAATAGAAGCAATTAATTGGTAAATATGAGCTGCCAATCCAGTTGAATTAAAACTGCAAAGTCTCAGAGTAGAGTCAAAATTATCCAGATTTCATTCTATTCCTTAATCAACTAAACATTAGTAAAGGGATAAATAAAAGTGATATATGTATGTATGCATTCATGTGTGTATTTGAGCTGAATGTTTTAAAACAAAGGAATAAGAATATTATTGAAACATCATGGTTCCTGAGCTTTTCTACTTCTCTTTTATTCACCACTGTGGAGGCAGATAATAGGGAAAAAGCAAAAACAATATTTTAGAACATAAAAGTCTTCACTTTTTAAATCCACTGAATATCCTTAAAAGAATAATAATTTATAAAATTATGAAGGAGACCAGTTAGGCAAAATTAGGTCCATGGATTGGGAATGGTTGAACATGCATGTATATAAAACACTTTGCAAACATTAAAATCCTATGTAAACGTCAGTTTCTTGCATCACTAAGGCTATCGACCCTGATAAACATGATGCTATAATTCAGTGTCACCCAGCTCTTTGTGGATTTTTACAGTGGGGTTAAACCAAGAGGCCTTTAAATCAGCATCATTTACATGGTATATAAATAAGTTAGGATATGATTATGCCATAAAAATAAACAATATGAAGAATCTGGAGAAACATGGGAAAATGCATGTGGAACTAAAGCAGACAGAAAAAACCAAAACCAGTAGCATATACAAAATGAAATATAGTGAATTGGAAAAAGCACACTAGAAGGAAACTGGTCTCAGTAACTGTGATATCCACTTTCATCTTGGAGAAGAGATAATGAAATGTATTTCCATTCATAGGGAGGCTGGAGATTATGAACCCAGAATGTTGCATATACTGTCACTATATCCAGTGGTTTTTTTAATCTGATTTTTGTTGTTATGAGGGAGAGTTCAATCCTTTATGGGGTGAGGGGAATATTATAAAATGACTATAATATACAAATCTTATTGTTGTTTTCATTGCTTAGTCGTTTCAGCTGTTTTTGACTGTGACCTCATTTGGGATTTTCTTTGCAAAGAGACTAGAGTGGTTTGCCTTCTTTCTCCACCTCATTTGATGGAAGAGGAAACTGAGGCTAACAAGGTTAAGTGACTAGTCCACAGGTATTAAGTGTGTGAGGGTATATTTGAACTCAGGAAAACCTGGCACTATCCACTACGCTACCTAGCTTCCCAGATATATGCAAACAAAAGACATATTAATCTTATTTTTAAAAAGAAAAGCCCTTAGGGAAATACACAAAATCCTAAGGCAATATTATGTTTGTGAGAGAGGCTGCAATTTTTACAAATCATTCTTCTTTCTACCACTGAAAACAAATAAAAGACACTATTTCCACACATCTTTCTCCAGAAATGTAAATACTATAAATATAACATTGATGAAAAGGGATGGGGGAGAAAACAAATATTAAAATTGCTTGGTTTTTTTTATATTGTGAGTGTAACTGACAATAAGAGGGGGAAGAAAGAAAGCAGACATTGATTGGTGATTGTGTGTGTGTGTGTGTGTGTATTATGCGAGAAGCAATGTCTTACATTCATGCGCACCTATCTACATAATGAGCATCTCCAAAATATGGCCAAAATGTGGTCAGCTACATTTTTAAAACCAGAGTAGATTCTGACTGACAACAACAGACTAGGCTGCAGACACTTCTTAGCTATGACCTCTGTCAGCTTCAGTTTCTGATTTGGTAAATTAATGATAATATAGCACCTACCTTAAAGGGTTGTTGAGGGGTCAAATGAGATTGACAGATGCAAATCAATTAGTATCGTTAGTCATCATTATTATTATATGGTTGAAATATAAGTAACAGAATGTCTATTTAAATATTCTGTTGATTAGTCATAAAGAAATGATAATTTTATAACCCAGTCATTTCTTCTGAAGTTGACCATTTAGTTGCTAACAAATCACAAACTGGCTAAATCAATTGTTTAATAGAAATATGTACTATGTCTCAGATCCTAGAAATCTCAATATCCATCTCCATTCAGGAAAATGGAGATATGAACAATTAACTGGTGATGTAAGCTGCCAGTTCAGCTGAATTCAAGGCTCAGAGCAGAGAGGAAAGCCTAAATTATCCAAATTTTATACTATTTCACATCAATCAAAAATATTTCTTAAGCAAGTAGTATACCTACCAAATGCCAGACATAGGAAATCCAAAGAAAAAAATTAAATAGCATCTTCCCTCAGGAGTTTATACCATATTGGGGAAACTATTTATATAGTAAATACAAAATGATTTTGGAGATATTACCTTGTATATGCTATGAAAAAATCCATAAGCCTGAAAAGGCCCATGTAGGAAGTAGCACTTAAGCAGAGAATTAAAGAAAGCTAGAGATTTTTAGCGTTAGAGGTCAGTACAGACAAAATTAATGTACCTAGGATAAGAAGAGAAGCAGTCAACTGGTAAAAATAAATAAATAGAAACTTTGTATCCAAGTTTTCTGATAAGAGTTTGCTATCCAAGATAAATCAAATAAAATATATGTGTTTATGTGCATATATTCATTTATTTGCACATGCACATGTGTAAGTAATAGCTATGTCCCAATAGATAAGTGATCAAAGAATACGAACAAAGAGTTCTCAAAAGAAGAATTACAAGTTATTCACAACCACATGAAGGGATGCTCTAAATCATAATAATAAAGAGAAATGCAAATTAAAATAACTTTGAGGTTTCATCTCATACTCTGTAAATTGGAAAGAAAATAGCCAAAAAAATGTCAATACTCAATAGGAGGGATAGGGGAATAAAAGGTACACTAATACACTGTTGGTGAGGTTGCATGATTCAACCATTTTGGAAAGCAATTTGGAATTATGCAAAAAAAAAAAAGTCCATCCCCTTTGAATTAGAGATTTCATTACTGGGCTTATGCCCATTGATTGATAAAAAAGAAGCCATCAATAAGAAAATATCCATACACACCAAAATATTTATAGGAGCATTTTTTGTGGTAGCTAAAAGTAGATGCCTATCAATTAGGGATGGTTAAACAAATTGTGGTACATGAACATAATGGAATATTACTGTCCTACAAGAAATGATGTGTGTGATAAATACAGAGAAACTTGGAAAGATCTATATGAACTGAGGCAGAACAAATTAAGCAGAGACAAATATGTACATATATACATACATAATAACTAAAATGATGTACGTGAAAAGAAAATCTACATACCCAAAAATTCAAAAGTAAATAAAAAGCAACAAAATGATAAAAATCAAGCAGGGCTTGATTGAACAGATATGAGTGAACACTCATCCCACCTTTTAGTAAAGATGAGAGGCCCTAATGTTATACATTACGTATATTTTTTGGACTTTTTTCAATGTATTGATCAGTTGTGTCTCTTTTTCTTTTTAAAAAATACTCTATTACGTGAGATGGCTCTCTGGGAGGAAGGAAGGAGGGATATTTGTGGTTACTATGATGATGTAAGAAACAGAAGAAATCCACAAAAAAACTTGTTTAAAAAACAGCAGTGAGGGGCGTACAAAGGTACAGAGACACAATATGGAATATTGTACTTAAAAAAATAGCAAAAGCAGTCAAGTCTAATAGAAAAGTGACTGGGTCTGTGGTCAGAAAACCTACCCCTTAATATCTGTGAGACTTTGGATAAGTCACTTCACTGATCTGTGTCTCAGTTTCCTCATCTGTATGATGAAGGGAGTGGACTAGATGATCTCTAAGGCCCCTTTCTACAATAACTCTATAAGGACATTTTGGCTAGAACATAAATTGATTACAGGGTAGGGATGTGTAAAAAAATCTGCAAAAACAGTTTGGAGCCAAGTTGTAGAAGGATTTGAAGGTGGTGCTTATTGTTTATACAAGAGAAAATAGGGAACCACTGGAGTTTATTGAGCAGCATTTTTCTTTGGGAATATCATTTTGGCAGCTATGTGGAAGGGAAATTGGAGAGAAGAGACTAATACAATGCACTAGAATTAATGAATAATACATTTTGTTATTCATGCCAACAGAAAATAATATTTTAAATAGGTCGATTTAAAAGAGCTCTATTTGAACTGAGCTTTCCCTTATTGATATTAATTTATTTAATAGTAAATAATTCTCTCAATTCCTAAGATATGTTAAGGGTATTTTTTTTCATTTGGTTAGTCTAAATACATCTTAAGGTTCTCTCTTTTATGAATATAAAAGTATAAATGAACCAGTCCTATTTCTTACTCTGCAACATTTAACAAGATGATAGATACAAATGGGTAAATATTTAAACTGTCAGTCATGAAAGATGTAAGAACCAGGATTCCATGTAGTAAACAGATTTTCACATCTCTTTTAATCTCCTATTATGATACATTGTCTCTCTCATATCAGAAGGGAAAGATTTTCCTTTCGCTGAGTTTTCAATAGCTCTGCTATCTTCTTCCACAAATGGGTCTTTGAAAGAAAGATTTAAATGATTACTAGAAAGAGACAGCAGCAGAGACAGCCAGATTTTCAGTGAACTACCATTCATGTCTATCCAGATCTGGTTACTTTTTGTGTGAGATAGATTAGATCTGCTGGTTACAAGGAATCCTGTGGAAGAGTTGATTGTGTTCCTGAAAGGGTAGAATATTTTTAAAAGATTACTTTGAAATAAATATAACCTAAATTAGATACCCCTCCTCATTTTCACATTGTTTTATTCCATTAAGAGTAATGTCCTCCATTCCTAAGAGATCTTTTAGATTCCCAAATAATAACTGCACCATTACTTATGAAATGATTTCTCATTCTTAACTTTTTATCACTTATTTGGGATTTGTCTGGGTCTAGAAACTGCATATGTAGAACAGGTAGAAAAGTATTTTACCTTATAACACAACTGTCACATCTCATAACATGAACTGTGTTCCTATTTGAGTATGTTAGCTATAAACAAAAAGTACATTGGGCATGAAGAGTCAGATCCAACATCTCCCAGGTGTTTATTTGTTTCCCTCAGTGGTAAAGGTGAGGGGAGAGAGAGTGCCAGGTGAATAAGCAGGTAACTTGCAAAATTCTTCAAATAAATCTTTATGCTTGCTTGACAAACTGGAGATACCCAGAATGAACTCAGTTTTCCTGTACTTGATGTAAGAACAAGCAATGCCTGTGCTCAGTTATCTGTGTTATTGGAGAAAGAGCCCTGGAGTTGAAGTCAAGGGAGATGTAAATACAAATCCTCCCTCAGACACTTACTAGTTATATGGCCCTGGGCAACCAGTCAATCAATAAAAAAAGAATTTATTAAGAACTAGCAAGCAGCTAGGTGGTGCAGGGGATAGAGTACTGGTCTTGGAATCAAGGAGACTCATCTTCCTGGATTCAAATACAGCCTCAGACACTTAGTAGTTGTGTGAACCTGGACAAGTTACTTAACCCCATTTATCTCAGTTTCCTCATTTGTAAAATGAACAAAAGCAAATGGCAAACCATTCCAGTCTCTTTGGCAAAAACCAAAACAAAATGGCATCATGAAGAGTCAAACACAACTGAAACAATTCAACAATAAAAAACAAAAATATTAGCAGCTTATAACATCTCTGAGACTTTTCCTCATTTGCAAAATGGGTAGAATAATACCCGGGGTATTTCATCCTCACAGTTAGGTAAGCATAAGAATGACATTTTAAAATGAACACAAAGGACTTTTAAAACATCAAAGTGATATGATACAATATGATACCATCTAATAAAGGATTTCAAGGATATGTGTGTGTGTGTGTATCTCAGAAAATATAATGGTCTGGTCATGTAGAGAGAGTTAGGGTTAACGTGGACCACACAAATGTCCCACTGGTATCCTCTCGATGTCAGGAGATAGCCATGAAAGAGGGTCCAGCACATTATTTTTTTAAAAAGTAACTATTCTAGTAATAACCTGGAAACAAAGTCAGTACCCACATATTATATGAATAGTTAAACAAATTATGATAAAGTAATATAATGAAACATTCATATATCATAAAAAGTGATATAAAGAATTCAGAGAAGTGTGAGAAGATATAATACAAATCAAAACAAGCCCTTGCTTTCGCCCTGAAAATTGGAAAAAATCACCAAAAAATGGTAATACTCAATGTTGAAGGGTATTGCATAATAAGCACACTAATATATTGACAACAGAGCTGTGAAAAGTATGACCATTAAGAAAAGAAAAATAGTCTTTCCCTAGAGAGGTGTGTTTTGGTGGCTTTTTTTTCTAAACAAATGTATTAATTTGTGCTATATTTAGTTGTAACCATGAACCAGAAAAGCAGTTTGACATGGAGCCTGCCTTAGAGTTAGGAAGACTAGAATTCAAGGACTACAACAGTGAAAGGGGAGCAACAACTAAAAAAACTAAATTCTGTGTAATTATAATAACCACACTCAGCCCTAGAAAAAGCACAGAAAATACCCCTCTCCCCTTCCATGGTGGATAGAGAAGAGTATGAGTGAGGAATGTTACATACACTATCAGAGCCGTTGACGTATTGGCTGGTTTTGATAAACCGATTTTTTTTCTTTTCCTTCTTTCTTTTTCTAAAAAAATTCTTTGCTACAGGGGATTGCTCCCTGGAAACAGGAGTGGGTAGAGATATGTTTGGAAATAAAAGTGGTATAAAAACTGCAGGTATCAATAAAAATTGAAATAAATTTCAAAACAGTCACCACTTTCCAGTTACTAAAGTTGTTTACCCAACTGCCAAGGTTGCTAAGTGATGGAATTACTTAGCCTTCTTTCACCCAGGCTGTTTATTCTTATAGCGTAGCAAAACCCAAAAGGCATCCAAATTATGCATAGCACCTTACAAGGAAAGGAGCAATTTTTCTGCTCTGAAGATCTATCAAATCCTCCTTTGCCTTAATCACCAGGAGATCATGGGCACATGAGGAAATTCCTTTCATAAACTGGCTTGTAAATTACAAGACTCACTCCTATCCTATAATCTATTATGGACTAGGGATGCACAAAAGAGATAAAAGGAATAGGGTTAACTCTCAAGGAAAATGTTTGTCTCTACCTAACATATTTGTTTTCACTGAAGAATGTGGTATAGTCAAATCATGAATCATGATCATAAAACATTAGAGAATCTGAAGCATTTAGAATGAATATCATTCAGAGGACTACTGTCTTTTTCTGTTGAAAGACTCATGGTGGGCATGATGAACACATTGCAACATCTAATAAAGGATATCATCAAGCATATGTGTGTGTGTGTGTGTGTGTATCTCATAAAATATAATGGTCTGGTCATGCAGAGAGAGTTAGGGTTAACATGGACCACACAAATGTCCCACTGGTATCCTCTCGATGTCTGGAGATAGCCATGAAGGAGGGTCCAGCACATTATCAACTACTTGGAGCGAACTTATGGGAGAAAAGGCACAAATATGAGTTGCATGGTATGGGAAAGCATTGATGGAGTATAATTAGCATCGCTGGAGAAAACATTCAAATTGATGAGATCACAGATCCATTTGGGTACACTGGAAGAGAAAAAGGTTAGAGGGGTCATTTGGGAGATGTCTGTTGTTTTTCATTCTCGAAGAGGACCATGACATCAGGAAGGAGATGACTTGCAAGGGAAGTGGATTTAAGTGAAGGAGGGCTGTGAAAAGTCACCAACCTCACCCTCTCCAGAGCCATCTGGGTCCAATGGCAAGATGGAGATCAGGAGGATTGGAGATGGCCCTCGATGAAGTGGGAGGCCTTGGCCTTTAGGTCTTTCCCAGGTCTCAGAATGTCTGAGGCAACATCTATTCGGTGATTAAGGTTAGGTAAAAATAAGGTGAAGAATGGCCTTGTGGTCAAAAAATTAAATTAAATTAATCTGGGAGGGGAAGACCCTCAGGGTTTCTGGACAAAATAGAAACAGTTGCTATTTATAATAATTATAAACAAATAATTTGTAATAACTGCAACTACAAATCTCACAGAGTTTTTGTGAGATCAAATAATGACGTATGTGAAAGCAATCTATAAATTGCAAACTGGCATATAAACATAATATGTTTTTTTCCTCTTCATTTCCTACTTGGCTGTACTCCTCTGGCCTTCTCATCCTGCTCCAGGAAGGAACCTCTTCAACCTAGAATATCATTTCAGCCCTGTAGCTCCCACTTCATAAGACCCCTGCCCCTGGAGCCCCTCCCTCCAATTGGAGGGCACAGTAAGGGGCTCTTTCCAGAACCTCCACTGAAGGAGGGCTCCCTGACCAAACATCCTTTTCATTTCCTCTGGATTTCTCTACTATGTCCTCGAGGCAAATATCTTCCTTTTCCACCCCATGACCTTTTTGTGTGTGGTTTTCATCTAGAACTTTTATTTCTGTAAAGTCTCCACTCCTTCACTAAGGAAAAAGATCACAGGTTTAGAATTGAAAGCTTTTAAACTTAGGTGTTTAGGCTCTCTTACAGTTTGAAATAAAACAAAGTAATGAAAATTACATGTTGGTGACTGATTTTTAATGGTTATTGTTTATAAAGTGAGAAAACTTAAAACATTTATCTTTACAAGTCTTACGGTTCACCATTGTAGGTACGCCTTCCATCAACACAAATTTCCCCTATTCTTCCTCCTTACCTTTCCTCCCCCAACTTTAGTGATGTGTTCATGAGTTAATCTGGCCAAAAAAAAAAATAAATAAATTCATTATAATTTGAAATTAATGTCTTTAAATTGTGGAGCTTCTTGGATATCTGGTCTTGAAAGGCCTAGTGGAAGTTATGTTCTGGGCTGGCATATAAATAACCTTAGAGAATCCCAGTGCCATGATGAGACATCACAGTGCTAGCCATCTTTCTTATGTGATGTTGGGAAAAGAGTTTGGGATTTGGCTCAAGACCTGGGTTCAAATCCCAGGTGAGTTTCTTACTCCTTGTGTGACCTTAGACAAATCTTCACATCTGGGCTGTAGATTGCTCATCTGTAAAATGAAGAGATTGGATTAGATTATTTCTAAGGTCACTTCCCACTCTAAATCTGGGCTATGTCTATACATAAAACAACTCCAGTAAAAGTGGAAATTTCAGTCACTCAAAAAACTATTTAGTCTACCTACACTAAACAATTGACCTAATAGACTTTATCATTGTTTTGACCATTTATTCCTCCTTAACAATATTCTTTGAGTACAGGCAGTTTACTATACTATATACTATAAAGTCAGTGAACATTGGGTTGGTTTGTTGGGGTTTTTTTAAGTCCCTTGCAAGGATTGAATAATAGTAACTTAACTTAATTTTCAGTATAAAAGATTTAGATTAGGCAATAAAAACAGAATATTAAGATGAACATGTTAAAGGCTGAAGTGGGCAATTGAAGAGGTTTTTTTCCAAAAGATAAATTTGAATGAAGAAAAGGGAAGTATGAATATGAAAAGAGTAAAGGAGTGGGAAGAAAGTGGATAGATTATTCTTAATTTGATGAAGCTTTACATCCTTGTATCATGTGAATGTTGCTGTGAATGGTCATACCTATTTGGCATTCTAAAGTTCCAAGACTGTGCTCAGAATGAAATGTATATGATAATTGAAGTCAATAAGCATTTATTAAGCACTTACTATGTGTCAGGCCCTGTGCTAAACTAGAAAATTGATTTTCATTGTTTTTAAAGTGATGTAGTAGTTGCAATAGTTAATATTCCTGCCTTAAAGGAGCTCTCAACTTGCAAATAGTTATATACTAACAAAATTTGTAGTGCAGATAGGTGGCACAATGGATACAATACAGAGTCTGGAGTGAGGACGACCTGAGTTCAAATCCAGCCTCAAACACTTAACTAGCTATGTGACCCTGGGCAGGTCATTAACTCTGTTTGCCTCAGTTTCCTCACCTGTAAAAGGAGCTAGAAAATGAAATGGCAAATCATTCCAGTGTCTTTGATAAGAAAAGCCCAAGTGGAATCATGAAGAGTCAAACACAACTGAACAATACATATGTATATATGAATATATATGTATACATATACACACATATTACATTATATATATATATAATAACTTGAAAGTAATCTCAAAGGGAAAAAATTAAGGTAAGAAAAGGTTTCTTAAAGAAGGTAGTAATCTTAGCTGAAACTTGAAAGAAGCCAGAGAAACCAGGAGGAAGAATTGAGAAGGGAGAGAATTCTAGGCATGAGAAATAACAGCCAATGAAAATGCCCAGAACTGAAAGATGGAGTATCTTGTTCAAGGAACAGCACTGAGGTCAGTGTCTGTAGATTATAGAGTACATGGAGGGAAGCAAAGATTAAGCCTGGAAAGGTAGAACACATGATAACTATCATATCCCTTCAAAAATAATGAACCTAAAAATTATAGCACCACTTGGTATGACAGACAGGGACACCGAATCAAGAAACAGAAAACAGCTATGAGAGATGTGTCCACAGTCCAACAGTTAGGATCTGTGATCAGAATCTTCCACATAGACTCTATATAGAGCTCAAACTTTCCAGATAACATCCAACCTTCAGTTCACTTTGTGACCAGTAGATCTGATCTTATCACCACAGTGATCTGGCTGAGTTCCTTCCTGGGATAGGTGAGGAATTATTTGTAGTTAATAGTACTCTGTTAACATAATATTTCAAATGGTGTTGTTGGATATGCAATGTGTAACCACAGCATGTGATGCCACTAAATTAGGCCCCTTCCATTTCTAGATCTATGACATATAAAATCCATCCAGTCCAATCTCATTTTACAGATAAGGAAAATGAGCTCCTCTATCCACCAAAGTTAAGTGAATAGTCCAAGATCAAAAAGGTAGTAGATAGCAGTGAGATGCGAACTCAATTATTCTGACTCCAGCGCCATTAATACTTCTACTTGATCATATCTCTTCCCTTCCATGAGATGGTAGGCATGTTTCATCAAAGTCATGATTGATCCCTGCATTAGCCTTTTGTTCCTTCAGATGAACTTTAAAATTATTTTTCTATTTCTATAAAGCAACCCCTTGGTAGTTTGAGATATATGACATTGTCTATAAATTAATTTCAGTAGTGTCAGCATTTTTACTATATCAACATGGCCCAGACCTAAATAATTATTTCTACAATTATTTGTCTCCCTTTATTTATGTGAAGTGTGTTTGTGCTTGTTTTCAAAAGGGCACAAAATATAGCATAAAGCAAATCATTGCTGTAACTTTTAGTCACTAACTTTAAAAATATTAATTTTATTGATGTCTTTTGTCACAAAAATCTCTAGATAGAAACCATTGGCCATCAAGTCCATCTCCATTACAACAACAAAACATTAAGCAAGACAGGGCATGTGACATTATCCACATATGATCTCCTACCATTCTAAAGGGAGACAGAGGTTAACATTCATTATAGGTTTTCTAGGATCAAGACCAGACCTGTTCAGTTGTTTTCAGTCATGTCCACTCTTTGTGACCCCCATTTGAGGTTTTCTTGGCAGAGATACTGGAGTGGTTTGCCATTTCCTTCTTCAGCTCATTTACAGATGAGGAACAGAGGCAAACAGGGTTAAGTAACTTACCCAGGGTCACATAGCTAGTATCTGAAGCTGGATTTGAACTCAGGAAGATTAGTCTTCCTGATAGACCTGCACTATACCCACTGCACCACCTAGCTCCCCATCCTGGACTTTACAATTGCTCAAAGTTTGGTCTTTTTTTTGGTGTTTTTTTAAATATGTTATTATGATTACTGTGTACATTTTCTCCTGATTTTGCCTCCTTCACAACACATGAATTTGTAAATGTCCATCACATTTCTCTGAATTTTCTAAGTTTGGTGTCATTTCTTGCAATATGATAATATTCCATTATATTTATGTGCTACAATTTATTCAGCCATTCCTCAACAAAGGGAAACCTTCGTTTCTGGTTTGTGTTTTTTACAACAAAAAGGTGCCACTAATATTTAAATGAATCCTTTTCTGGGAAATAAGCTCACATAGAATGAAGCAGCATGCTTTGTGAAATACTCTGTTGCCAAGCAGTGATTTGAAATCTTATCTTAGGGCCTATCCTTGTACTAAAACATCTATAAATTTGTAATTACAGGAGACCATTGAGATTGTAAAAGCAAAGCAACAAATGCATCAGTACATGAGCAATACACCCAATTATAAGAGGTGGAACAAATGAATAATCCGAAAGCAAGTGGTATGGAACACACACACACACACACACACACACACACATACACACACACACACACACACACACACACACACATACACACAGCTGTAGAGTGTTTTCAGAAAGCCCACACTCAGAGATCCTATGATAACCTTCCTGGAAAACTGTTGCCAACTGCTCTTGGTCACAACAAAAAGTTAATACCCTAGTGAATATAATAAGTAAGACTTTAATAAATCTTTCCCAGCACATGTGCTGTATTATGACTGCTTCACACTCTGGGTGGCATTGTATGTTGTCGGTGCTATGGGATAAAATCCCAATTCTGATCCTAGGAAAGGCCAGAACTCTTTGTCGCTCCATCCTCCTTTCTACTTGCATGAAGGTTTTTTAAGATCATGCTGCCATCTGTCACAGAAGCAACTAGATGAATAGGATTTGTATGGCATGCATAGGAGAATTCCACATTGGCAACTCTTAACTGAGACCATACAAATTTGTCCCACTCAGATTTCCATTCAGAAGCAATTTTGAGCAAAACCTGAAATTTTATATGAAAGGAATAGGAGCACCTTGTGATTCATTTCCCTTTGGATGCCAGTCAATAAAAAAACCTACCCAAACCTTTAGTTAACCCAGATTCCTGAGAAACTCAGGAATGGAAATTAGTTTACAAGAACTGAAAGGAATAAACTTTAGGGAAACTTTTGGTGACTGTGGCCTATTTTTTGTTTTTATGGTAAAGGTCCATCCCAGATAAGTTTCTTCCTCCTGTTTTTGGTTTGGGCCTGTGTGGCCATATAAAAAGTACATAACTAATTTTTAACAAGCCTGTGGCAAATCTAATTCTCATTTGGCCTCGAATGCATTGTGACATGCAGATACTTCTGCTCATACTTTTAAAAAATCCATGATTCTATCAGTGTTTGACTTCCCCTAGAAGAGCAGGTCTCAGTTACCTTCATTCTTTACTAGACAGTCTTTATGAATGGCTGTGGTGGTAGAAAGCGGGCGGTATAGTAGCAGGAGTGTGTTTGCCCTTCGTTGCCAAAGCAGACCACGCCATCAGAGAAATGATGACATGACTTGCACTTGACTCTGTGTTGAGTGAGGGAGGGCTGTGCAGGTCACCAGCCTCACTTCTCTTCCAGAGCCATCTGAATCCAGTGACCAGATATTCATCAGGATGACTGGAGATGACCCAGGATGAGGCAATTGGGGTTAAGTGACTTGCCCAAGGTCACACAGCTAGTGAGTGTCAAGTGTCTGAGATGAGATTTGAACTCAGGTCCTCCTGACTCCTGCACTGGTGCTCTACCTACTGTACCACCTAGTTGGACTTGGAGTTAAGAGAGATGAATTCAAATTCTGCCTTAGCCACAAACTTATCCAGTTTGACCCTGAATATCAAGTCACTTAACCTTTCTCAGACTTAGTTTCCAAATATATGAAATGGGGATAATAAAATCAACTCCCTCACAAGGTTGCAGTGAGGATTGAATGACTTGTCAAGTGCTTTCTAAAAGCATAGTACTTTCTAAAAGCATAAGTACTTTCTTAAAGTACTATGAAAATTCTAATGATCACTATTTTTAAAATCTTGCAGTAGCCAACTCTCTGCTAGTGAGTCTTGATATACTTAGCTAAGTAAGTTTGTTCTCAGGGATTTCTACTCCGAAAGGATTGTAATCAAAGCAATCCTAACTTAGTAAACACACCAGGACTTATGCTCCATACTTACAGACTGTAAGAACATAGGTTTGCCTTCACACTAAGTAAGGCACTGGAGTAGGACATTAGTGGATACCTTGTAAATAACATTTTCCAAAGGAAATAACATTACTTCTAAAAAGTCTGCTGGAAGAAACTATTAAATATAACTTCCTTTCATATTTAATTTTTTAAATTTCATTAATATAGTTCACTTTTGTACCGCCTTTATTTATATATAATATATATGTACACACGCACACGCGCAGACACACACACTGACACACACATATACATCTCTCCCTATCCTCTGCCCAGTGAGTCAACTCTTACAATAAAGGAAGGATAAAAAGAAAGAGAAAAGAACAAGCAACATATCATCCGTGTCTGCCAATACATGTAATATCTCTCGGCAAAGAATGAAGAGTGGTTCATTTTTCACCTCTTCTCTGTGATCATGCTGGGTCATTATATTTATTCAGGATTTGTGTTTCCATTGTTTTGCTTTACTTTTTAATAGACCTTGTGTATATTATTTTCTTTGTCCTGTTTGCTCCACTCTTTATCCATTTCATATAAGCCTTCTTCATACTTTCCAGAATTCTTCAAATTCATTGTTTCTCATAGCACATTGTATTTTATGATATTCATATTCCACAATTTGTTTAGCCATTCTCAAAATGAGAGGTATCTATTTTGATTCCAGTTCTTTGTTACCATAAAAAGGTCCAACCAAGTTACCATCACTACCACCACACCACCTACTCAATAAACTCCCATGTCTCCCTATCACATTCAAAATCAAATCAAATACAAAATTCTGTTTGGTATTCAAAGCCCTTCATAATCTAACTCCTCCTACCTTTCCAGTCTTATATTTTACTCCCTGCCAGACACTCTTCAGTCTGGTGACACTGGTCTTCTGGCTGTTCCACAAACAAAACACTGCACTTCTTGGCTCCAGGCCCTTTTTTTTTTTCTGACTTTCCCTCATTCCTGGAATGCTCTCCCTTTTGATCTCTGCTTCCTGGCTTCAAATCCCAACTAAAATCTGACCTTCTATGGGAAGCCTTCCTTAACCCCTCTTAATTCTATTCCCTGCTGTTAATTATTTCCTATTGATCATATATCTAGATATATGCTGTCTATATGTGTGTGTATATGTATATATACATATATATATATATATATAAACTTATTTGTACATATTTGTCTCTTGTCTTTCCCATTAGATTGTGAGCACCTTAAAGGCAGGAACTGTCTTTGCATTTTTTCTTTTATATCTCCAGCACTTAACACAATGCCTGATACATAGTAGGTACTTAATAAATGTTTAACAATTGACTGATTTTGGTGTATACGGAACCTTTTTGTCTTTGACCTTCTTGAAAGATTTCCTGGTAATGATACTGATCTGACTCTTCCACAAACAAAACACTACTTCTCTTGGATCCAGACATTTTCTCTTTCCCTCATCACTCGAATACTCTTTCTTCTCATGTCTGCCTTCTGGTTTCCTTCAAGTCTAAAAATATGGACATTTTAATCACTTTTTAGCATAATTCCAAATTGCCCTATTTAATGGTTGGATCAATTCATAGTTCCAACAATGTATTAATGTGCCTCTTTCTCCACAATGTATCTGACAACCACTTTTTCCACCTTTTGGTATCTTTGTCAATTTTCTGAGATTTTTTTGAAAATTTTCTTTTGTCTTATTTTTGATGACTCAGAGCAACTTTCATATGATTATGAAGAGTTTGTAATTCTTTTGAGAACTGTTTGATCAAGTCTATTGACCACTTATCTATTAGGGAATGGTTTTTGATCTTACATATTTATGTTAACTTCTATACCTTAGATATTTGACTCTTATCAGAGATATTTGATGGGAAGATTTTGTTTTCTTACCAGTGAATGCTTTCCTATCTTAGCCGCAATGGTTTTGTTAATTCAAAAGCTTTCCAATTTCATATAATAAAAATTATCTACTTAAATTTTTTTGATCACCTCTGTCTCTTGCCTGGTCAAGAATTTTTTACCAGTCATAGCTGTGGAAGGTACCTGATATGTTTCCTTTTCTAAAATAGTGTAATTTTTAAATATTCAGGCCATATTTTCATTTTCAGTTTGATGTGAGATATGGTGAAAAATGTTGGACTATACCTAATATTTGCCAAATTGCTTTTGGGTTTTCCCAAAATTTCTTGCAAAATGAAGAATTTATCCAAGTAATTTATTTTCTTGGTCTTAAAGAACATGGTTTTTAGTGTGATTGATTGTTTCTGATTCTTCCTTACCTAACCTGGCTCATTGATCTACCTTTCTATTTTTTAATCAACACCAAATAATTATAGCTTTTCCTTATAAAAATAATTTGAGGTCTAGAAGTGTTTTTCCATTTCATTATTATTTTACTCCCATTATGTTCTGTGAAATTCTAACCCTTTGTTCTTCCAAATAAATTTAATGTTAAATACCAAATAGTATTTTCATAAATTTATAATAGCAATATAACTATCTCCTTGATGATTTGATTAATAAATCTGTAAATTAATTTATGTAGTGCTTTCATTTTTCTTACATTTCTTACATTAGTGCAGCCCAACTGTGAACTATAGATATCCCTTCAATTGATTTTCAATCTTTATTTTCCTATGGAGTTACTTTAGTATTTTATAATTGTATTTCTATTTTTCTGTGCTTTTCTAAAGGGATCACATATTATATATTTTAATAGTGAAAATTGACAAGTACAGTGCCTTATGCATAAGTACTTAAATATTTCATTTAATTTCAGTCAGAAAGAAATACATAACACTGAACTTTGAGAGAAGTTGCTTTATGCGGCTTGAGAAAGAATTCATATCTTTTTCTTTGCCTTTTTCCTTAATGTAGTAAAAATACTTTTGTCAAAGCAAGATATAACCAAAGACCTTTTGTAAATTATTCCATGTTTTTCTTCTCATTTTGGTATTTGAGACAGTCTATGTGAAAAAACAAGTTGTTTGTACTATCAGCAGGCACGTGGTTATTTAGTAGGTCTACCCTATACTTTTGCTTTTGTTTACAGATAAAATAAGACCCAGGTTGTTGGCCCTCCAGTGAGCTTAATTGACTCCCAAGCATTCACATAAAGTGAGCAAATGGAATGGAAACATGGCATTACTGAGAATAGTGTTTCCCTGCCTTGTGACCATTTTCAATCCCTCCCAGCCCTGCCAGATTCCTGATGCCTTTGTGGCTGCCAGCTCTCCAGGACATATTGTGATTGGAGGTTTGTTTGCAGTTCATAACAAAATGATCCATTCAGAAGAATATCCCAGAAGACCAGAAATCCAGACTTGTGAGGGGTGAGTAATGCCACAAAGAACACATATTAGATGTCAAGATTATGCCATGGGAGCCAGTCATGTTAATTGTTCCCTTTTACTCCTATTTCCATCTAAATAGCTCTCATAAAATTGAAATCCGTGAAGAACTTGACTTTAATGTTACATATGTTTGGTTAGCTGTATATATCCAGTGAATCAGGGAGAAACATTCATTGCTACGGAAGTTCAATGTATCCTCCAAAGTCAGGAAAAATGTGTAACTTCAATTGATTTTATTTTATTGAGCAGATGTTTTGAAAGGCTAAGAAGATAAATGAGAAGATATGCTAGCCCATCCCTCTCACTACAAGCACATAAAACAAATTTGGATGTTATCGATGATTCCTGACCTGTTACTGTGTTAGCATAGGTGATTGAGCAGTGCATATTTTTTAACCACTTCTCAAAAGATGGTTTTGAACTTTACTCAGTAAGCAATAGTGAACCACTAAAAGTCTTTGGACATGCCTAAGCCTATGAATAAGGATAATTAGTCTGACAGTAATATGTACGTATGGATGGAGACAGTAAGGAATGATAATGGGAAAACTGAAAGGAAGTTACTACAGTAATACAGGCAGATGATGAGCAGGTTCTCACTAGGAGAAGAGCTGTTGTGTTTGTCCTTCATTTTTGAAGAGGACCATGACATCAGAGAAATGCTGACATGACTTTAGTGAGGGAGGGTGAAGTCAACTCTACATGATCTCCAAGAGAGATCACTGAGAATAGAAAGGAAGATAGAGAACAGAGAGGAAGGAGTTAGTGTTAAGAGATGCCACAGGATTAGAATTGACTGGAGTTGGTGACCAGTTGAACATGAGAGGTGAGGGATATTAAAAGTTTTCAAACATGAGGGCTCAAGTGAATGATGATGCCACTAAAGAAGTGAAATCAGGAGGAGAAACTATATATTAAGAAGGAAGCTTGGTTTGGGGCATGATGAAGCTGAGATACAGCTGGAGAAATCCCATGGGTAATGGGTGTTGTGGGCCAGGTCCCAGAAGAAGTGTTGGGGGCTGAGATCTTCTACACAGTTGTGGTGGTTAAAGCAATGAGACTGAACGAGATACACCTGAATGTATGTACAGAGAGAAAAGGGAAAGGAGAGAAGGATGGCAAAAGAACAGGAAGCCAGTATAGGCAATTGAAAAGAAATTTGAAGTCATCCTTGATTCTTCCCTTTCTCTACCACAGCTCCATATCCAATCGGTTGCCAAGTTCTACTTACTCTCTTTTCACAATCTCTCTCTCTGTGTGTCTCTCTGTCTGATTGAATGTCTCTTTCTCCTCCTTCCCTCCCTCTCTCTGTCTCTCTCTCTCTGTATCTGTCTCTGTCTCTCTTTCCTCCATCCCTCCCTCTCTCTGTCTCTCTCTGTATCTGTCTCTGTCTCTCTTTCCTCCATCCCTCCCTCTCTCTGTCTCTCTCTGTATCTGTCTCTGTCTCTCTTTCCTCCATCCCTCCCTCTCTCTGTCTCTCTCTGTATCTGTCTCTGTCTCTCTTTCCTCCATCCCTCCCTCTCTCTGTCTCTCTCTGTATCTGTCTCTGTCTCTCTTTCCTCCTTCCCTCCCTCTCTCTGTCTCTCTCTATATCTGTCTCTGTCTCTCTTTCCTCCATCCCTCCCTCTCTCTGTCTCTCTCTGTATCTATCTCTGTCTCTCTTTCCTCCATCCCTCTCTCTCTCTGTCTCTCTTTGTCTCTGTCTGTCTCTCTGTCTCTCTCTCTGTCTCTGTCTCTCTCTCTCTCTCTCTCTCACCTTCCCCTTCTCTCCACTGATTCAGCCACCACTCTAATTCAGGCTTTAATCACCTCTCTTCTGGACAAAAGTCTCATAATTGAACTGCCAGCTTTCAGCTTCTCCACCCTCCAATTCACCTTCCATGTAACTGTCAAAATAACCTTCCTAAAAGTATAAGTGTGATCATAACCACTCTCACGCTCATGAAATTTTAGTGACATCATAATGACCTGAGGATAAAATGCAAATTACCTGGTGAACATTTAAAACTCTTTATAATCTAACTTCAACCTATCTTTCCAAATTGATTCCATGTGACTTCCCATTGTGCATCCTTGATTCCCACTAAATTGGACCATTTGCCACTTCCATACATGACATTCCATCTCCAACCTTTATAGACAGGTTATCCCCTAACCTAGAATGCTTTTGTTTCTCATCCCTGTCCCTGGTAATCAGCCTTCTTCAAGGGTCATCTCAGGTGCCATAGTCTTCCTTTCCTGTACCCTTTAATCAGCTTCCAAATTACATTATATTCACTTTACATAGATTTTGTAGTATCTATCTCGGGGGTGGGGAACTTGTGGCTTGGAGGCCACATGTGACGCTCTGGGTCCTCAAATGCAGCCCTTTGACCAAACTCCTGGATTTAGTAGAAGGACTGCTCTTGAGGACCTAGAAGGTCACATGTGGCCTCCAGGTTGCAGGTTCCCCAACCCTGATCTATCTATATCTAGGTCTATATATCAGTATTCTAATTCCACCCTACCACCAAGGAATAGAATAGAATACATAAAATATAAGCTCCTAGATTGTAGAGGCTGTTTTGTTTTTGTATCCCCAGAGCCTGGCACAGCACTTTACATAAATGTTAAGTATTAAATAAAAGCGAGTTAAGTGAACGCACCGACCTGGAGAGAAATTTCCAACAACAGGGCTCTGTCCTTGGTCCTACTCTACTTAACATTTTTTTAATATCAGTGGAGTGTATAAAGAAATAAAGTCAAGGTTATCAAATAACTGGGTCGCAGAACTGCAAGATCATGAATAAGGAATTGATTTCAATAAGATAGAATGTCATAGGAACTAAGACAAAGTCTTACACTTAGGTCCAAAAAATCAACTAAATACATATATGAGATGGAAAATCTGGCATAGTAGTTTATGTTAGAAAAGAACTAATAGTTTTAAATGCTTGGAAACTTAACAATATGTTTTAGGATTATAATGTAGATAACTAAAAAAAATCTAATGAAATCTAATAATAGCATAGTGTCTAAAGGTGATAGTTCTGCTGTATTCCAAACTAGTATGACCACATCAGGTGTATTGTATTCAGCTCTGGTCTCCACATTTAAAGAACACTAACAATCTTGTGATGTTTAACCATGAAAAAAAGAATTAGGGAGAGTGTAGAATCTTACAATAGGAAGGGACCTGAAGAATCACTTAGGCTAAGTATTACCTCCAACATGAATAACTGTCTTCAAATACTTGAAATGTCTTCTATCAAAAAAAGGGCTTTTGTGGGGTTTTGGGAAGGAAGGGCAGATCAAGGACAGATAACGAAAAATTTCAGAGAAGCAGTTCAATTTTTAACTCAATATGTGAAAGAACTTCTTCAACTATCAGGTTTATTTTAAAATTGAATGGAAAATTATAGTAATTGTCCTGTCACTTAGAAGTATTCAAGCTATAGCTATGTGACACATCTGCCACATAATTACATTTTTAACTGCTGGAAATATTGCAGAGTAGCTTCCTAAATCAAGGTTGAATCAGATAAACCCTAAGATTGTATGAGTCTATATTTCTCTCTCCCATTTTTTTTCTTCATCAGAACAAAATTACCAAATAAAAAGTAAATCTTGGGGATTTTTTTTTAAATAACAGGCAGTACTATATCTTATAAATCCCTCTAGTTTTTGATCTGATAGCCCATTGTCAGATTTCCTTAAAATATAGGTGTGTCTCCTAGTAGAAATTAGATACTCTAGACTACCTTAACTCTCTCCTATACAGCTATAGATTACAGAGAATTAACTCAGCTCCCCAAAGTGCCTTCTTGGTGCTCAAAGAATAGTCAAAATTTGAAGACACATTTAAGTCAGTGAGGGAGAAAGGAGTTGACATTTTGCCAAAACGCCTGACTCCAAAAGGGAAAATACTTGAAACTTTTAATCAAGATAATGATAAAATGTTTCATCCTGTAATATCAGTGTGTATGATGATTGTGTATATTTTATATATTTATATGTATAAATATGTGTATGTGTGTTACAAAATTTTCTGAATTTTAAACTCTACATATATAATTTTGAACTCTCTTAGAAACTCTAAGAATGGGGGACTATGTCTTCAGAAAAATACTGAAAGTTCTTATGGGACTTAATTGATAGACCAAATGCAATATACCTTCCCCCCCCGCCATGTAAACTGTTTTGAAGTGAACACTTAATGGTGGCTTATCATCATGCCTCAATTCCAGATGTACCAAAAAATGATGGTTGACTACATTTTCTTAACATAAGCAATGCTAGCGAATGAAAAAGCAAACTTTAGAATAACAATTTGGTATAGTAAGATCCCACTTACTTTTACAGATGGCCAGCAGCAACCTCAACAATTCCCTCATCCTCGTTAGAAATAATAAAACAAATAGAAATTGACTTCTGAGTCCTGCACATAGCTATCACAATCATCAAGACTTTATTTAATACAAGAGGATGTAGGTTCTCACTTCCTTGATCTAATTGATTATTGTTAAAATTATTATTTTTATTATTATAAAATTCCAAATGAGCTTGATTAGTTAGTTTGCCAGTTGAAGGGAAATTAGAAGCAGCTAACTAGAAGGGGAGTAGGGATTGAGGGGCAGGCACAGTGACAGTTATGAGAAAGGACAGCAAATAGTTTGGGATCTGATAACCCACTATTCCATATTCCCTAAAACACAGGGGTGTCTGATGAGGAGACAGAAACATTAAAAAGCAGACAGTCATAATGATAACACAAAGTCATCAAGCCAAAGTTATATTTATAATCCTCTACTTCAAACATTAGACTGTGCACCAGAGAAATATTTACATACACACACACATACACACACACACACACACACAAGCTCAAATGGGCAAAGTTTGAAGAAATAGGCTTCAGTTATCTGGACAATTTACTTATGTAGAGCATTTCATTTCCCAAAGATCTCAGAGAAATGAGGCATCATGAGAGCTTATCAATGTGTGATGTACTATTTTTAAAAAATACTTATTTTCTGACAGCTTTGAAATCTCAATGTTTCTTCAAACTCTTGCCATGATACACAGCATTGAGGCAATCAACAATTCCTCACTGTTACCTGGAGTTAAACTGGGCTATGAGATCTATGATACTTGCACTGAAGTCACAATAGCAATAGCAGCCACGCTGAGGTTCCTCGCTAAATTCAACTGTACCCAAGACGTGGAGTTTCAGTGTAACTACTCCAGCTACACACCAAGAATTAAAGCTGTAATAGGAGCTGGCTACTCAGAAATAACCATGGCCGTTTCCAGGATGTTGAATTTACAGCTCATTCCACAGGTACTTCTTCTCTTGACATCTGTCTTGCTTTTCTATTTGTATCTACAATGGTTAACATAATGCTTTGTACACAATAAGCACTTAATAAGTGCTTTTTCATCCATTTGTAAGTTACTTTTGAACACGCAAAATATAGATCTTCCCGAGGCAAGAAGATCACAGGGGGAAATGAACTAACCAGTGTGTATTTTTTAGTTAATGAAAATACTAAGAGTTTAGAAAGGTATTGATGTTGCCTTTGCAAAATGTGGTATAAATTTGGAAGACTTTGTTTCCAAGTCTGACTTGGCTTCTTACTAGCTATGTGGCCTTAATCAAGTTATTTCATGGTTTTTAAGTCTCCAATTCCTCATCTGCAAAACGACAGAGATAGATTAGGTGATCTCTTCTAATGTTAAAATTGTCTTCTACTCTATGAAAACTGCACATGGCAAAGGATTTCTCTTACTCCCAGGAGTGCCAAGTAGCATGAAGCATGAAGATTATAGGATTTTGAAACTTAAATCTAGGACTCTAGAAATCATGAATTTAAAATATATGATACACGGAAAATGCTGAAAGATCTGTTTCATTGTTCATCTGTCCTTGGAGTTAATCTTTAAATGGTCATGGCCATAATTGGTCATAAATGATCACTTGCCATAATTAGGTGTCATGCCAAGTTTTCTGTAAACTTGTTTTCTCCTTCACTTTTTTTTCCTTCTGAGCTCATTATAAAGGGATACCGCTCATAGTTTTCTACCATCCTCCTCAGTAAAGTTTTTAGCAAATAAGTTTTTCTTCTAACCTTGTTTTGCCCTTGTTTTCATTCATGTCTCTTCCTTTGATAAAGATCAAATATTTGCTATAGCTGTAAAGCTTTACCTCCAACGAGATTTCTCCCACTCTTGCTTTAAGATCATACAAAATTCTCTGATAGAAATAACAAGAATTTTTTTTTGTTCAGTGGTTCTGTAATTAACAATATCAAGTGATATACAAAATAGAAAGAGATTTGCCCATCAAAGGTATTCATCATTTTCATGAAGAATGTCTAACACGAAGTTCAAGTGCATGATATATTGCCAAAGATCATGAATTGACCTACATGCTGTTTGCTTTATGTTAATTGCTTAATTAAAAGACTAATAGAAAGAGTTACATTAAAATGTAACTATACTCTGTTTAAGTATGTATGTGGAAGACTACATGAAAGTTTTCTCTGTTTCTACTCAAGAAAATCACCTTTGTTAAAAAAAAAAAAAAAAGCCGGCACTAACAAATACACATTGACTTTTGCTACATTTCGTCAAATTAAGTTCCCTAAACATACACACATGCACACACACACACATACACACACATACATACTCATTGGGATAACTAAGCAAAAATATCTTCATAAAATGAAATAATCAGATTTTAAAGCAAGAATAGTATTTTGTATATATTATATGTATATAAGCAAAAGTATTTGACAGTATAGGTGGAGAGAATCAGAAAATAAGCAAGTACTTACTGTATACATTGCTTTGTTGTCAAAGAAGACCATGCCATCAGAGAAATGATGACATGACTTGTACTTGACTTTGTTTTGAGTGAGAGAGGACTGTGCAGGTCACCAACCTCACTTCTCCTCCAGAGCCATCTGAATCCAGTGACCAGATATTCCTCAGGATAACTGGAGATGACCCATGCACTGGGAGACCTTGGGCCCTTTAGGCCAAGGTTTTTCCATTTGCTCAACACACTAGTAGGTACTACCAGGGATATTTTTAAAAAGTCAATGACAAAGCCACTTCCCTCAAGGAGCTTACAATCTAATTGGAGACAATGTTTGAGAACATATAATTTTGTCACATGGAAAAAATAGATTTTTAAAGAAAAAAAGAAATGACATTAGGCAATCAGATGCTGAATAGTGTGATTTGTAGACTATGGCTATAGTAGGAATTCAGAAGGAGAAGTCAGTGAGGGTTGGATTTAGAAAAAGGGACCTTGATGGAGTAAATGAGAAAATTAAAGTGAGGAAGAAATCATTTAACAGCCACTTGGAACTCACCATTCATCACTATAATGGAATTGTTTGATCCACTTTTAGGTGAGCTATGCCTCCACAGCAGAAATCCTAAGTGATAAGATACGCTTTCCTTCTTCCTTCCGAACTGTGCCCAGTGACTTCTACCAAACCAAGGCCATGGCACACTTGATCCAGAAGTCTGGGTGGAACTGGATTGGCATCATCGCCACTGATGATGACTATGGACGCTTGGCACTTGGAAGATTTGGAATGCAGGCCTCAGCAAACAACCTGTGCATTGCATTCAGAGAGATCCTCCCAGCTTTCGTCTCTGATAGCACCATTGAGGTCAGGATCAATCAGACACTTGAAAAAATCATAGAAGAAAGGCATGTCAATGTCATTGTAGTATTTCTGAGGCAGTTCCATGTGTTCAATCTCTTTAATAAAGCCATTGAGAGGAATATAAATAAAGTCTGGATTGCCAGTGATACCTGGTCAGCAGCTGTCAAGATAAGCACCATTCCAAATGTCAAACGCATTGGCAAGGTGGTGGGGTTTGCCTTTAAAGGTGGAAATATGTCCTCTTTTCATGACTTCCTCCAAAATCTACACCTCTTGCCTAATGAAAAAAACAAGCTCCTAAATGAATACATCATGCTCTTGTCATCCTGTTCACATGTTAACGACAGTGATTTGAATTATTGTATTGCCAACTATTCTCGGGGGAACTGGGACTACAGGATGGCAGAGAGCAATTTCTCCCTGAGAACTGGCTTCCTGTTAGACAGTGCTGAGCCAGGCCATGTCCACAGTGTTCAACTTGCCATATCTGCTCTTGCCTATGCTATTCGGGATCAATGCAGAGACCGAAATTGCCGGAAGCCAGCTGCATTTCAGCCCTGGGAGGTACTGTAACTGTACGTCCAATTCAATACTCCACAATTATCCTTGCTTCTGTTTTTCTTCCTTATTTCATTATAGCCTGTGTTTGTCTAGTACTTTTCTCCCTTTCCTGTTCAGAGAAAGAGGTATATTTGCATGAAATCCTTCTCTCCTCTCTTCTCTCATCTCTTCTCCTCACTCCTCCCCTCACCTCCCCTCTTCTCTCTTCTCCTCTTCCCTCCTCGCCTGGGGTGCTCTGCCAAGAGGAAGGTGCACTTCGATGGCCAAAAGCTGCCTTTTTTCCTTTGAGTTTGCTGGATAGAGAACTTGCTCAAAGATCAAGCTTTAAACCCAATTCACTCTGGAGTTCATAGACTGTACAACAGGTCCCTGACCTCCTAGCACAGAGTGAATATAAATATGAAATAATAACTGTCTCTCTTTTACCCAGGAAACCTGAGGGTCTTCCCCTCCCAGTTTGATTTTTTTATTATTATTAAAGGGGTCATCTCTTAAGTAACTACTTAAAGAAGCATATTCATTGAATGAGTGTATCTCTCACAGTGGGAATGTGATAAAACTTTAGCCTAAAATGGGCAGGGTCTCCCATTGTACCCTGAGTCATCTACAGTCATCCTGATGAATATCTGGCCACTGGACTCATCACTCTGGAGAAGAAAATGAGGCTGATGACCTTGCAGAGCCTTCATTCACTCAGATCAAAGTCAACTGCAAGTCATGTCATCATCTTGATGTCATGGTCCTCTTTGAGAACAAAGGACAAACACAAACACAATATTTGCATAGTTGAATAACCAAAAATCATCTCAGAGTTCTGCTTTTTCTATAAGCATTAGGAAAGATACATGAATAGGGACGGGGACTAGACCTACATTTCCATAGGTATTGGAAAATCCAAGGTGAGGAAGCTCCCTCTACCAAAAGAAGTAGATGTCTTTTCTGCAACTTAAGACCTCCTTTCAGCATTGTGATTGGCTTGCCCAGGGTCACCCAGACAATGCATGTCAGTAACAGAACTTAATCCTAGGTCTTCCTGGCTTTGAGGCCAACTCTCTGTCTACTGTGCCATTGCTTCTTTAGGAGAGCTATCCCTGATTTTTTTTAAAGAAAAATATAGTTGAGTCATTTCTAAAATGGTCACCATGTTTATGATAGTTTTTCTTCAAATAGGGCAGTGATGGGATTGAATGAGAAACTAAGTGATAGATCCAGAAAGTTACCTATCCAAAACTAGATCCTAGGCCATTTGATGTCAAGACCTTCCAATACTCTTCACATTAAAAAGATTATGCTGCTTCTAGGACCAGTGGATGATCCATGATTTCAATCACATTATCAATCTGTCTACTTATTGCAGAAACTTAACTCTGAACTCTCCAGTTGAGCTTTATCCCTTGTCTGCTGGCTGAGTTTTAGCAAGCAAACTATTTATCTCCTCTTTTACTCAGTTTTTGAGTCATGAGCCTCCCTCACAAGATTGTGAGGAACTACTAGCGACTCTTACAACAAATCACGGGTGTAATTGCATGAGATTCAGAGAGACTGAATGATTTGCCTATGGTCACACAGCTGTTAGTAAATGTCAAGGCAGGATTGGAACACAGGGCTTCTCAAGTTCAGTGCTCCATCTCCTACATCTCTCAAAAGAATAAATAAGCCACAAGCCTATAAGCAATCTATTTTTCTTTACTTTCTCTTTTGAAAGTCTGTTAAACTTGAAGGAATTAAAATTAAAATTTAATTTGGATCCTGAAATTCTCACTGATTTTTTTTTCAAATATGTGCATGTAGATGAGAATGCAACTTGTGTCCTTGAAAAATAACATATTTTCCCTAATATTTCCAGCAATACCAGCAATATGTGTTTAGATTCATTTGTATGTCTTGGGATAGAATTTACTTGAATACTTCAAAAGATCTAAAATATAACAGCAAAGATACTCTTTTTTTCCACCAGCACAGATCACATGTCCTCTATGCTGTGGCAGGCAGTCTTCATGAGTTGCTGTGGCCAAATAATTCATTGCCTGTTGTCCAACTTTCTCTAAGCCCTTCCATACTTAGTACACCATCAGTCCATACTTGAAATCTTTCCAGCTTGGTAAGTCAAGTCAGCAAGCATCTATTAAGCACTATGTGCCAAGTGCTACATATTCCAACATTTGGAATTAAAATAGCTCCCATTTATATAGTGCTTTTAAGATTTGTAAAACACTCAACATATATTATTGCATTTTATTCTCATAACAAAAGCTCAAGTCTAATCATCTTCCTCCCCTTTCTGCTTCCCTCCCCTCCAAATCCCTAAACATTATTAATGCCAATGAATACCTATTAGCTCTGATATCTAATATAAATTCCTCAGTTTGACATTCAAAACTTTTCACAGACATCGCCCTTCCTAGCTTTCTATCCCTGCACATTATTCCCCACCATTCAACAATTCTGGCCTATTTGCTGTTCCTTACACCAGCTCTGTTTCATCTCCTTCCTCTGAAGAATACATAGTCTTCTATGGACACTGACTGTCCCTTGTGCCTGAAAATACTGCTCCTCCTGACTCTCCCTGTCCTAGAACAATCTCTGGCTTTCTTCGAAAATCAAGTGTTCCCTTTTAGGGAAAAAGAAGTACTAAGCAATAATAAAACTTCAAAAATGAAAATAGAAATATTTTAACCTCTTTTGACCTCAACATGGAGAGCCCAGTCATCCATTTTCCTTCTATTCACTTTTGCTTTAGCATTTAAATTGATTTTTCAAAATCTCAGACAAAGTATCCTGGAGCAGCAACGTACGTAAATCAGGATATGGAAGAGTCAAAGGAATTTGAAAAATAACAATAATTGCTTGAATTAACTTGCCTGAATTCCTTCTTCTCACCTTACAAATATAAGGCCTTTAGGAGAATAAGGAATTACTAAGGCTAAAAAACCAGAGCCATTTTTAGATTGCATACTAGCAATTCTCCACCTGTTTCTGTTTTTGTTTTGTTTTGCTAATGGCACCACATTCTTTGCTATGAGGCATCTAGGTACACTAAACATCTGAACTGGCAACAAAGAAGGATTCCCAGAATTCTGGCCTTCAGAAGCCTTGAGAATCCTCTTCTTTGTCTATTTCTCCAGGATTACCAGCAGAGAAGCCCAATCTGCTGATCTGTGATTGTGAATCAAGGAAGTTGAGGAAGGAAATTGCAACTGGGGTGAAGGTTGAGAATTACGGAGATATTCAGGTGTGGTGATGAGTTGAATGGCATACCTGGAGAAATTCTGGGCATGATAATGTTCTGTGGCACATGGTTGTATGTATATAAAATTACACATAGAGGATAATTATTTGAAGTATTGTATTGTCAACATTCTTGAGGAATTGGGCCTACAGTGGGAAAATAACTTGAGAAACAACTTCCTATAATATAATAATAGGGCCCAAATGGTTTTGACTTGTACCTTTACCTGTTCATTCATTTATTCTTTGGTACTTGTAATGTGTGTAGAGTTCAGACTACAGCAAACAACAGATAGAGCCAGGAAGCATAGTGTGATAGACTTGCAGGTAGAAAGACCTAAGTTCAAATGTCACCTCACACACTAGCTCTACAACCCTAGGCAAATCATTTAACCTCTTTCAGCCTTGGTTTCCCTATCTGTAAAATGGAGATAATAATAACACCTACTTCACAGGGTAGTTATGTATATCAAATAAGATAATTTATGTAAAGCACAGTACAAATGTTAGCTGTTATTACTATCTATTGTTTTCAGGTAGATCCAGCTTTTTTCTCTGATGGTATCATCAAGGTATATATGTACGTTCATATGTACCTGTGTGTCCATGAATATATTTAAAAAGATGAATGCTTTGAAGCAGCCTATTTGGGGGTATCTAACTTTGGAGGCGAATGACGTCAGCTGTTAATGATATAATTTAGTCACTACAATTCACAATCCCTCATTTTCAGTCAAAATATAGTCCTGGGTTTGCCTAGTTCAATATAATTGTGCTAAACCAGTGTGTTAAAGAACAGCATACAAAACTGAAGAGGAAAGTAGCACAAAATTACCTGTCCTTTCACACTAACGTATCAACGACAAATACATTTCTGCATCCTCTCAGTGGTATATGTATTTTGTTTGTGCTCAGGTGCTTGTCATATTCTAAGGGATATTATAGCTATATCTCTCCTATTACATTATAAATTCCTTGAGAACCAAGAAAGACTTATTTACCCTTTTATGGCCTCTAACACTAGCACAGTAGATCTTTAACAAATACCTGTTGAACAAATCAGGATGCTAATGATTCATTAATTCAAATGAATCTCTAAGATTCCTGGCAGCATAACAAAGTGATCTGAAAAAAGAAAAAAAAACCAAGAGGTATGGGAGGAGTACTTAACAAAGCATTTGAGAATGAAGTCCATCACAGATATGTGAGCTCACAACATATTGATGGACAAGATGGAGAGATTTGAGCCAAATGATGGCATATCCAGGTGAATTTCAAACTAACTGAACAAATAGAAACAAAGAAGAGTAATTAGTAGATTAAAGTCATTTCAGAAGGTGATCTCATCTAGGGACACACTATGGGACCCAGTTTTTGACCCTATATTTTTCAATAGTTTATCAATGAACCAAATAAAACTTTGTCGAATGTGGAGAGGACACAAAGGAAGAATAATTAATATTTTGGATGACAAAATCATGATCCAAAAAGATCTTGAGAGACTTAAATAGTATACAAATCTAATAAAATGGAATTCTAAGGATAAATGGAAAACCCTACACTTTAGTGAAAGAACTCATGGGGGACAGAGGGCCAAATAGCAGCTTATGTGAAAAAAGACTAAGGGATTTTAGTGGTCTAAATATGAACATGAATGAATATTATGAAATGGAAACCAAAAGGGTTTCCTTTGTAGCCTTAAGATTCATTGATGGAAATTGATTGGAATTGATGGAAATATTTTTAGAACAGAGAAATAGATAATCAGTTCAGTTAAGCAATAAGTATTTAATAAGCATCTACTATGTTCTAGTCATTATGCTAAGTGATGGAGTTACAAAGACAAAAATAAAGCAATCCTTGACAACAAGGAGCTTACAACGTCAGAAGAGATAAGATGTACACATATGGATGTGTAAAACCATGTATCAAATTGACAACAGGTTGATTTTTTTTCCCCAGGGGAGGGCCGTAACAGGTGAGAGAATAAGGTAAGAACTTATGCAGAAGGTAGAGTTTGAGCTGAGTCATGAAGGAGACTAGGGATTCTAAGAGACAGAAGTAAGAGGGAGTATATTTCAGACCTGGGGGACAGAGAATGAAAGGAATGGAAATAAGAAAAAGAGTTTCTTGTATGAGGAACACCTCTGTTTGTCTTAATCCATTGGAGAAGGAAACATCAAGCCACTCCAGTATCTTTACCAACAAAACTCCTTGGACAGTATAATCCACTAGTTCATGAAGACAGGTGGGTTTAAGGAGAAAGAAAATTGAATTGTTTTGCATGTGTTGAGTTTGAGATACCTGCAAGTCTAGGTAATGATATCCAGCGATTGGAGATATGGAGCTAGAGCTCAGGAAATCAGATGACTGAATATGGAAGTCTGAGAGTCATGCTTATAGAGATGAAAACTAGCTCCATGGAAGAGCTTCCATGAAATCTTTGAGATTGTAAAGAATTTGTAGTCCATTAAAATCACTGGATTTGTTTTGAGGTTTTTTTGTTTTTTGTACTGTTACCTAGCCAGGTCTTCCCAATTCAGTACTTATACAATATAGAGAGAGAGAGATGATGTCTGAATGATCTGAATGTCTGAATCTTTAACCGACTGTTGATTTCTTAGGAGAATTTTGTGAGTTGTTACCATTTAAGCAAAAGGTGAGTCTTTGAGGACCAGGGGTTTCTGGGGTAAGGCATTGATAAAGATCAGAGATAGGAGACTGAGATTGAAGAGGGAATAATTATGAGAATGAATATTGAAGAACTAGCAGGGATTCAAAAGCAGCTCTAAGATTTTCTTTAAGCAGTCACATCAAGAAGTCAGTAGATAGAAGGCTTCACCTATATGATTCGTCTTTGGTGGAGAGAAACACAACCTCATTGGACAAGAATTTCCGTTCCAGATATTGCATTTCACTACCACTTAAGGGGAAGCGAGGAAAAGCATCTCAGACAAATGTGGTTATTTGCTGCCCTCATCTGGTTTGAAGACAAAAAGCAGAAAAATGAAAGGTTTTTCAGTCCCTTTTGCTGATGCCGACAATATAAGTGGATGATACAGAATCCCGGGGAATATAGAGCTGGTTAGGCTTGTTTGTCTTATGCAGAGAGTCATCTAGAGTTGTTTGCCACGATCGCTGTTCAAAATGGACAATTCAGAATCCTGCTTGGGCAGGTTTGTTTAGCCCACAAATAGCCAGCCTGATGAGTAGTTCTTTGACTTAAGGGTAAATGCTATCAAAATTAAGAGGTAATACTTTTTCAACACATTCTTAAAGATAACCATAAGTTGAAAGAGCTTTGTAAATGCTGTACCAGGTCCAAATATAAAAGAGAGAGTGATGAGGACTCACAGACAGACAATCTGAGAAGTGATTCCAAGTGGTACAGAGGCTCCTAAATGTACCAATGACATCAAAGTCTAAAGTTCTCAGTTGTGACCACATGGGCTTTCCTCTCTCATTGGCTTCCCTGATGGGTTCCTGTAAGTGTGTATCCACTTTCTCCCACAGATACTGAGTTTATTAATCGGAGAGTGTGGCCCAGATTTATGCATATATTGTGATGTATTTTATTACTCATGCCATTGATTAATATACAAGTGCCTGTGATGTTATAATTATTTCATTTGTCTTATTCAAATGTAAATTGTTATGTTTGAAATCTAAAAACATCTTCATTGTGACTATGTGGAAGTAGAAATGCATCAGTGGGAGCTCAAGAGATAAAGTGGTATGCAAGGGAAGTATATTCCCCGTTAATTCTGACCCTAAGAAAATTTGAATCTAAGAAAATTTGAATGTTTCTTCTCTGGGAACACAAACCTGCCATTGTGAGAGCAAATTGGAGTAAACCAATCCAGAGAATAAGTTTTTATCTTCAAATCTAGGTCAATAAAAGTATGAGGTGCTGCACTGTAGCACGCACTTGGATATAACATATTTCTTTATCTGAGTCATTGATAAACATGTTAAATTTCCAAAATTCAGGGCAAAATACCCAGGGCATTTTACCGGACACCTCCCTCCAAGTTAACACTGATCCATTATTACAACTGTTTGTATCTAGTGATTCAATCAGCCCCTACAATAAAATACCTGTTTCTTTTAGGAAACAATTATTAATGTTGGGAAGAAAAAGCAACATAAATTACACTATTTATTGAAGTATTTCTAAGTCTTCTCACCCAGAGAAAAGCAATTTGTGAGGACAAAGGTTCAACATACTATATTAAATCATATAGTTCCAGAAATGCACATTCCAAATCTTCATATCTGTATAAGGCATATGGTTTTGAAATACGTCATCCAAGTGTTAAAATATGGTAGCATAAATGTAAGGGGAAATAACTACCTATAATATCTGGAACATTGATGATCAGGATTTATCATAAATAATACTGTATTATAATTGATGAGTAATATGTTTTGTGCACCTTGATATTTTTTTCCCATGGAATAAAACAAGCACATAATTGTTCTAGTTTATTTATATTACACAAACGTTATCATTATTTATAAGACACACAATAATCAAAACTTTACCCCTTGAAACCTAATTAAATTCAGGAAAAACAAGTAACAATTACAGTTCAAACACTAGAGTAGAAAAGGATATGACTAGTAAAGAACTAAGTCAGTGGACCTTGTATCTATTTACTGTTCAGGAAGAAAATAGAGGTGCAGTTGGGTGATGCAGTGGATAGAGCACCAGTTCTGGAGTCAGAAGGACCTGAATTCAAATGTGGCTTCAGATATGTACTAGATGTATAACCCTGGGCAAGTCATTTAATCCTGAAAAAGGAAAAAAAAAAGAATTAAAACAGGAAGAAAAATGCTGGACAGATTTAGGAGGTTTGGAAGGCACAGTATGAATTATTCTTTTCCTTTTGCCTCTTTTTTAAATTTGTTTGAATAAGATTTTGTCCACTACTTCTGAGGGCTCCCCAGAAATGCAAATAGAAACTTTTTAGGTAGAGAATGTCCCACAAATTATGCCCTCTATTGGAGTGGGTGAGGGGATGGAGCAAACTGGGATTGAGGAAGATCTCACCCCAACCTTTCCATCTGATATTTTCCTAGTTTAACATTTTTTTCTTCCAAACTAGATGCAAAGTGCCATTGTTTCTACCCTGCTGAAGGAATTCAAGCACTACCAGTGCTCTCTACATTTGGCACCTGGGGGTCCTCTATTCAGTAGTTATACCTCTGCATCTCACATCTGACCTACTGCTCCTCTTGGTTGGTACTAATAATGTCACAAATCCACCCGGTGAGGAAACAGCTCAGAATGGACAGAGAGCAAAGACCCCCAGTTTGCCACACTCTTAGCTGAGGTCATTGGCAAAAGTCCCCAGTCTATGGTTCTGCTCATGAGCCTTTATCTCAGCAGCTCAGTAGTTTTCTGCTATATTGAGAGAGATGCAATCAGGATGATGGGCTTGGAGGTGCTATGTATTAAAATATTTGGAAGTAAAACTATATTATAAGCAATAGTACCACAGATAGGAATTTACTTAAAACAGTCACATTCAATCATGCTGCTCACAATTTTTCCCTCCCTTGTATGTTTTATTTCAGAAGAGCAAGATTTTGATCTCAAAATTATATAATATAATCCTTTATGTAGGATTAAATAAGAGGCTTTTTTAACAAAACAAGTTGGATATTGACAAGGAAACTAGAATTTGTTTTCTCTCTTACGATGTAAAAACTTTTTGACAGATATGGGAGGTATAGAGGAGGAATTGGTATTTTTGCCCCAATGTAACTGCAGAAAGCACATCAATAATACTGTAATTTATATATTTAAAACAAACATTCACAACTTTCCAGTGCTTTAAGGTTAACAAACTGCTTCTCTTATGACCACCACCCTGTGATGTTTGTCCTTTGTTTTCAAAAAGGACCAATGACATCATGAGGATGATGTCTTGAATTTCAAGTGAATTGAATTTAAGTGAGGCAGAGCTGCATAAAGTCATCCATCTCACTCTCTTCTCCAGAACCATCAAAGTCCAGTGGTAAGATGAAGCTAAGTCGTAGGTAGTATATCTATTGTGTACTATTGTGTGTTCATCCTTTGTTTTCAAAGAAGACCATGACATCAGAGAAATGACGATATGACTTGCACTTGACTTTGTTTTGAGTGAGTCCAGTAGCAAAGACACAATATGAAAGAATCGGGAGATCCTGTGTTCCATTCCTAGCTCTACTCCTAATTATATGTGATCCTATGCAAGTTTCTTCAACTTTCTGGGCTTAGTTTTCCTCATCTTCAGAATCTAGTATGCTTTCCTTATTCCATGTTACACTCATTAAAAATTCCTGGTATCACGTTGAAATAATGTACATATTAAATTACTTTCTGTTTTGTTTTGTTTTTTGCATAGTTACTTGAAGCACTTAAGAATGTGACATTTACTGATGGAGAAAGTGAATTTCAATTTGATTCACAAGGCAACATTAACACTGGATATGATGTTCTGCTTTGGAAGGAAGTCAATGGACACATGACTATTATCAACATTGCAGAATACAATCTAGAAAAAGATGCTTTCATTTTTAAAGACAGAGGAACTGAAAAGGAATTCAGGAATCTAAAGGTATTGTAATGCTACCTTGCACCATAGTACCCATTAGATTGGATCTATGTCTAATAAGACTGAGTTTTAAATAACATTAGGGTCTTAAACAATTTCTAATCTAATGTTCATTCCCATTATGAAAATGCAACAGAAATAGATGGTATTTTCTTTAAAGAATAATAGCACTGATAACTGATATTGATATTACTCTTCTAGGTTTACAAAGTAATTTTCATCCATAAATGAATAAAAGGAAAAGCACTTTTTGACCATAGTCTTATGTAGCAAACAGTATGCCAAGTGATGGGGATATATATACCAAAGATAACCCCTTCTCTCAAGAAGCTTACATTCTAATAGAGGAAAAAACACATATATTTGGGAGAGGGGGGAGAAGATTGGCCAGGAAGGGATTTTTTGCTTTGGGAAGTTATCTGGATGATGAGTAAAACTATAAGGGATTTGGTTAATATCCCTTCCCCTGTAACAACAGCCATATTGATTTTGAATACAGTTCCAGGGCTGGAAAGTGAAGAGGATGGACTGGGAGGGATACTCCCGATGCAGAGTCAGACAGATGAAAAGAAGTTGCCTGCGGTGAAGCATGGCTTTGGCTAAATAAAGGCTAACTAAATATGGTTGGCTATGTGAGATACTTACCAACCACCAATCATCTCACTCAAGCCCTAACAGCAACTCTGTGATATATGTTCTACAGGTATCATTATCCTCCTTTTAAATACGTGAAAACTGAGGCATAGAGAGATTAAATGATTCACCCACATGCAAGGATTTAAAGCTAGGTCTACCTAGCTCCAAATCCAGCACTCTTACCACTATGATATGTTAAAAAATAAATAAATACACCATAATATTGATATTGTATTTTTCTGGTCAAAACTTGCATTTCAGAAGAGGGTTAAGAGCTTCCACTGAAGAAATATTTGATTCATTCATTCAAACATTTGTTGTATTCAGCTCAAATTGCAGAGGCATATTTAGATTTGATCAAAGAAAAAATTTTTTAACTATTAGTTATTACCAAGTAGAACAGGTTACCCCCAGGGGTCTTCAAGGAATGAGCAGATGACTACTCAGGTACGTTGTTATTAAGATTACCAATGCAGCTAGGTGGGAAAAGTGAGCTCTGGACCTGGAGTCACAAAAACTTGAGTCCAAATTCAGTCTCGGACACTTTATGTGACCCTGGGTAAATCACTTAACTTCTCAACCTTTTATAAAGCAATTATAAAGCACTTTTTTTCTGTCTCATGACATTATTTAAACACTAAATCTTCTTATTAACATATGAGTTGGATTAGATGGTCTGAGGACCCTCTTAACTCAAAAGTTCTAAGATTCTATTAAACACAGCCTATATACTTCCAAGCGACTTGTCTTTATTATGGTTTTCTGATAATCATAGCAGCAATACATAGTACATAGTTTACCACTAGATAAACTAATCATATCTTTGTAAACATTCTTTGACCCCTTTTCTTACTGTGCATATAGCAGGATTCTCCAACCTTTTCTAGAAAATAATCTATCTTTAATTCTCCTGAAATCTTAAATTCACTGGGTGGGTAAGAGGCAGGAGTGAACTGTGAGTCATTGGCTATGTTGGAGTGAGGGGACTGTGCCTTGAGCAGCCCCATTGGAAGGAGGTGTCTAGTTAGAGATGGTGGCTACTTTGAGGAAAGAGTATGGCAGTATCTTCTCTCCCTACTCCAACCATTTTCTACCATTCTCTACCCTCCTAAAGATATCTTCAAATGATGAACAGGGATGAGGCAAGATCTGTGAATTTTTGTTCCATGGGTTTGTCATGGTCAAAGAATTTAATACCAAGTAGCCAGCCTAAAGGAAATAAGCCACACTTGCTTAGCAAGGCTCGCCCTTGGAAAATAAACATCGTCTGCTGCTGGGGATATACTCAAAGCTTCTCCAGTGTGATATAATCTGTCAGAGATTATGCTCTGCTGGAATAACCTTCAAGAACCTAATGTCATCTCCACACTATTATAAGGCATTAGAACAGGCACTCATCATGATCAACACTCAATTTTCAGCCACTAGTTGGGAAGTCAAAATTCCTGTCAATTTGCCAAAATGATCCTTCAAAGCAATAAACAATCCAAATACCACCAATATATGCTGAATAAACTAAACACAAAGATCGGAGCTGGAAGAGGGCTAGATTTATTTTCTCAGTGATTTTTTGCTCCAGTTAATAGAAAAAATTAATTTGTTTCCTAAGCATGCAACACCGGGATGGCAATTTAGATAAAAAAATTCCTCTTGGATAATCCTCAAATCAGAAAATCTACACAGAGATAATCCAGAGTTTATCATAAATGTGTTCAAAAAAATAAGAGAAATTATCAGTCATCACAAAGGCATTGAACTATGAAGTCATCCAAAATCTAGGCACATTTCTCCTATAGTGGGTCACTTTTCTCTTCACATATAAAGAGATGGGTGGTCAGGCAATAGATTCAGATTTGAATTTGCTCTTGTAGTGCTGTGATCTCAGCAATCTCTAGATAGCCTTGAAAAAGTTATATTTAACCTCTAGACACTATTTTCAAGTTAAAATGAGTATGCTGAAATTATAACAACTGTCATGAAGATTTACAGATTAACATAAGGAAGACTTGATTTTAAACACTTAGAGAACTTAAACATCTTGGAACTGTGGGAGTTGAGTCAACCTGTGTCTGAGCAGGGACATGAATCCACATCTTCAAACTCCACTGCACCATCTAGCTGCCCTTATTTCTCTGCACATTTAAGGCTTTTTAAAGAAGTTAACAGTTGAAAACTATCTTTACATGTAATTGGAAAAAATAAAATACTATTAAGGAAAAAAGCTAACAATTATACAAATATACACAGAAAGTTTAAAATATGTAAAAAACCTCCTTTAAAAAAATATTCTCCATCTAATATTTTGTTTTAGCTTTTCAACTTGGTTTTCAGTCTTCCAGTATCATGAAAATGAAAAATTATGTAAAAACACATCTAAGTCTCCATTAATCATATCTATATCCTAAGTTAAAACATTTTTTCCCTACTATTTCTTTTTTCTAGCGAATTCGATCTAAATGCTCCAGGGAATGTGGTCCTGGTCAAATGAAGAAAACCACCCGAAACCAGCACATGTGCTGCTATGAATGTGTGAGCTGCCCTGAAAATCATTACAGCAATCAGACAGGTAAGAAAAACATGTCAATTTTCCAAAGACTTCAACTTACACCACTCCTTTCAAGTCTGACATTTTCAACGCATCCTTCCCCCTCTCCCAGAACCCCAGGTAGGTCTATTTTCCCCCAGTTGTAGCTTTCTTCTAGTATAAGGTAGTCATATTCCATTAAGGGTACAGACTGGAAAGAAATAGAACTGCCAAGTCAACATGTAAAAGGGAAATAATAACTCCACCTACATCACAACCTACACAGGGTTGTCATGAAGATAATGAGATCAGATTTGTAAAACGCCTTGAGAACCTTAACGCGTTGGGTTAAAGCTAGCTGTTATTTTTGTTGTAAATCATGACTATTATCCCCTAGATCACACTGTCCCTCTAGCAAGCCCTGAATGACAGGGCTGAGCACAAGAGCAGCCTGGAGGCGCCTGGATGCAGCAGGCAGGTGGACATGGGAGATCTTATCATTCTCACCATCCAAGGGTAAAAAATTAAGACATAAAGGAAGGAACTTTCGACAGGGACAAGAAGGCTGACTCCTGATAGCAGAGAGTTGCTAGTAACTTATTGTTTGTCATTCCAGAATGCAAATTAAAGGATTAGTGAGGTCAGCAGCCACCAGAGCCTTAAAAGGACCGCAGTTCATGATCCCAGAAGCTGAACCTAGGAGCTCTGCATCATCCTGTTGCCCACTGTGTCTTGTTTGTAAAGGCAACAAAGCCCTAGAACTGAGATCTGGACTGGACTAAATCAGTCCTTTTCTTTTTTTCCTGAGGAACTCTAGGACATCATAGCACCTCCTCCTAGGGCTGCTGCAAGGCTCAGATGAGATGTTTGTAAAGTGCTTACAAACCTTAAAGCACTATAAAAATGCTATTACTATTTTTACCATACCAGTTTAAATAATGTTGCAATTGTTTTATGATCTCCTCCCTTTTTTTGCAGTATGAAATGCCAACAGCTTTCACATTCCACCACTTTAATTCATTCTAATTCACTTCAATTAGCACTTAAGTGCAAGATACAAAAGTATCCATTCAATGTGTAATCAGAAAAAATTCCAGGCCTAGAGACCCACCCTCTGCAGCAGAGGTGTCAAACATGGAGCCTGGCTCTTGGTCCCATAACACTCCCTAGTGGAACCTAAATCATATTAAAATGTAATTGGGAAATATTTAACAAAATAAATAAAAATATAATATATAAAGACATATATATCTTTAAAATTAAAATATGTTTATTTTATAACAAATATATATGACCAAAATAAATATTTTATAACAAAACAAAATTTAAAACCAATAAAAATATAGTTATATAAAGACATACATATAAATATATATACATACACATTTATATATATATCTTTAAAATATATATGTATGAAATATATATAATGTATATATATTTAAAATTAAGTTAATACTCACCCACAGGGATCCTTTTAAAAAAGTTACTGGCTTCCACTCAAATTTGATACCATTGCTCTAAAGCAATTTGCAGTTTAGTAATACATAAAGGAGTTATAGGTAAGTATCCACTAAGGCTCCCCTTGGAAGCCTCCTTGTGGCATGGAGCTGACCCCAGCCTCCCCAAGGCCAGGTCAGTAGAGTTTCTGCAGGTCCTATCAAAGTAGAAAGGCTTCAAGTATAGATGTGGTCTGTGGACCTTGCAGGTATTGTCAGAGTTGTCTAGTCAGATTCAAAGACACATCACCAGGTTGACCACTGGCTAAAGAATTTTCCAGGCAGTATATTCCAGGAAGGCTGTCAACTGTGTTGTGTAGAGGGGTTACAGTCTACATTGACTATTATAGATTCAAGAAGTACTGGGAAGAGGAGAGGAGGACAAGAAGGAACAAGGAAGTCATTTTCCTTTTCTTTGTTAATGAGACTGGTTTTCTAGCTTTGTTAGGGGTGGGAATAGAAATTATTTACATTGAATATCCTGATGCCACAGTAGTATGAAATCCAGTGACTGGCATCCTTAAGTTTTCAGAGTGAACCCCATTTTCAGCATCTATCTGTTATAGAAGGAGATATAAGAGACATTGCAGCAAACAGATAAAAGAGTTGGCCTCAGGACCAAGAAGACCTGAGTTCAAATCCCACCTCTGACACATACTGACTATGATCCTCAATTAATCTTTCAGCGCTCTAAGTAACTTTCAAAGACTCTCAGTGTTTCAGAAAAAGAGCTGGCCTTCATTGGTAAAGAGAATATCTTCACCTGGGAGTTCCTTATACAGTGAAATCATAGGTCCAATCCCTTCGAGAATAGTCTAGCCTAGTGATGACCGCTGTACTGCCAGGGAAGGGCTATATGTGCTTTCTGAGGTGGCCTGACATAATTCCTCTGGCTTCAAAACTATATAGTAATTAATAATAATAGCTAGCATTCATATAATTCATTAAGGTTTGCAAAAAGCAATAGATGTCTCATTTTATACTTACAGCAACTCAATATGGAAGATATTATTTTTATTGTCATTTTACAGATGAGGAAACCAAGGCAGGCAGAGGTTTAGTGACTTGTCTAGTCACTTAGTCACAATAAATAAGTGTCTGAGGAAGGATTTCAATTTGGGTTTTCCTGAATTAAAGTCTACCACTCTATCCACTGGGATATCTAGCTGCCTCTATACCCTTAATTAGTATACATCCATAAGAAACTAGGTCCTTTGCAATATATTCCTTCCTTCCTTCCTGGAAAACTCTCTAGGTTCCTTCTTTTACCTTTCCTGGGCTTTAGGTACCTTGAGTACAAAAGTAGGCATTTCACACACACACACACACACACACACACACACACACACACAGAGTCCCTAAATCTCAGCTACATCTCCATCACCTTATCTCCCTATTTCCCTCCTTGTCCCTTCCCCCTCAGCTGACTCTTTCTCCTTCTCTTTGTAAGGCCATTGTATCTTTTTATATTTAAACCCTCTTGATCACCATCTATGTCTGGGTAGTTACCTCTCATTTTAAAGTCAGGACTGCCAAAATGATTATTTACAGTAACTTGGCCTGGCCTACCAATGCCCAGTTGAATGTTCCCAATTCCAATGCCTTCTTCTCTCTTGTAGATATGGATCACTGCCTTTTATGTAACAATAAGACCCACTGGGCCCCAATGAATAGTACCATGTGCTTTGAGAAGCAAGTTGAGTATCTCAACTGGAACGATTGGTTTGCCATGCTGCTCCTGACCCTCTCGGCAATGGGAATCGTCTGTACTCTTACAGTCGGAATAATATTTACTAGAAACCTGAACACCCCTGTGGTCAAATCATTTGGGGGTTTAATCATCTGCTATGTGATCCTCCTTTGTCACTTCTTCAGCTTTGTCAGCACCAGCTTTTTTGTGGGAGAGCCACAAGGCTTCAAATGTAAAATCAGGCAGACCCTCTTTGGTGTGAGTTTTGCCCTGTGTATCTCCTGCATCCTGACAAAGTCCCTAAAAATTCTGCTAGCCTTCAGCTTTGACCCCATATTACAAAAATGTCTGAAGCGTCTTTACAAACCCATACCCATCATAGTGATTTGTACGGGTGTTCAAACGATCATCTGTACAATATGGCTTATATTAGCAGAGCCTTTTGTGGAAGAGAATTTCTCCATACCCCGAGTTATTATCTTGCAGTGCGATGAGGGCTCCATCATGGCCTTTGGTACCATGCTAGGCTACATAGCCATCCTGGCATTTGTTTGCTTTCTATCTGCCTTTAAAGGCAGAAAGTTACCAGCAAATTACAATGAGGCTAAGTTCATAACGTTTGGCATGCTCATTTACTTCATTGCTTGGATAATATTTATCCCTGTGTATGCCACAACTTTTGGCAAATACTTACCAGCTGTGGAGATTATTGTCATTTTGATATCTAACTATGGAATTCTGTGTTGCACATTTTTTCCTAAATGTTACGTCATTCTCTGTAAGCAGGAGACCAATACAAAATCTGCCTTCCTTAAGACATTATATGTGTACTCTTCCCAAAGTGCAAGCAGCCTTAACGTGAGTCATATTTCACTGGATTCCAGGCCCGATGAAGTCCGTTTTCCCACCCACAACTTTAGTTGCAAGTCTCCAGTCACACTCGAACAAGACAAGGCCGGCCAATCACAGATGACTGAGCATGTACAATCTGCAACAAAAGGAACTGCTAAAAATATAGCTGGAATTCTCCCAAGGAAAAGAATGTCAAGCATATGAATGACTAACTCCCCAGCACATGAATGAAATGCTTTCAGGAAGGAAGAACAGGACCACTGGAGGTTAGGAGGCACAATTTCCCAAGAACTCTTTCCCTAGTCATTTCTATATCAAAATCACCATCAAAGATAAATTGAGCTCTTACTCTATTCATAGCACTGAATCACTGACCTCGAGGTTTGTCCCAGTTGTCAGTGGAACTCCAGGACGGGCCTTCTCAGCAACTTTGCTGTAGCTCTCTTTGGAACAGGTTGGCCAGTGGTACCATCCACTCCATAACAAAAGTAGCTAAAGGAGAAAAAAATGTAAATGATTGCCTGAAATAACACATAATTTTCATCTCCTCCCACAAAATGTAGAGAGTGACATTTCATTTTAGTTTTGTCCGTTCATTTGTTTTGAGACTGAGTCTTCCTACATTGTCCAGGCTAGAACTGCAGTAGCTGCTTGTGGTCCAGTCCCACCACTGATCTGCATAAAAGGCTTGATTTTCTCTGTTTTCCCTCCTTAGACAAGATGGTGGCCCTCTGTTTCATAGAGCTTACCATACTGCTGCCAGACTTAGCATGGATACCTAATCAGCTCTGCTCTGTTCAGCTCAGAACTCCAGGGTTCATGATCCACTAGAATGGATCTCCCCCATAGCAGGGGATATAATCGCCTGCAGGGGGATATAATCCCATAGCAGGAATTATAGCTGTGTTCCACCTGGCAGAGAACAACTTGCATAAAAAATTTCTTATTGGGTATTAATAATTGTGGCTTTCTATACTCTTGCAAAGCATTTTGTGCTTATTTTTACAACAGTTCTGTGATGAAGACCAAAGGATGCACTTAAAAAATATTTCTTAGCCATCGAGTTTTTGTGTTTGTCCTTCGTTGCAGAAGAAGACTATGCTATCAGAGAAATGATGACATGATTTACACTTGACTTTGTTTTGAGTGAGGGAAGGCTGTGCAGGTCACCAGCCTCACTTCTCCTCCAGAGCCATCTGGATCCAGTGACCAGATATTCATCAGGATGACTGGAGATGGCCCAGGATGCACTGGGAGACCTTGGGCCCTTTAGGCCAAGGTCTTTGCAGGTATTCACTTAGGGTGAGGCAACGGCCATTCATCGAATAGGCCAGTTTAAGAAGCCACCAGGGCATGGACACTTTAGTGAGGTCCAGAAAAACGAAGACATCAGGCTGGGTGGGAAACAGCAACAATTAGTGTTGACAATCATTGTAAAGGTAGGAGTGTCTAGGAGCCATTGGCAGGGGCCTATTGGGGTCTCAGTTTCAGACTGCAGTAGGTTTAGGGTTTTGGAAGAGGACAGGACAGGGGACAGAACAGGACAGGGCACAGGACAAGGGAGGGGAAAGGGGAAAGGAAAAGGAAGGGAAGGGAATGGAAGGGAAGGGAAGGCAACGGAAGGGAAGGGAACGGAAGGGAAGGGAAGGGAAGGGAAGGGAAGGGAAGGGAAGAGAAGGGAAGGGAAGGGAAGGCAAGGGAAGGGAAGGGAAGGGAAGGAAAGGGAAGGCAAGGCAAGGGAAGGGAAGGCAACGGAAGGGAAGGGAAGGGAAGTCAAGGGAAGGGAAGGGAAGGCAAGGGAACGGAAGGCTAGGCAAGGGAAGGGAAGGCAAGGGAAGGGAAGGGAAGGGAAGGGAAAGGAAAGCAAGGGAAGGGAAGGGAAGGGAAGGGAAGGCTAGGCAAGGGAAGGGAAGGCAAGGGAAGGGAAGGGAAGGCAAGGGAAGGGAAGGGAAGGAACCAGTCAAGTTTTATGGTCACTCAGAAGAACTTGTAAAGAATGGATTGAATGTTAATTACCTGGTGAGACAATTAAAAATTGAGTGTGTTAAAGGGTACCAAGAAGAAATACCTTTGAGACAGAAACTAAATGGGAAGTGTGGGTGTTGATACACCATCTCAATCATCAGTCTAAAGAATCACATTTAACTGTACATAGTTTGCAATTTGGTGAAATAGACCTCTTTAAGAAACTTCAGTGGCTCCCTATTTCCCCTAGAATAAAGGCAAATTTCTTGCAACTCGTGCTGAAAACTACTCAGCCTGACATTTAAAGCCTTTCAAAATCTGACTTAAGTATATCATTCCAAATCATCACAAATTTCATATTCTAGGCAAACTGACCACTTTCTGTTTCTTTTTTATCTTTAATTTTCTTTTTTCCATTCTGAACGTATTAATCATCAACAAATACAAACATTTCAGTATATAAATATGGATGAGAAAAAGATGGTATAGCAAACGGAATTGTTGCATGCAGGTTATTTTTTTTAAATAACATATATGTATATATATATATACACATATATTACATATGTAAGAAATTAACAAGGTGTTTAACAAAATTCCATTTGGGGGCTTAGTACTTTTTTGTTTTCTTCCATACACTTAAAAAAAGATTTTTTTAAAAAAATATTTTATTGATAATCTTTTTGTGTCACTAACATTTCTACTCCATAAAAGACTTTCCTTGTAACAGATATATATAAGGCAATAAAACAAGATTGGTTCAACCCACTCGTTGATTCCTGAACTCATTCATCTCCCACCTCAGTTTCCTGTGCAGGTGTAGGGTCCAAAATTGTCCAATCTGCAAGGACAACCACAAAGCAGAGCTCCAACCCAATAGCACCTTATTAAAGGGTCCATGGCCCTCTCTAATAAAGTGGATCTCAGATCTTTCTCATAATCTGAGATGCCTCCTTTCCCCAGGGCCTTACTTTTAGATGGTTCAGTACTCAAACATGTAAAAGAGTCATGGTAAAATACAGAATCTTATTGGTTGATAGACCTTGCTTTTAAAGGACAAAAAATGACATATCAGCAGGTGAGTCATGGATTGGGGAAAGCACTGGACATCTCCACTGACTAAGTAAGTGGTCTTTAGATGTGCAAGGCAAAAGTCATCTCAGGGGACTAAGAGATCATAAGATGGTCATCTCCTCATTATGGGCAAAGAAGGGTGGTCCAGAGGCACAAAAATAAGTTGGAGGATTTTCCAAAGAATCAAGGCATCCCATCCATGCTGGATTTGGACATGGAATTTGAGGAAAACAGGATGGACATATCTTCAACAGCATTCTTGTGGTGTTGTGCAAGTGACTTCCGTAACTGGTACACAAGTGGTGAATGTTGGATTAAAGTTTGAAGCACACTATAAGAATTTACTTTATGTAATTATGCCTATATGATTTGTGTAAAAGAATCAAACTGGCTAGTACCAACTGGAATAGAGTAGGGATTCAGATGAATCATTTCTCACACAGGTTTTTTTTTTCCCTGTGACTCTGACATCATCTTTTCTCACTTCACCTCTTATTATGCCTAGCCTTCTGTGAGACTCAGTTCAGGTACAATACTCTCCTTCTTCTGCTCAAATTGACATGTATGTACTCATCTGTTTGCTGTATCTCCCTCAATAGAATATAAGCTCCTTGAGATCAGAAACTACTGTAAGTTTTGTTACCATATCCCCAATATTTAAGTAAAAGTAGAAGCTTAATAAATGCTGGCTGAATTTAGATTATATGAAATGGCTCTTTGCTTTTCTATTGCTTCCTCTGAAAAGCTAAAAAGTACTTTATACATACTAACTACACTGTAAATTGTATGAGAGTAAAAATCACATATTACATAAATGTCATGGCTCTCCTTGTGTCTAGCATAGTGTTCTGCACAAAGTAGGCACCAAGCAAATGTTTCCTGAATGAGTGAATTCACTAAGAAAATGTTTGTTGAATTTATTTCTAAAACATCTCACAGAAACAAATAGCATTTCTGCTATCTGAATTTTACCTGAGGTAAACCATCCATCCTCACAGCCCAAATGATGTAACCATAGAATAAACCTAGGTCTCTTATTTCTTCCTTTTTTTTTTTTTTTTTTGGCTTTTTGGAGAGGGGGAAGGGCAAGGCAATTGGGATTAAGTGACTTGTACAAGGTCACACAGCTAGTGTCAAGCATCTGAGGCAGCATTTGAACTCAAGTCCTCCTACCTCTAAACTAGTGTTCTATTCACTGCGCCACCTAGCTGCCACTCCGGGTCTCTTATTTCTTAAGATTTTCATTATGTGATTTTTCATTCTAGAGAGGGACATATGATTAAAAATAGAAATCCTGTATGTGAATTAAGTCCATATTGTCTATACAAATCTTGGAGGGGGGTGGGATTTGTTCATTTTACAGGAAGGAAGGAAGGAAGGAAGGAAGGAAGGAAGGAAGGAAGGAAGGAAGGAAGGAAGGAAGGAAGGAAGGAAGGAAGGAAGGAAAGGAGGGAGAAAGGTAAAGAAGGAAAGGAGGGAGGGTAGGAAAAAATGAATGAACAAAGAAAGAAAGGAAGGGAAAAGGGAAGGAGAGAGGAAATAAGCTCTTATTAAACACCAACTCTGTGCAGGCATTATGCTAAGCGCTTTAGAAATATTATCTCACTTGCTTCTCAAATCAGCCCTGGGAGGTCGTGGCTATTATCACCTCCATTTTACAGATGTGTCCTTAGAAATCTCTAATACAAAGTCCTAAAGTTTAATTCATCTGGTATGATTATTATACATAGACACACAATAAATACGGATTGATTGATTACATTGCCTCTTATCTAATGAGGGGAAGCTAGCTGGTGTGGTGGATAAAGTGCTAGACCTAGAGTCACGTAGATGATCTGAAATCCAGCCACTAACACTACCTCTTTGATCCTGGGCAAGTCACTTAACTGCTGTTTGCCTCAGTTTCCCCATTTGTTAAATAGGGATAATAATGGCACCTACTTCTCAGGGTTGTTGTGAGGTTTAATAATAAGCACTATATAAATGCTAGCCATTATTATCATTATTCCTTTCTCCTTTTCTCCCTGCCCAAATTTGCCAGGATCAGTATCAATCCATATACACATTATACACATTTTCTACATAAGTAAACTTAAATATTGCACTACACATGCTATATGTCTCCCCTCCTTTCCTTTGCTTTGCTCTTCCAAAACCTTAAACCTACTGCCCTCTGAAGCTGGGAAGCAATGGACCCCTGCCTAAGGAATCTTTTGGGCCCTCCTGGCTTTAGAGTGACTATCAATAGTAACTGTTGCTGTTTCCCTCCCAGTCTGATGTCACCTTCTTTTTCTTTGCCTCATTAAAGGGGCCATGTCTTGGCTACTTCTTAAACAGACCTATTCAATGAATGGGCCTCACCCTAAGTGAGTACCTGCAAAGAGCTTGGCCTAAAGGGCGCAAGGTCTCCCAGTGCATCCTGGGCCATCTCCAGTCATCCTGATGAATATCTGGTCACTGGATTCAGATGGCTCTGGAGGAGAAGTGAGGCTGGTGACCTGCACAGCCCTCCCTCACTCAGAACAAAGTCAAGTGCAAGTCATGTCGTCATTTCTCTGACGGCATGGTCTTCTTTGGCAATGAAGGAAGGACGAACACAGTATTATACATGTTATACATATTCTTTAACTATAAACATTTGAAATATACAACAATGGAATATATGGAATATATTATATTTAATGTAAAATATAACTTTTTTGTTTTTAAACTTGACACTTTACAGCTATGTAATTTATTAACTAAACCTTGAGTGAATAAAAACTTGTTGATGTTACTATCCTGTTTCTGGTTTCCCTATCCCTTATATCTATGTTGACGTGAAAACAGTCTCTATTGCTGACAAGAGGCAGAACTATGGGAAAGCTTCCAGGTCCTTGAATGTGGTCATTCAAAACATCAACAAACAGCACTGTTACGTCAACAAGATAATAAAGTAAATATTGAACCATCAACACCATTTGACAAATATTTGTTGAACGCCTCTTCTTTAGGAGGCCAGGTCCAACCTGGACCAGGAAAGCCTGGCACTTGAATACTAGCAGCCACACATTTTTCCACATCCATTTCAAAGTGGAAGAATTTTACTTACTCTGAGAAATGAAATCACGCTTATACACTTTCATAAATCATGTTTCCAAGAAGCACTGAATTTACATAATGCCCAAACAGGATAATCAAGGAGTAAGGAACCTGTGACTTTGAGAACTTCTAGGTCCTTGAATGCGGCCTTTTGACTGAGTCCAAGTTTTATAGAACAAATTCTTTTATTAAGGGGATTTGTTCTATGAAGTTTGGATTTAGTCAAAGAACCACACCCAAGGACCTAGAGAGCCACGTGTGGCCTCAGGTTCCTCTGCCTAATCCATTCAATTCAGAAGAAATTATAATACAAGCTATTGGGGGAGAGGGGGGAACACGCATTTATAAGGCACCTACTGTGTACTACGCCAGGCATTGTGCTAAGTGCTTTATGCAGCCCTGTAAGGTGGGTACAGTAGGCATTGCTTCATTCTTTTGGTTTATATTCCTGATGTCGGCACAGAGTAGCCTCTTAATAAATCCTTAGGATTGATTGGTCTGTTGATTAACAACATAGTCAGACTTGTTTAGCATCATGTGAAGCAAATGATTGGACTTGCAAGATTTTTCTTTTTTTTTTCAGCTGTTGGAGTATTTTGTAGGCATAGCCAGAATCATAATGATTGAAAGAAAGTTCTCTATTTTTTAAAAAGTAGTAATAATTTTAAAAATACATATTGAAAAGAGAATACTATACCCATATGTTTTTAAATACTCTCTCTTTAAAGGAACATGTTTTTGATTCTTTCTTGAGTTATCCCTTTTGACATGGACACTCTGATACCAGACAAAACAAACCCACCTTTCGGAGATATGAAACAGACTTGTACTGATTTATACTGTCATTATTTTATTTCCTTACCATAAAGCTGCTTAATAGTAATAGTATCAGAAAGCTCCAAAGCTCAGCCTGAATAGCCTTCACACCCAAAACCAAGCACATAGTAATGAATTTATCATAGCTTCCCCAAATACAAGTACTATCATTCCAGCCACAGGCCAGCATTATGCTTGTGAACGGTGGTTTGCAACTATTACTAAAGCATGGCTTTTTCCTTTGATCAGTAATTTTAAAGTATTAATTCTAAGGCACCATAGTAAAGCAGGAGTAGTTCCTTTTTAATGGTACACAATCCCCTAGGAAGTTCATGACGATGATCAAAGGACATCATTTAATGGCACTTTCAGTAGCAGTAATTGCCCAATTATATTTCAAATAGAGTTTTGACAACAAGCATGAACATCACAGGTTTCTTTTTTCTGCAGTGTTTCAAAACCACCATAATACCAGCTAATATTTATGTAATACTACGTGCCAGGTACAGTGCTACGCTCTTTACAAATATTACCTCATTGATTCTCAGAACATCCTTGGAAGGCAGGTGCTACTATTATTCCCATTTTACAGATAAGGAAATTGAGGCAAACACAGTGATTTGTCTAGAGTCACACAGTGTCTGAAGTTGGATCTGAACTTAGGTCTTCCTGACTCCAGATTTAGCACTTCATTCATTATGCCATCATGTGTATAACAATTTTCATGTTATTAGATCAAATTCTGACTGCTTTTGACTAAGCACATATTCTTATAGTTTCTCAACCTGTCATCAAATGGTTTCCAAGCTGTGACAAAAGTTCAACATTCAAAGTGCAAATCAGGTCCCAACAGATGGTCATATGCATGCACATGCCCTCATTTGTATTTTATACACTGCATCAGAGCAGTTCCCTCATTCCTCTCTGTTATTCTATAATCATACATTGTCAGCTTATAATTACATGATCAAGATGGCTTGCATTTTTGCAGGGCAAATGTTAGGCTGTCTGAAAACCACGATTGCTGGGCATGTGCATCATAAGTCATCTTAAAAACATCATGGACCATTACAAACGTTCTGCAGAAACAAAACTTATATTGCCTCTCATTCCAGTTTTAATGCTGTTTTCTGATTTAAACTTACCCTCCCTCTGCTTATGTTATCATTTTTCCATCTGACAGATTTTCAAATGAATTGTTCAGCAACACTGGTCAACTGTTCAGTAAAGCATCTATGAGAATACAGTCAGAGTAGCAGAGGCGGAAGAAAAGGAAGTCACATCTGAAAAGATTCTTTTCTTAAACAGAGTTTAAAACATAAATATTGTTAGAAACGAAGGTATGAAATTTTGCTTCATGTATATTGATCATTTAATGAAACACTTTACATTAGCTAGTAGAGAAATAAATATTTTATATCATAACTAGCTATTCACTTTTATCATTTGGTCAGGTAGATTTTTAAAAAATTAATGAATTTCCACTGCTTAGCAAGAGAGCTTGTATATTTTCTCCTACCATTCTCTACCACACATTTGTGTGAGCAAGTGCTTTCACTTTATTCTTGTTTTAAATCAAAACACAGAAATATACTTGTTGTACAACCAGATTTAAGACTGTGTTTATCTAGTGTTGAGGCGAATATTTTAAACCTTTGTTCAAATTTTAAAAAGTCCAATATTGAAATTAAGTTTATATATGATTACTATGCTAAACATCTTCCAAGGTGCAAAATTATTTCATCAAAAATGTCATTTGTATTCAATAAAGTTTTTCAAGTAAAAAAACATAACATTGAGTACTGGAGATAATAGTAAGCATATGAGTCCTTGTTGGATTACTTCTTTTAACTATTACAGAATGTCCCATGTAAAACATTCATAATTATTTTATAATTTGAGCTTTATAATTTTATATTTTAGTTTTCACAATATAGGTAGAATAAACCTCATATTTTATTATTTTAATTATATAAGTTTTGATCTGGAATTAAACTTCCCTAAAATTAGAATAGGTCAAACAGAAAAATCACTTTATAAGTTAACATGCAATATTAAAAATAAAATCTTAACATTAAGTTATATTCTATATACATATATATATAACATTAAGTATATGTTATCTAAAACAACCAATGAGGAAAACAGGTTAAGGATAGATAATCTAAGAAGCATTAAACCACCTAGAAATAATGAATAATAAAAAACCTTGTATGACATATTTCAAGAAATCATAAATGATTTCTTCCTTAGAATTTCTCCCAAGCATTCTCCCTTAGATGCCCATAAATTGGGGAATGACTGAACAAGTTGTGGATGTAATTACGATGGAATACTATTTTACTATAAGAAATGATGAGCAGGATGCTTTCAGAAGAACCTGGAAAGACTTTCATAAGCTGATGAGAAGTAAAACGTACAAAATAACAGCAGCATTGTAAGATAATCAGCTATGAATGACTTAGCTTTTCTCAATGTTCCAGAACAATTCTGAAGGACTTATGATAAAAAAATACTATCCATTGCCAGTAAAAGAACTGATGGTATCTCAATACAGATTGAAGAATACTTTTTTACTTTATTTTTCTTGAGTTTTTTTGCCAATTTTCTTTCACAGCAGGACTATTATGGATATATTTTAAATGACTACACATGTATAACCTATAATGAATTGTTTGCCTTCTCAATAATGGGGCATAAGGAGGAAATGAGAGAATTTGGAATTCAAAGTTTTAAAAATGAATGTTAAAAATTGTTTTTACATGTAACTGGGGAAAAATAAAATACTAAATTTTAAAAAAAGAACACCCCTTAGAATCAGTGGTTAAAGTGAAAATTGAAATACTTTGTGTTGGTCCTTCATCGCCGAAGAAGACCATGCCATCAGAGAAATGATGACATGACTTACACTTGACTCTGTTTTGAGTGAGGGAGGGCTGTGCAGGTCACCAGCCTCACTTCTCCCTCAGAACCATCTGAATCCAGTGACCAGCTATTCATCAGGATGACTGGAGATGTCCTAGGATGCACTGGGAGACCTTGGGCCTTTAGGGCCCTCCTCTCCTGTCTGCCTCCCCCTCCCCTTCCTTTGCTTCTCCAAAGGAAGGTAAATTTGGATGGCCAAAAGATGCCCAGCTGACTGGGTTTTACTAGCTAGTTCCTTTCCCCTCCCCTTCCCTCTCCTTTCCTCTCCCAAAACCTTAAACCTACTGCATTCTGAAGCTGGGAAGCCAATGGGGCCCTGCCTTAGGGCTCTTCTGGATCCAAAATGAAAATTCCCAGGAATATCATAGATAAAATTCAAAGTTTCTAGCATACAAAATTATTCAGGTACTTATGAGCAAGAGCTAGGACCATATAAGACATGGCCGCAGTCACCTTGATGGAGAGGAGAACTTAGAGTATGATACTCCAAAAGATAAAAGTTTACCACCAAATATAACCTATCTGGAAAAATTGCAAATGATCTTAATAGAGAACAAATAGATCTTTAATGAAGGAGATGATTTTCAAGCATTCCTGATAAAAAGGTCAGAATGAAATAGATACTTTGAAATGGAAATTCAGGAGACAAAAGAAGCATAGAAAGGTACGCTATTTATTTGATCAACTGAAAGATAATGTGAGAATTTTTATTTGCTTGATCCTAAGGAAGGAAGAAACAAGTGTCCTCTCAGAGTCTTAATGTCCCCGAGTGTCATAGAGAAATCTAAATAAGATGCTACTCCATTCCTGCCTCTTGCCAAGGATAGGAATGGGACCCCTGGGTTGTACCATCCTAGAAACTAGGCTGATTCTCTCCCCTGCTGTGAGACTAGGTTATTTTTCACTTTCCCTTCCACCTACACCAGGTTCTTTCCACTATTTCTATTGAAGAGATAGAGAATCAGGAAAGGCTTCAAGATGGCCCTTCAGCTAGACCTTGAAGGAAAGTAGCTTTTCTTTCCTCTGAAAAGCAGAGATGAAGAGGGAATGCCTTCCAAGAATGGGGGATAGCCAGTACAAAAGCAAGGAGACTGGAGATGGAGTGAATGTGTGCAAGGAACAGTAAAAAGGCCAGTTTGGCTGAGTTATAATGTAAGGATTCTGACAGTCTTTTTGTGCAGTCCTGGATGGAATGGAGGAATTTAAGATTATTCTCTGGTTTTCCTTACATCATTTCTTTAGGTATATTTTTTACTTTTGCTGGAATGTTTGTGGGCAATCCTCCAGGCTCCTCTAGGTCCTAACATGTTGCCATCTTCCCTTCGCAATATCTCCTACAGTGTTATTCTTTTGTTTGTTTGTTTAAATACATCAAGATGCCTACTAACTTTAGTTGTTAATGGGCTATGTAGCTGTTTTGGATATTATAAGTTTATAGTATTGGTTTATCTCCTAAAATGCAAGTCAAAATAAATGTAAATTTGAAAAGTGGTCTGAGCAACTAGGTAGTATAGTGGATAGAGCTCTGGACTTGGAGGCAGGAAGCTGTGTGACCCTGGACACATCACTTAACCTGTGTTTGCCTCAGTTACCTTACCTATAAAATGGAGACAATAATAGCACCTACTTTGCAGGGTTGAGGATCATTAGTACTTAGCACAGTGCCTGGCACATAGTAAGTACTATATAAATGTTAGCTATTTTTATTATTAAGGACTGTTATTATTATTAAGATATTCAAATATCTCTAAACTTCTCTATAGGAAAAACTTCAGATTGTCTAATCAGATCTCTTATTCTCTTACTATATATTCCAAAAATTATACACAAATAAGTCTTCCTTAGAGTCATAATCTCAGAATTGAAAGACTGCTCAGATACCATAGAAACCTGTCATCTTCAACTCTTCACTCTTACTTTTCCTATATATTTAAGCAGTTGTCATCTCTAATCATTTCTATCCCTACGATATTTCTCCCATCTGTCCACTTCTCTCTACTAACTCTCCGTCATCACTCAAATTCAGGCTTTCATCACCTGTTACTTAGTCTATTAGAATAATCTCCTAAGTACATCTAATCTCTCCCACTCCTATACACATAGCTGCCAAAGTGATTTTTCTAAAGCTCACGTCGGATCTTGTCATTTCCCTACTAATTTATTCTAGGGGCTCCTTTATTGCCTCCTGGGTCAAACACAAACTCAAACTCCTCTGTTTGGCATGTTAAACTCCTTCACAATCTGTTCCCATCCTATCTTTCCAGTATTATAGTATACATTACTTTCACATACATTATAATTCAGACAAACTGATATACTTACTGTTCCTTACACACGGCACTCTATTTCCAGTCTCCTTATCTTTGTACTAGCTATCCCCCATGCCTGGAAGGCATTCCTTCTTCACCTCTGCTTATTAGAATAACTACTTTCCTTCAAACTCTAACTCAAATATCAACTTTTCCATGAAGACTTTGCTGACTCTCTACCTCTTCATTTGCTAATACTTTCCTGTCAAAATTATAATGCATCTGCTTATAAGTACAAATGCAGATATGCATGCATGTATTTTATATTGTGTGTATACATATATATGCAAGTAAATGTGTATATTTATGAATGTATATATTGTTTCTTTGACTATAATATTAATGCTACCAGGACAAGGACTGTCATTTTTGTCTTTATATTCCCAGCACATTTTGTGTCTGACACAAAATAGATGCTTAATAACTCTTTATGGATTGATCTCATATACTTACTGTGGTCTATTCCATAATATAATTAACTTATGTACATGTCTCATCTCTGTATAGGAAGAAAAAAATGAATTATCCTATTCTTGATAACATACAAAATTTTCTAGAAAGGATATCAAAGACTCTCTGGCGATGACAAACCAGTCCTCAGTTAACTCCTTGAGTTATATTACTCTAATTATAAAGAGTTATGTGATGGGTAAAATCCATTGTGCAATGAATTTCTGTATAGGTAAAACACCAGCTTCAGCTTTTTGAAGGTACCGAGAGGATTATTGACATTTTAAAAGAAGGGGTAAAGAGTCAGTACACTTGTAGCCTCACAGACCATGATCGCACTGGCTTGGACATACCAAGGTCAACCTGTGTTTGACTCATGGTAAACTTCCATTTAACTATTTTTCAGAGCATTCTGAGGATGTCACTGCAATCTACTGGGTAATTATGATGTAATTTTTCAATGACACCTAAAAATCAGAGTTTGTGACCAAAGATGCTAATAAAAATACCCATGATAACTTTGACTTAGCAATAATACAATGTCCAGGACTAGGGGGGTAACAGTTCTATTGTATTCTTCCCTCATCTAAAGTCACTGTGTTTGATAGAGTGCTACATTTTTTAAAAAAATATGGTGAATTGGGGGCGGAGCCAAGATGGAGGAGTGAGAGCAGCGACTCACCTAAGCTCTTGGACAAACTCCTTCAAGTACCTCTGAAAGGAGAATCTGATCAAATTTTGGAGGTGCGGAATTGAGTGGGAGACGGACGGTGACGGATTTGGAGATCAGGTGGGACTGGAAGGTCCACGGGAAGGATCTGATCCGCGGGGGTGAGCCCACAGCGCACAGCGCAGCATGGCCAGCGCAGCACGGCCAGCGCAGCGGAGCAGAAGAGATCCGAGAGACCTGAGTGGCGGGCAGAACCAGAGGAGCGGCACCCGGGGTGGGAGACAAGCCAAACCGAGTCAGTGAGAGCCGCAGAGCGCCAGATATCAGCGCAGCAGCTCCTGAGACCTTCAGCCCGAAGATCAAACTTCGGTAAGTTACCTACTTGAACTTCCAGGATCCAGGATGGCGGCGTGATCAGCTAATGCTCTCTCCTTCCCCCTTGATGACCATGAAAGAACCATAAAATATCTCCCCAGAAAAATCCCAGATCAGTAGAATTAGAAGAAGGAGACCAATAGTCTCACAACACCTGAGACGAGGAAAATAGCTAAGGGGGATTCCTCATATGGTGGCAGAGGCAAACCGGAAGGACAGAGGACCCAGGGCAGAGAAAATTCGCACTAGGACCCAGGCAAGCCTCAGCACCAGGAGAGGAGCCCCAGGAGGGGTGGGAACACGCATTAGCATCTAGGCGTGCCTCAGCTGTCCAGGGGAATCAGAAAGACAATAGGGCAGTTGGGATTACCAGCTCCTGAGCTTGCCTTTGCCTCAATTCATCTGAGGAAATCTCCTGGGACCAGACCACTCCTGCCCCACACTTAACAAGCTAAACCCAGGGCTGATCAGGAAAACACCAAACAAATACCTGCTTTTAGCTTTTTCACACATCAGCTCAGCAAAAAGTTCTCTAGCTTCTGACTGAAAGAACCAGAAGCCACAACACTCAATCAAAATCATGAACAGGAGAAAGAAGAGGGCCGAAAGAACCATAGAATCTTTCTATGGGGATAAGGACCAAAACACAAGCCCCAAAGAGGTCACAGCTGAGACTGTACTTCCATCTGAAACTTCAGAAGGGACTATGAACTACTCGCAAGTACAAGCAGCTCTCCTGGAACAGCTGAGGAAGGAAATAGAAGATAAACTGGCCAATGATTTTAAAATTATTAAGAAGGAATTCACTGATGAGAACATCTCCCTGAAAAGGAAAATTGAACAAATGGAAAAAGAAGTTCAAAAATTAACTGGAGAAAATAAATTCCTGAAAGGTCAAATGGAAAAGGAAGTACAAAAATTAACTGGAGAAAATAGCTTCTTAAAAGGAAAAATTGGGCAGATGGAAAAAGAGATACAAAAGTTAACAGAAGAAAACAATGTGATGAAGATTAGAATTGGGCAAGTAGAAACTAACGACTCAATGAGACAGCAAGAATCAGTCAAACAAAATCTAAAGAATGAAAAGATAGAAGAAAATGTAAAATATCTAATTGGAAAAACAACTGACCTGGAAAATAGATCCAGAAGAGAAAACTTAAGAATTATTGGCCTGCCAGAAACCCATGATGGAGAAAAGAGCCTGGACAATATCTTCCAGGAAATCATCAAGGAAAACTGCCCAGAAGTACTAGATTCAGAGGGCAAAATAGTCATCGAAAGAATCCACCGTTCCCCTCCTGAAAGGGATCCCAAACTCAAAACCCCAAGAAATATAGTTGCCAAATTCCAGAGCTATCAAGTGAAGGAGAAAATATTACAAGCAGCCAGAAAGAAACAATTTAAATATCAAGGAGATACAATCAGGATTACACAGGACCTTGCAGCTTCTACATTAAAAGATCGAAAGAATTGGAACCCAATATTCCGTAAGGCAAAGGAGCTGGGACTGCAACCAAGGATCAACTACCCAGCAAAGTTCAGCATAACATTTCAGGCAAGGAGAAAATCATTCAACGAAGTAAGGGATTTCCAGAGTTTCCTGACCAAAACGCCAGAACTTAATAGGCAATTCGATCTTCAAATGCAGGTCTTAAGAGAATCATAAAAAGGTAAACAGTGGTGGGGGGGGGGGAACAACTTGCTACTCAATGAGGGCAAGTTGTTCACCTCCCTATAAGGGAAGATGATATCTGTTTATCTTGAGAACTGTGCGTCTATTAAGAAATATAAAAGGGATAAGCATAGGGGGAACGGGTATAAAGTAAAGGATATCATGATAAAAAATGTGATTTAAGTATGAGAAGGGAGTGTAATAGGAGGTGTGAAAAGGAGGAAGCAGAATACGGCAAATTACATCACAAGAAGAAGTACAAAATCATAGTAGAGGGAAAGAGGGGAGGGAGATGAGCATTGTGTGAGAGGTACTCTCATCGGATTTGTTTAAAGGATGGAACAATAAACTTAAGTAGAAAATCCTAACTAGCTCTATAAGCAGTGGGAGGGGAAGGGGGAAGAAAGGGGAGGGAGGCAAAAGGGAGGGAAGAAGCAATGAGTAAAGGGGAGTTAAAGGGAGGGGGGCTAAAAGAAAGAGGGGAAGGCGGCAAGAGGAGGTGGTGAAAAGTGAATACTAGTGAAGAGGGGAAGGGAGACAGCAGAGCTAAAAGCACAAATGGTGGGAAAGAAGATGGAGGGAAATACACAGATTGTAATCATAACTGTGAATGTGAATGGAATGAATTCTCCCATAAAACGGAGACGGATAGCAGAATGGATTAAAAGTCATAATGCAACAATATGCTGCTTACAAGAAACACATTTGAAACAGGGGGATACACATAGGATAAATGTTAAAGGATGGAGCAGAATATATTGTGCTTCAGCTGATGTAAGAAAGGCAGGAGTAGCAATCCTAATCTCAGACAAAGCAAAAGCAGAAATAGATCTAATCAAAAGGGATAAGGATGGAAACTATATCCTGCTAAAAGGCACCATAGACAATGAAGCAATATCATTACTAACCATGTATGCTCCAAGTGGTATAGCATCAGATTCTTAGAGGAGAGATTGAGGGAGTTGAAGGAAGAAATTGACAGCAAAACTATACTAGTGGGGGACCTCAACCTCCCTCTTTCTGAACTTGATAAATCTAACCTCAAAATAAACAAGAAAGAGGTTAAGGAGGTAAATAAAACTCTAGATAAGGTAGATATGATAGATCTTTGGAGAAAATTGAATGGGAATAGAAAGGAATATACCTTTTTCTCAGCAGTACATGGAACATTTACAAAAATTGACCATGTACTAGGACATTAAAATCTCAAAATCCAGTGCAGAAAGGCAGAGATAATCAGTGCATCATTCTCAGATCATAATGCAATAAAAATTATATGTAATAAAAGGCCATGGAAAGATAAAGCAAAAATCAATTGGAAACTAAATAATTTAATCCTAAAGAAGGAATGGGTTAAAGAAGAAATCATAGAAACAATCAACAACTTCATTCAAGAGAATGACAATAATGAGACAACCTACCAAACCTTATGGGATACTGCAAAAGCAGTTCTTAGGGGAAGTTTTATATCTTTGAATGCCTACATAAATAAAATAGAGAAAGAGGAGATCAATGACTTGGGTATGCAGCTGAAACAGCTAGAAAAAAAAACAAATTGAAAATCCCCAAGAAAATACCAAATTAGAAATACTGAAAACCAAAGGAGAGATTAATAAAATTGAAATTAAGAAAACTATTGAATTAATAAATAAAACCAATAGTTGGTTTTATGAAAAAACTAATAAAATTGATAAACCTTTGGTCAATTTGATTAAAAAAAGAAAGAAGAAAATCATATTACTAATATTAAAAATGAAAGGGGTGAACTCACCTCCAATTAGGAGGAAATTAAAACAATAATTAGAAATTATTTTGCCCAACTTTATGCCCACAAATTCGATAATCTAAATGAGATGGATGAATATTTTAAAAAATACAAATTGCCCAGATTAACAGAAGAGGAAATTGAATACTTAAACAACCCCATCTCAGAAAAAGAAATTGAACAAGCCATCAATGAACTCCCTAGGAAAAAATTTCCAGGACCAGATGGATTCACAAGTGAATTCTATCAAACCTTTAAAGAACAGTTAATTCAAATACTACATAGACTATTTGGGAAAACTGGGGAAGAAGGAGTACTCCCAAATTCTTTCTATGATACAAATATGGTTTTGATGCCCAAGCCAGGAAGAGATAAAACAGAAAAAGAAAATTATAGACCAATTTCTCTAATGAATATAGATGCAAAAATTTTCAACAAGATTTTAGCAAAACGAATACAGCATCTTATCAAGAGAATAATACATTATGATCAGGTAGGTTTCATATCAGGAATGCAGGGCTGGTTCAATATTAGGAAAACTATTAGCATTATCAATCATATCAACAACAAAACCAACAAAAACCACATGATTATCTCAATTGATGCAGAAAAAGCTTTTGACAAAATACAACACCCATTCCTATTAAAAACACTGGAGAACATAGGAATAAAGGGAACTTTCCATAAAATAATAAGCAGTATCTACCTAAAACCTTCAGCAAGCATTATATGCAATGGAGATAAGCTAGAGGCATTTCCAATAAGGTCAGGGGTGAAACAAGGATGCCCATTATCACCATTATTATTCAATATGGTACTAGAAATGTTAGCGGTAGCAATTAGACAAGATAAAGAAATTGAAGGAATAAAAATAGCCAAAGAAGAAACTAAGTTATCACTCTTCGCAGATGATATGATGATATATTTAGAGAATCCCAGAGATTCAAGTAAAAAACTACTTGAAATAATAAACAACTTTGGCAAAGTTGCAGGTTACAAAATAAACCCACACAAATCTTCTGCATTCCTATATATTAGCAACAAAGTCCAACACCAAGAGATAGAAAGAGAAATCCCATTTAAAGCTAGAGTAGACACTATAAAATATTTAGGAGTTTACCTGCCAAAACAAACCCAGGGATTATATGAACACAATTACAAGACACTTTTTGAAGTCAGATTTAAGTAAGTGGAAAAACATCAGTTGTTCATGGGTAGGCCGAGCTAATATAATAAAAATGACAATTCTACCTAAATTAATCTACTTATTTAGTGCCATACCAATTAAACTATCAGATAATTATTTTCTAGAGCTGGATAAAATCATATCAAAATTCATTTGGAAAAACAAAAGGTCCAGAATATCAAAGGGACTAATGAAAAGAAATGCTTGGGAAGGCAGCCTAGCGCTACCAGACCTCAAATTGTATTATAAAGCAGCAATTATCAAAACCACTTGGTATTGGCTAAGAAACAGAGGGGTAGACAAATGGAATAGGCTTGTCACTCAAGACACAGTAGGCAAGGAATATAGCAACCTCCTGTTTGATAAACCCAAAGATCCCAGCTTCTGGGATAAGAACTCATTGTTCAACAAAAATTGCTGGGAAAACTGGTTAACTGTGTGGCGGAAATTAGGCATAGACCCATGCCTGACACCGTACACAAGAATAAAGTCCAAATGGGTACATGATTTAGGTATAAAGATTGATACCATGAATAAACTGGAGAAGCAAGGTATAGTGTATTTATCAGATTTATGGAGAGGGGAAGAATTTTTTTCTAAAGAAACGATAGAAAGCATTATGAAATGCAAGATGGATAATTTTGATTACTTTAAACTAAAAAGTTTTTGCACAACCAAACCCAATGCAACCAAAATTCGGAGGGATGTAGTAAATTGGGAAAAAATTTTTACAGCTAAGCTCGGGGATAAAGGCCTCATTTCTAGAATATATAGAGAACTGACTCAAATATATAACCATCCAAGTCATTCCCCAATTGATAAATGGTCAAAGGATATGAACAAGCAATTTTCAGGGGAAGAAATCAAAGATATCTATAATCATATGAAAAAGTGCTCTAAATCACTATTGATTAGAGAGATGCAAATCAAAACAACTCTGAGGTACCACATCACACCTGTAAGATTGGCAAACATGACAGAACAAGAAAATGATAAATGCTGGAGAGGATGTGGGAGAGTAGAAACACTAATTCATTGTTGGTGGAGCTGTGAGATCATCCAACCCTTCTGGAGAACGGTTTGGAACTATGCCCAAAGGGCTACAAAAATGTGCATACCCTTTGACCCAGAAATATCACTACTAGGATTGTATCCCCAAGAGATTATAAAAACGGGAAAGGGTCCCACGTGTACAAAAATATTTATAGCAGCACTCTTTGTGGTAGCCAAAAACTGGAAGTCAAGGGGATGCCCATCAATTGGGGAATGGCTGAATAAATTATGGTATATGAATGTAATGGAGTACTATTGTGCCATAAGAAATGACGAACAAGAAGACTTCAGGGAGGCCTGGAAGGACTTATATGATCTGATGCTGAGTGAAAGGAGCAGAACCAGGAGAACTTTGTGCACAGCAACGACCACAGTGTGCGAGAGTTTTTTCTGGTAGACTTGGAACTTTGTAATAACACAAGAACTTACTGAGAAAAAAAAAAATCCTAATGTCGGTCTTCTAAGGCAAAATGCCTTCCACACTCAGAGAAAGAAATGTGGAAGTCACTTGCAGAATGTAGCAGATCATGTTTGTGTGTGTGTGGGTTTCAGGGTATTATGTGTTGATTTGTTATATGATTTCTTCCATTTATTTTAGTTCGACTACATAGCATGAATATAGTGAAAATGTGCTCAATAGGAAAGTATATGTAGAACCTAAACAGAATTGTATGCTGTCATGGGGAGGGAGGGGGGTATTGGGGGAAGGGTGGGGGGCATAAAATATTAACTTTAAGGAAATGATTGTAAAACATTAAAAAAAAAATAAAATAAAATAATAATAAAAAAAAATATGGTGAATTGTATTTGCCTAGAAAACATCAGTTAAGCTGATAGAGACAAGAAATCAAGTGAAGATGGGTTGAAGAAACTGGAAATGTTTAACCTTAAAAAGAGAAGTCCTAAAGGAAAGGGGAATGTGGAACAGATACAATACTGTCTTCAAGTACTTGAAAGATTTTCATACAGTACATAAAGTATATTTACGCACAATGAGAGTCAATAGATAAAAGTTGCAGGGAGGCAGATTTCAGTTTCATATTGACAAGTTATTCCAACAATCAGAGTTGTCCAAAAGTGGAATGGATTAATTTAGGAAGTAGTGGATTCCCTCCCTCTAAAGGAAAAATGTTGCAGTTTACAGAATCACAGAAACTTAGAGTTAGAAGGGATGTCAGAGTTCAATCTATATTTCTTTTTTTGTTAAAGTCAAATTTGTATACTTTGGTGACTACATTTTTACAAAATCCACAGTCATACATCCCTACAAGAATATTTCTCTTTTCTCCCCCAGTGAGAGTAGCTTGGGATCATTTTTTTTTCGTAAATAGTTTTTTTTTTAAATTACATTCCAATTCCAATTACAAGTAGTTTTCAGCATTCATTTTTATAAGATTTTAAGTTCCAAATTGTTCTCTCTCCCTTCCTTCTTTTCCCACTTCCCAAGATAGCATGCAATCTATCAGTCTCTATTTCTACAACAGCCTCAATAAATGACACCTTTGCTTGAATATCTCATCTAGATAAATGTAAAACTTTATACTTAGCTACTGGTACCTTTCCAGTCATGGGTCCTAGCTACCAATGGACTGTGGAGTTTAGGAACATCATACCAAGCAAATCTATTGTCTCTCTATATACTCATTACACACACATTGCTCCAGTGCTGTCTTGTTGAGTTGTGTTCAACTCTGTGGGCCATAATGTCCATAAGGCTTTCTTGGCAAAGATACTGGAATTGTTTGCCATTTGCTTCTCCAGTGGATTAAGGCAAACAGAGATTAAGTGACTTGCCCAGGATTACACAGCTAGTGGGTATCTGAGATTGGATTTGAACTTAGGTCTTCCTGACTCCATTCCATGACTTCACTCATTCCTTCACTTCCACTGTTTACTGGCAGGTTAGAGTGGAAGTCAATGACCAGGGACCACTTGGTGGGAGAGGAAATTACTATGGTTAGACTTACTCGATAACTCTCATATTCCTAAGGTAGGAGACACTTAGATAAGTAAGTATCTTCTGCTTTACATTTCTCTTTTATAGCCAAACCTTTCAATACAGCTCTCCCACCCCCCAAAGTTGGTTGGAAGTTAAATGTTTCAATATAGAAGCATCTGATCTAGTTTTCTTTTCATTTGATCATATGTGATCACAATTCACTAACTCTCAATCTATACTGTGAAATGAACAGAGAAATGGGCATGTACTATGGAATAAGGTCTGATCTTGCTATAGACAGTATGTTTCATATTTCAATATTTTGAGTACCTCCTAGGTTAAATGGGGATCCTGACAACAAGGGAGGAGTTAATAAAAGCTGCTCTAGCACCTCCATTTCCTTCTAGGTTTAGCTGGGCAGGGAACAGTAGCCTAGGCATTTGCAGACTGATTGCTCTGGTGGCCATCAGGTATATTTTGCAATCCCTGAGGAAAGAGTTACCCTCCTATTGTGTGCTGAGGAGAAACTAACCAAGTCTGAATAGGTGCCTTATGTAGAGCACCTGACACCTGGTGGACAATTCAAATAATGCATGCAACTAATTAATACTCCTGGCTGGATAATTGACTTTGACCCCATGCCACTTTAAGAAGCTCTCCAATTGGGGAAGAAGGAGTCCTCCCAAATTCTTTCTATGATACAAATATGGTTTTGATGCCCAAGCCAGGAATAGATAAAACAGAAAAAGAAAATTACAGACCAATTTCTCTAATGAATATAGATGCAAAAATTTTCAACAAAATTTTAGCAAAACGAATACAGCATCTTATCAAGAGAATAATACATTATGATCAGGTAGGTTTCATACCAGGAATGCAGGGCTGGTTCAATATTAGGAAAACTATTAGCATTATCAATCATATCAACAACAAAACCAACAAAAACCACATGATTATCTCAATTGATGCAGAAAAAGCTTTTGACAAAATACAACACCCATTCCTATTAAAAACACTGGAGAACATAGGAATAAAGGGAACCTTCCATAAAATAATAAGCAGTATCTACCTAAAACCTTCAGCAAGCATTATATGCAATGGAGATAAGCTAGAGGCATTTCCAATAAGGTCAGGGGTGAAACAAGGATGCCCATTATCACCATTATTATTCAATATGGTACTAGAAATGTTAGCGGTAGCAATTAGACAAGATAAAGAAATTGAAGGAATAAAAATAGCCAAAGAAGAAACTAAGTTATCACTCTTTGCAAATGATATGATGATATATTTAGAGAATCCCAGAGATTCAAGTAAAAAGCTACTTGAAATAATAAACAACTTTGGCAAAGTTGCAGGTTACAAAATAAACCCACACAAATCTTCTGCATTCCTATATATTAGCAACAAAGTCCAACTCCAAGAGATAGAAAGAGAAATCCCATTTAAAGCTAGAGTAGACACTATAAAATACTTAGGAGTTTACCTGCCAAAACAAACCCAGGGATTATATGAACACAATTACAAGACACTTTTTGCACAAATAAAGTCAGATTTAAGTAAGTGGAAAAACATCAGTTGTTCATGGGTAGGCTGAGCTAATATAATAAAAATGACAATTCTACCTAAATTAATCTACTTATTTAGTGCCATACCAATTAAACTATCAGATAATTATTTTCTAGAGCTGGATAAAATAATATCAAAATTCATTTGGAAAAACAAAAGGTCCAGAATATCAAAGGGACTAATGAAAAGAAATGCTTGGGAAGGTGGCCTAGCACTACCAGACCTCAAATTGTATTATAAAGCAGCAATTATCAAAACCACTTGGTATTGGCTAAGAAACAGAGGGGTTGACAAATGGAATAAGCTTGGCACTCAAGACACAGTTGGCAAGGAATATAGCAACCTCCTGTTTGACAAACCCAAAGATCCCAGCTTCTGGGATAAGAACTCATTGTTCGACAAAAATTGCTGGGAAAACTGGTTAACTGTGTGGCGGCAATTAGGCATAGACCCATGCCTGACACCGTACACAAGAATAAAGTCCAAATGGGTACATGATCTAGGTATAAAGATTGATACCATGAATAAACTGGAGAAGCAAGGTATAGTGTATTTATCAGATTTATGGAGAGGGGAAGAATTTTTTTCTAAAGAAACGATAGAAAGCATTATGAAATGCAAGATGGATAATTTTGATTACTTTAAACTGAAAAGTTTTTGCACAACCAAACCCAATGCAACCAAAATTCGGAGGGATGTAGTAAATTGGGAAAAAATTTTTACAGCTAAGCTCGGGGATAAAGGCCTCATTTCTAGAATATATAGAGAACTGACTCAAATATATAACCATCCAAGTCATTCCCCAATTGATAAATGGTCAAAGGATATGAACAAGCAATTTGCAGGGGAAGAAATCAAAAATATCTATAATCATATGAAAAAGTGCTCTAAATCACTATTGATTAGAGAGATGCAAATCAAAACAACTCTGCGGTACCACACCACACCTGTAAGATTGGCAAACATGACAGAACAAGAAAATGATAAATGCTGGAGAGGATGTGGGAGAGTTGGAACACTAATTCATTGTTGGTGGAGCTGTGAGATCATCCAACCCTTCTGGAGAACGGTTTGGAACTATGCCCAAGGGGCTACAAAAATGTGCATACCCTTTGACCCAGAAATATCACTACTAGGATTGTATCCCCAAGAGATTATAAAAACGGGAAAGGGTCCCACGTGTACAAAAATATTTATAGCAGCACTCTTTGTGGTAGCCAAAAACTGGAAGTCAAGGGGATGCCCATCAATTGGGGAATGGCTGAATAAATTATGGTATATGAATGTAATGGAGTACTATTGCGCCATAAGAAATGACGAACAAGAAGACTTCAGGGAGGCCTGGAAGGACTTATATGATCTGATGCTGAGCGAAAGGAGCAGAACCAGGAGAACTTTGTGCACAGCAACGACCACAGTGTGCGAGAGTTTTTTCTGGTAGACTTGGAACTTTGTAATAACACAAGAACTTACTGAGAAAAAAAAAAAATCCTAATGTCGGTCTTCTAAGGCAAAATGCCTTCCACACTCAGAGAAAGAAATGTGGAAGCCACTTGCAGAATGTAGCAGATCATGTTTGTGTGTGGGTGGGTTTCAGTGTAATATGTGTTGATTTGTTATATGATTTCTTCCATTTATTTTAGTTCGACTACATAGCATGAATATAGTGAAAATGTGTTCAATAGGAAAGTATATGTAGAACCTAAACAGAATTGTATGCTGTCATGGGGAGAGAGGGGGGTATTGAGGGAAGGGTGGGGGGGGAATAAAATCTTAACTTTAAGGAAATGATTGTAAAACATTAAAAAAAAATAAAATTAAAAAAAAAAAAAAAAAAGAAGCTCTCCAGCCACACAAGAAAAGGGTTTCATTTGGGATGAGTATCATATATAACATTAATTTTAACATTCATTACTATGTGAAATCAACTGGTTAATATTTCTATGATGAAAACCACAAACCTCATGAAGATTCCATTAAGTTAGAAACTTAAAGACAGATTACCTAAAAATAATTACAGATCGATATGTACTGGCAAGATCACTGGATTTGTGCTTGAATGGCAGCTCTTCCGGTTACTAATTGTACGACTTTGAATAAATCCTTAACCTCTCTTTAGCCTCAGTTTTCTAAGTAAAATGGTTAAGACTGGTACTTACTTTGTAATTACAAACATTCCCATCAGGCAAAACCTACAGCGCCACTTTTGCCATAGTTGGTCAGCTCATACACTCTGTGGCCTGACCTGGGTCCCAGGTAAACCATCTCTTCATAACCAAGATTGAAGTTTTCCTAACTTACAGGCCAAACTGAATCACAACCCCATCCTTGCTCTTGGATCCTCCTTGTGCTCACATCATTCTCTATAACTGGAATTCCCTGCCATCCTTCTCCTTCTATCGAAATGGAAATTCAAGACACAAAATGTTATCAGGATACCTAAGTCCTTTGGAGCCACCAACCCTACTTTTCTTTACCAGATCTTAAATATCTTGTTTCAAGAAAGGAATTATTATTTGCAAAAGTAAATTCACAAATTATATAACAGGAATAAGAGAGCAGTGAGCTAACGAAGTATCTGCTCATTAGATATCAGCAGACAGTTCTCAAGCTTCTGAAATAAACTATTTCTACAGGTCATATCATGTCGTCTGACCTGATACATACTTGGAACATCAGCTATGTTCCAATCAGAAACCAGAATCTGCTTAAGCTACAAATGTAATTGTTCAAATCATGAAAGACCTTGAAGGGGAATTACATGGAATCTGGGAAATTACAATTCCCAGTCCTTCATTTTCTCAGCCAGCTAATAGAAACATGTCAAACTACCAGCTAGGTGGTGCAATGGATAGAGCATATGTGTGTGTTCGTCCTTTGTTGCCATAAAAGACCATGCCATCAGAGAAATGATGACATGACTTGTACTTGACTTTGTTGTGAGTGAGGGAGGGCTGTGCAGGTCACCAGCCTCACTTCTCCTCCAGAAGAATACAATGACCAGATATTCATCAGGATGACTGGAGATGACCCAGGATGAGGCAATTGGGGTTAAGTGACTTGCCCAAGGTCACACAGCTAGTGAGTGCCAAGTGTCTGAGATCCTCCTGACTCCTGCACTGATACAGCATAATACTTGCAGTCAAGGAAGACCTGAATTTTAATCCTACCTGAGAAACTCCCTAACTTTGTGATCCTGGGAAAGTCATTTAACCTAGGAAGCTTCAATTTTCTCATCTGTAAAATGGGATAACAGCACCCACATCCTAGATTGTGAGAATCAAATGAATTAACATATGTAAAGCATCTTGCAAACCTTAAAGCACTATATAAATGAGTAATCATCACCATCATCATCATTATATTCCCATTTTTTAGTAATTACTTCAAAGCACATTTAATTCCAATTATGCTTTCTATGAATTGAACTATCTTTAGTCTACCAGGAGGTCTCCCTAACTCCTGTCTTTCTCCTTTGGTCCAAACAAACCTCTACTTCCAGACTAAGCTTCCCAATGCAGAGGAGCAATTACATCATTCTTCTTTGCAAAAACTGTTCGGTGGTTCCCATTGCTAACTGAATAAAGTCAAAAGTCCTTAATCTGGAATTCAAGGTTGAATAACATGATTCCAACCTATCTCCCTTTCTAGTTTCATGTCACACTTCTCCTTTCCTCATACCTCATAGTCTAGTTCAACTGATCTATCTCCTTTTAGATTTTGCTCCCACCATCCTCCACAACTGGAATTCCCTTCCACCCACCCTCCCTCTCCTCCTTTTGCTGAAATGCAACCCAGGCCTTCATGACGCAACTCAAATACTACCTCCTGTGAGTTCTCTTTTATCAAATTTTACCACCAGAACCACGCCACCACCAATCAAGCAAGAATGAAAAAATGAGCTCTCTCTCCCTGGAATTCTAATAGTTTGTAAGCACCTACTTATTCATTCAATGCCTTCGTTCAACAAGCTTTTCATAAGCACCTACTGCATGCAAAGTATTAGGCATAAAGGGAAAAACTAAGTGCTATATCAATCAATATTTATTAAGTACTTACTCTGAGTAGGCACTGTGTTAAGTATTCAAAGGCTACAAAAAGAGGCAAAAGTTAGTCCCTGCCCTCGAACTCACAATCTAATAAAAAAGATTAGCGAACAGGTACAAACTATATTCAGGATAAACAAGAAATAACAAAAAAGGTATTGGGAAGGGCTTCCTTTAGAAGATGGGGTTTTAATTTGGACTTGAAGGAAGCCAAGGAAGTTAGAAAGCAAAGATTAGGCAGGAGAGATCTAAGCAATGGAGATAGAGAAAATGCCCAGAGCTGACAGATGGAATGTCTTGTTTTTGGAACGACAAAAAGGTTAGTCTTATTGGATCACAAAGTACTTGGGAAGGAACAGTGTGGAAGGGTAGACAAGAAAGTGACTTCTGTTAAACTAAGGAGGCATATGAACAAGTGCAAATAGCATTGACTGTTGAATCAGGGAATATGGGTTCAAATCTGGACTGTGATTACTGTTTGTGTACAGGGTTGATCCCTTAAAGGCTTAGAATTCATGCCATGTCCTTTGAAGAAATCAAAAATATTGAACCCCGAGAGGAAAAGATTTAGGAGAGGGCACAGTAGGCATCTTTAAATATCTGAAGAATTCTTATGTGGAAAAGATAATAGATTTCTTCCATTTGGCCCCAGACTAGGAGCAATGGCATGGAAAGTGCCAAAGTTGAGTAATGAACAAATTTGGACTTAATATAAGGAAAATCTTTCCAATAATTAGAGTTCCAGAAGTGTAATTAGCTGCCTCAGGAGGTAGTAGCTTGGCTTTTACTGAGCATCTTCAAGTAATGGCTGGATGCCCACTTGTTAAGCATGACATAGAGAAGATTCTTGTTCAGGTAACGTCAGGCTAGATTGATAGCCACCGAGATCCCTCCCAAAGCAAAAACTGGAATGTCATCCAATCATTCAGTCTTATGGTATGACTGATAGCATCTCATAGATGCTAACAGTTTGTGAAGCTTACATTAAGAAAGCAACTCAGTTCTGCTTACATAGAATGACCTCAGAATTCCATGTTGCTACAAAATACTTTTATGAAACTAACAAAAGCTTCAACACCTTTAACAGTCTTATGGGAGAGTCTGCGAACTAGCCTTTTAGCTCTTACAAAAATTTTAGAGGAAGTTAGGAAACACTTAAGGCAAGAATAGAGCAGTTGTAATAGAAATAAATGACTATTTAAGGGCTGAGCACATAAATCTCCACCTTCATTTAATCTTTATTGAATGATCTAACCAGAATCTTTAACATTCAATCAATACAGCTCATCCTGTTAGCAGCATAAATCCCCCTCTTTTAGCATGATGAGCTCCTCTCAGAGCAGTTAGAAATGCCAATAATTAAGTAGCCTGTATAAGGTGAGTGGTGTCTTTCCTCTTTTTAACTCCTGTGTTTTTTGACATGGGCAAAGCTGTGCTTTAGTAATATTCCTTGACAGTTGTGTGGTTGATGGATTAGAGAGGTGAGGCTCGAGGTAGAGATATCAATTGGTCAGATATTGCGATTCCAGGACTCTCAGATTTACTAGCTGAGTGACGGCCACATAAACTCTCCAAACCTGCTTCCTTTTTTGTGATAGAACACCATAAAGCTCCCAGTGTTGTTAGGAGGTTCAGATAAAATAAAATGCATAAAGCATTCTGCAGACTTGAAATCAGCTATGTAAATGTCAGTAATCTGGAATATTATGAGAGAATCAGAAGATTCTGATTCAGGATTTCTAATAAGACACTAGGGTTGGATTAAGGGTTAGGTTAGGTGGGAGGAAGAGTGCCCTTAAAAGACAATTTCATCTGTAACACCCTTTAAAAGCACAAATTGGGCACAAATAATCCATATGAATATTTGGGGTGGAGATGTCCCTAAATTTGTGTCACATTTCTTTTGAGCTACTGAAATTTTGCTTTGCTCACAGAGCAAAGCTGTGGCACACCATGTTGTTTGGTCCTAGGCCAGTGTCTCCTATGTTATGCAATCAATTCCAAAGTTCTTCAGAGACCTTGAGAGTGTCCTTGTAGCTCGTCTTCTGACCACCATGTGAGTACCTCCCTTGCGTGAGAGCTCTCTGTAAAATATTTTAGATGAATGTACATTTGCCATTCGAACAATGTGGCCACATATTGCATCCAACCAAACTGACCTTCTTGCTGTACCTCTCACAATGACTTTCAATCTTTCTCAGTGTCGGCGCACCAACCATACCCCAAGCCTAGTACTCCTTCCTCACCTCTTCCCCACAAAATCCCTTCCTTCCTTCAAGGCAGTTCAAATGCCCTTTTTATAGGAAGTCTTTCCTGATCCCCACTAACTACAAGAGCATTCTTAGACTACCTCATATTTATTCTGCATATACTTCTATATGTACAACTTGTCTTTTCTAATACAATGAAAACTTTTCGAAGCAGGAACTGTTTCATTTTCTTGTTTGCATGCTCAGCACTTCACACGGTGTCTGCCATGTAGTAGGCACTTAATAAATGTACTGACTGATTCATTGACTCCCTAACAGTAATCAGAGAATGATAAACAATAAGAGGCAGACTACAGCTCCAAATCATAACTTAGGTTAGTAAAGATAAATTACAATATAGGCTGGTACAGTGATCTCCATACATTTGGGTGCTTAGGGAAAATACTTGTTGATAAACAGAAATTGATAGACTGTCTTTGACACTAAGCAATTTGTATTCAACATAGGCTCTGTAACAATTTACACAACAAATTATTTCCCATGGTTTTTTCATTATGTATGGCCGTTTACATAGAGATTTTGTTTTAAGCCAGCAATGAGGGATGCTGCAAGAAACAAAGTAGACTGAAGGCTTGCATGACTGAACTAACAATTGCCTGCTGTGCAGTGATGACAAAAGGGCAAGTTTATCTTGATACAGAGAATAATTGGAAAATGTACACACATCAATTTAAGAGATGCTATGTACTAAGTCCATAGTGGATTTTGTGAGTACTTAATAATTACCTGTTAATTGGTTTTAGAATGGCTTATCTGAAATGGGGGGAGGGGGGATTAAATTCAGTCTTAGAACTTGAAGAAACCATTCCATAAACAAATTTGTGAAAATTGGAGTTAAGGAACAGCACATCTAAGTGAATTTAGTGTTTTATATAGGACCATAGATACAAACCTAGAAGGCCCTTAGATGAGGAAACTAAAGCATAGAAAGACTAAATGATTTGCCCAAGGTCATAGAGGTGAACAGGGTGGAAACCAGAATGGCTGTTGATCGCTAGGCCTATCAAGTCCCCATCTGAGGCCAAGCTAGCTAAATTCTAAGGACTGTCACTGAAGGGTTGTTCTAACCCTCTCACTCATCCTCACTTTATGCAATCATCCCCACTAGCTACATACTATTTCCCATGCTACTTTCATAGCAAAACTCCTTGAGAAGGTAGTCTGCAATCACTGCACTCTCCCCGACCTCAATCTATTTTAAACCCTCTATTCAGCTGAAAATCCCACCTCCAAAGTTACCAAAGATATGTGGCAATTGCAAAATGGAAGTTTTTTCCCAACCCTGATCTTCCCTAACCTCTCTGTATTGACACAACTCTTCCTTCTGGATACTCTCCTAAGATTTTCTAACACTGCTCTCTCCTGATTTGAATATGTCTAACCTCTCCCAAATTTTTTTGCTTCCCCTTCTTCCACATCATACCCATTGCCATCATTAATGTCCCTGCTCACCAGACTCCGTGCCGGGCTCTTTTCCCTCTATACTCCCAGTTTTCAATACATCTCCAACTGCCTCTTGGACATCATGTAGTTCATGAACTTCATGAATTGGATGTAAATGTATTAACTCAACATACACAAAACAGAACTGTTTTTTTCCCCAAATGCTCCCTCTTTATGAAATTTTCTTTCAAAAACACGATCATCTTCTCAGTCACCTCAGCTTTCAATTTCATGTCATCCTTCACTCCTTACTTATATTCATCCCACACATCTAATTCATTGCCAAATCTTGTAATTTCTATGGTCACAACTCTGGCAGATGTCTCCTTATTTCATACAGACACAACCCTAGTTCATTCCCACATCTCCTCTCACCTAGACTACTGGAATTCCAATTTAGTCTCTTTGCTATAAGTTTCTCCCTACTCCATTCCATCTTCCACACAGCTGCCAAGGTGATTTTTCTAAGTAGGTCTGATCCCTATCATTGAATTCTAATGGTTCCCTATTATTCCAGTGTTCTGGAATTGAATGTTCTCTATAACCTGACCCTTTACTACCTCTCAAGCCTTCTTACGCCTTATTCCTGTCCATGCACTTTATCATCCACCTATATGGTGGCCTACTTAAAGTTCCACAAGATACTCCATGTACATGCCTTTGCATTGGCTGTCCCTCATACCTGCTCTACCCCTTAACCTCAATTTTAGTTTCCCTGGCTTCAAGAGTCAGCTCAACTCTCAACTTCTTTAGGCCTTTCCTAGTCCCATCTGTCTGTTGCCTTTCTCTTTCAGATTATCTTTCTTTTACTCTGTAAATATCGTATGTGCACCTACATGTTACCTTCTCCATTAGGATGTATGTTCCCTGAGCTCAGGGATTGTTCCATCCCCAGCTGCTTGGCCCACTGTCTGGTACATCATAAGAGCTTAATGAGTGCTTGACAGATCAGTGGTGATTTTTTTCCAGCCACAGTTACTCACCAGACTATTTCAGAAAAAATGATTTTGCATAATCTTTGTAGTACTCAATATTTTTGTTAAGTTGAAAATTAGGATCCAAACAAGGGTAAAATGGGAGGTTTTCTTTTTATTCAAATCAACCACAGTTTATCCAAACTACAAAAAATAAATGTCAAATCCATAAACTGTTACCACATGAAAATGTCTTTTTCATTTAAGTCATTTAGCACAGAGGTGTCAAACAGTACTCAGAACCTTCCAAGTGCTACCTGAACCAGACCAAAATGTAACCGGGAAATATGCAACAAAATTAAATTAAAAACCAGTAAAATATAGGTAACATTACATTTTAAAACTGTCAATATAAAGCCTTCAGGAAGCCTTATGTACAATTTATGACCCCATTAGAATTTTGAATTTAACATTACTGATCTGGCAATCAATTCCAGACATACTCTGCGTAAGTCATGTTCTATTAGTTAACACTGGAATTGGAAATAAACCTCACTTTAACATGACAATCTGTGCTGCATGCAAGAGCTCATGATCCATTTATAAATGTTCCTACTAATTGCCCCAATAACAGTTTTGCCTGCTGATATTTTCTTGGAACCAATTAATATAAGTATGTTGGGGAGGAGCAAATTATCCACTTAATAGTTAACCTCAGTAAAATGTTAAATGCTAGTTAGGTAAACTGCTTAGTTTCCTATCTTCAGAAAGTAATGTTTCTAAAACCAGTTTCTTTTAGGTAGAGAGATATTAACACTCCTTTCTCATTCTGAACTGTGATTCTAATTGATATTTTCTCACATTGCTCTTAGTATCCTGAAAGTGACAGGTCTGGTGCTCTCCTATCTACTTACATGACCTGCCTCCTTTAAAGGTTACACAAGCCTTCTGTATCTTCCACATCACATATTTTCTCACACATTTCCGTTAGGTCTGCATTTGACACTAGCTTTATTTTCCTAAATATTTCAGAATATGTCTATATATTTTTAAAACTACAAACCTTTCTAAAGAGTTTAGAAAAAAAGCTTTGCATTATTCTTTTGCAGTCCCTAACAAGTCAGAACTGAACAAAGAGATCTAAGGGGTGTGAGAATAGAACAACTGCTCAAGAAATAATTTGTTGGAAGAAATGTTCACCTATTCACAACTAACCAACTCTTAGGTAAACCAGAAAATTAAATCAGACAATATCAGTTTTTCTTTTAGTAGTGGAAAGTACTATTTATTCTTAAGTGAAAGAAATTTTAACTCTCAGAAAAGTGCCCTTCTCATATCCAGTTAAATATCTTCATTATCTTATGATTCAAAAGCCTGGAAATATTTACTGGAAAACAGTGCTAAATTTTCTGCAGTATCTGGTCACTAGATAAACCCTGTGACTTCTGGTTTCTTCCAGGTAAAACTGTCTATTCTATCAAAAAAAGGCTTTATACAAACTTCAACATTTTAAATGAATTTGCAGTTTAAAATCTATTACTACATTTGTACAAAATCCACCACTATATTTGTATTACAATAAAGAACTCCAAATTGAAAAAAAAGGCTTAAAAGACATGAAAACACAACTGAAATAGCAAACGTAAAAGCAATCATTAAAGGGACTTGACAAAATTGAAAGGGAGATAGTTTAATTCAATTGTCTTTCCATGTTACATGAAAAATTATGTCAAACATTTAGGGAAACAAATAAAATTGCTTCAAATAGCTTTAATATACTGACAACTGAAATACATAGAGCCACCATCTTGCTGTTGTACAGTGAAAATTCTGTGGCAACCAGATATCTAAATACTTCAAAAGAAGTGATTTCATATCAGCTGTTTTCCTAAGTTCTATAACAAAAAACATTCATTCAAACTAGCCAAACTTCTGGTGATAAATTTAGCAAGCAGGTTGAATGAAATAATTCACATTTCTATTTCTTTGGGTTCTCAAATGGGAGTTTTTCAAATAGAATGAAAATGTGTATTACATATTTTAAATTCAATTTCTATGTGCAAGTTGTAAAAATGCCAAATATTCACATACATCACTGCAAATAGTACAGACCAAAATAAAAGGAGGCGGTATCTTGGTCACTTAAAGTCTCCATTTGTTTGATTTGTATAAAACTTAAGCTACAACAAATTAAACTGATAGATGCAATAAACACAAAAGTGTAAAATAATATTTTTATTATTTTAATAAGTATTGTGTTGTAACATTCCATAATATTGCATACTGCTCATGTGTTGGTTTAGTTACATATATTACCCTTGCCTTCCCCCACCCCCACCCCACTCCCAAATCAGGATTTAAAGATGCACTATCCCCTTAAAGCCCTGTAATACAGGCTTTTTATAGCTTCACACATTACATAAAACAATAGTGCCATGAACTAAAACAAGTAAAGGTTATTTTGCTAACAGTACCAAATGTTTATTTTAATTTCACAGTTTCACAAGTAAGCAGTAAGTACTTTAAAGATTAGTTTGTTGAATTTTTTTTAAATCACACTAAATCTGTCATTTTTTCCCTAAGTGCTTATTCTTAAATGAAAAAAGAAATAGCATGAAGGAAAAGGAGTAGTGCTTCTTTAGTCCCTCATCTCACCAAACAGATCATTCACCAACTGCAAACTTTTACATTTTTTGTGCCAACATTTTTATTACAATTTTTGATTTTTTTTTTTTTGCTTTCTGGCTGCTATCAGCAACAGTGTATAAATAAAATATGTTACTACAAAATTAAATAGTAATATTAATTCTTAAAAGGAAATAAATGTAATAATGAAAAACTTTAATAGAAAACTAGTTATGATCAGTGAGTCAAGTACATAAGGAAACAAGCCAATTTGCATAATTGCATAGATTAACTAGTCAAAATTCAAATTCAGACAGAACAGTATACTTGATTAAATGAATAAAAAGGGGCACTTTCAAGTATTTTTTCCCAATTTTTGGTTTGTTTTGTTTTCCAAGTGTGCATGCCCTTCTAAAAAGACAAAGCAACTTCAATACATTAAAAACTTCATTTGGCAAAGCACTTCCCCTTTATCTCCGATATAGTAAACTGGAGGAAAACAAGACTAGTACAACTTTTTTTTCCCCACAAGGATCATTGAAGAGGAATGATACCATTGATCTAGGCATTTTAAAATGTAAACTTGTGAAAGAGGCTGCCTTTCCAAAAATTTCTATGACATAGTAGTACACTTTAAGATATTTGTGTACTCTTAACCTAAAGAACTCATTATTGTGTAATACTTCTTACTATAGTTCAAACTTTGGTCCCAAACTACTAGATAGTGCCCCTTTTATTCAAATTAACACAATGAATACAAATCCAACCAAATCAGCTTTGTTATTCAAACAACAGGTCCAAGGACTAATGATTTGTATTGAAATGTGTAAAGTGCAGTCACTTCACTGCTCAGAAACTTTCCTGTATTTTTTACCTGCAGAAACTAAAAACCCTCTCAAGAAACTCATTACATATTTCTTTCCTTCAATAAGGATTATTCTGCTTGAAAGATTTGGCTTAGAGAGGCGTATTACAGTGTCTACAGGGTCCTCAAAATAAAAGCAGGCACAGCTGGTTATTTTATTTATGAATTATGCTGCATGCAACATTATCAAAATAAGTTAGAAACAGTGGAATACCCTGTTACCTGATATTCAGAACTGTTTTTATAACAAAAGAATGTGTTTATCTGATAAATTCACCATTAATTTGGTACTCTTTAATATCATCACCCTGTTCTTTTAATATATATAATGCAAAAGAGATACTTCTTGTACTAAATCTCAGATTTCCACCATAACAAAAATGGACACAAATACAATTCTCTAAGTAACATTATTAAAAAAGTTTGGCAGATGTATTCTAGCTTTATGGACACTGGTCAACCCTCCCTTCCCCCACCTATATTTTGTGTATTTGTAGGTTTTAAATGTCCTGCTAAAAAGCTTAGTTTCGTTATATATAATTTACAAAGTATTAATAGCACTCCCATGTATATTTTTGTCCTATAACGTGCCCCTGATTACCAGTGGATCAAATGTTGCTACACATCAAATTAATCTTTCTGTATAATAGTCTGAAATGACTAAGAATCTTATCAAAACTGCATCAAATACCACCTTAAAACAGCTGTAAACTACATTTTAAAACATATCCTCAGTAAATATCAATTGGAAATGCAAATAGTTGGCTATAATTTAGAAACTATAAGTAAAAAAATGAATTCAATAGTACTACATCTGCTTCAAAATTTCTATCAAGCACAAGGGAAGAACACTTTTCACAAAGTAAATAACGCATGATTTTATTAGTTTTATATTTTGAAGGTTTTTTCCTTTAATCTCAATACATGAAATCTGACTTAAAACATAGCTTAAAATGGTAGAGTAATCTGAAACACTGAATCATTAAGTTATCTAAAGTATACATCAAGCAGCAATGTGATCATTTGAATATTATACCATAAAATCTAATATAGATTTCAAACACAGTCAGGAATCCTTAGCATTTCTCATGATATTGGTCATTTAGTGTCCAAATAACATTCAACACATTGTCCAAAGTTAATATAGAACAATCTGACTTCTTTAAAATAATTTTGGCATTCAAGTAGTTTAATTATTACAAAGAAAAGCACAACTTTTCTATTACTGTTCTGACAAAAATCAGAGAAATAATTATTGTATTGTTTTTGCTATGCAGCAGTACTTTACATTCATAACTAAATATCTGTCATGATGTACTACTGTCTAAAATTAAGTGGAAAAAAAAAAGCAGCAAAAAATGACAGCATATTTGGTCAGTCATACTAATAGAATCTGAGATTCTATGAACATTGTATATATTCCAAAAGAAATAAGCAAATGATTCAAGAAAAGCAAACATTGTAGTGTATGTTCAACATAAACCAGAAAAGCTTTTCTTTTCTTAAAACTGCCACTTTTAAAGACAATTCTGTTTTTCAGCACATGATTTTTTTTAATTTTTTTCATAGAGTTCACATTTTTTTTCCTGCAAAGTATAATGTACAACACAGTGTTTCACAATTTAAAGTAATAAATATTTTCACATTCTAATTTAGCTTTGACTAGTTTGTCTTTTATTTTATGCTTTTGTTCTGAAGCAATGACATTTTTTGCTTCAGGACAGAGGTAGATTTAAGAAATTGGGCATGTCAGACTTACTGTCAAAATGCAATTATCAACAGCTGTTACCGCTGATATGCAGTTTCAAAGAATGCCTGAAAAAATTCAGAACCACTATTTAATTAATACTTTACTAAGGTTCTCCCTTTCAAGCTCAAGTTATTAACTTATATATTTAATGCACACTTAACTCACAAGTCAGTTACAAAAAATCTAACAATAAAATATATAAATACAAAAGACAAAAGCTATAAATGAAGAGAGGTACATCTAAACAGAATTCTTTTTTCTTTTTTTAAAAAGTGCATCGGCTGCTTCTTTTTTTGTCCTCTCCAAAACCACATCAAACTTTCTGACTGGCCAAAAAAGAGGAGCCATACGAAGCCAACATTGACATTACGTTTCTTTTCACTTAGCTATTTATAACTGAAACCCTTCCATCGGTGCTTCCTGCTGTTGAAAAACAAACTGCTGCTGGTTTTCATCCACCTGAGGAACAATGTTGGCATCCTCATCTTCCACACCAAAGTAGTGTTCAATTAGGTCAAAAGCCTTTTGGTAGATCTCTTGATTTTCATGGCTTTGAAGAAACTCAATTTTATCCAGACCTAAATTTTTAAAAGCACAAGCTTAAAAATCAGATAGCTGCCACAAAATAATAAATCAACATAAAGTCAATCACATTGCTGCCATTAAGATTCTCTTTCTGACATATCCTAATTTTTGCAACCTTTAAAATAGCAGGTGATAATAATTCTTTAAAAAGTTTATAAGACAACATTATGCTACAGACTTCTACTAGAATAGCCTAAAAGTATACAATTGTTCAAGGGAAGACTGTCTACATATTAGATACAAGGAAATGTAAAGTACTCTTTGTCACCTATAATCCCACTTCTCAAAACAAGGGCTTCTTTTATGTGGCTTATATTAACAAGTGCCTAAAAGGGCAAGGAAAGATTAAACATCACTTTGGTGGCTAAATGTTTCCATTGTGTATTTTTTATTCCCACTTTTAGAATTTAATTTTATAGGTAAGGCTGTGTGATGTTTAATACAATCCTGAACTGAAACATCTATCAAAAGGCCTCATGTGTTGGGAATAGATGGAGAAAAGAAAAAAGACTTGCTCACATCTATACTTAATATATAGTTGGTTTTAATTCATAGGGATTATATCCATGTACTCTATGTAGTACAGTAAGTAGTGTTCCTAAGTCAATGAATAAAGGTGACAACACACTGTTTTAATTACTAATATTAAGTAAACTAAAAGCTTAACATCCTATAACTATTTTAATAAATGGTAAATAATCCTTAACAAAAATATGACCTAAGACACAAAGATGAAAAAAAAGAAAGAGAAAACATTCAAAAGAAAAAACATTTAGAATCTAATTAGTTACCTTATTCTGGCAGTATCTCTGACAGCTAGAACCTCTGATTTACCATTTAATTGTCTCTCAGGTTAGCTATCCTATAAAACTATTTCAAAATGCATCAAAATTTCCTAATATAAAGTTTAGTTAGGATTTACACAAAACTACAAAAGCAATTTATCATAGTCAAGCAAAAATTTTAAAACTTAACAAAGCATTCCCCTATTTAATTTTAAAATAGGCAATAAAAGCCTATGCGTCTTAATAACAAAAACAATTCAAATTTATGTAGTACTAAGTTATATGCTATGACGTAGGCAGTTGCAAATATTATTATACTACTTTACGAAGGAGTAAAGCTGAGACGCGAGGAGTCACTTTTACTTCTACTCACAACGACTTCAGCCAGCTCCAGAACAGTGGGCTGAATTATCAAAAAATCATTTAAATAATTTTATAAATGATTTATAAATATAAATACATAAATACACTAAATAGGTAAATGTACATATTTGGTTTGGGGGTATAGCAGGCATACAGAAGAGGAATACAAAGCAGATATATTTCATTTTGTTTACAAAGTTTATTTCTAGTTCCTGAATGCAAATTTATACAGTAAGAAGAGGTGCTAGATTCCAGAGTGAATCCACTAATATTTAAAAATCTTTATATGGAAGAATAATTAAGCAATAAGAAGAATTACAAACGTAAAAGTCCTTACCATATGCTTCTTCAATGAGAGCACAGTATGGATTGATGCCCATTCCATTTTGTCTAGCTTCCTGCTCCCCAAGGCGTAAAATATTTTCAAGACCATTTAAAGCCACCTGAACTATTTTGGAATCCATCACAGTCAAAAGGTCACAGAGAGGTTTAATACAACCTAATGCTACCAGATACCTTTAAAATAATTAAGGAGACAAAGGGAAGGAAGAATTTAATGTATTAGTTTATGGTACTGACTCATAAAAATGTTACTTAGAGGCATTCTAAGTATAACTAAAAGAAGCAAAACATTCCTAGAATGTAAACTAGCAAAGTGGCAAAAATGTTCAGCAGGCTCAGTTACAGTGCTCATTTCCACAGCCTCAGATTATACTTCCAATTCAACAGGCTATCTTAGAAATAATGCATTTTTCCTAAATCAAAGAGTATGAGTCACTCTAAATCACCATTCTACAGAAAAACACACACACACATCCTTGTATAATTCGACAGCCAATAGATTACAGACCATCAAACTTAACAATATATTTCCACTAAAAAGCTAAGGAAACAGGAACTACAAAGATACATTTAATTTCCTTAAAGCTTCTTAATCTTAGGTACTTATTTTGTTATTCTGATGTGTGTCAAAATGACAAAATCCAAAAATATGGAGTTAAGGAAGGAGTAAATGGTATAGACAAAGGAGAAGGACTGTCACTTACAAGGACAGTAAGTATCCCAGTTTAGCTGGAATAGTACAGGAGAATCATATGTAATAAGTAACCCTAGGAACACAGGTCAGAGACAGATGGTTAAAGACTTTTACATGTCAAGCAAAAGAGCTACTATTTTAATTTTAGATGCAAAAAAGAGCCCACTCGAGTTTTCTGAGCAAAACATGGAAAGATCTGCTCTTTACCAGTTTGTCAGCTTTATGGTGGATAGATTGATAGGGCAGAAATATGCTCTCATAAGAGGCAGGAAATAATTCAAGAGGGATGGCTTTGGGCATATGAAAAAAAATTTTTAAGAGCAAGCAAAAATGCCTTAGCTCAGATAAGTACTGAGATAACTCCGATAACATCTGGTCAGCAAGTAACTCTGAACTGGTTATACTACTGAAAACCTTACCTTAAGTACAAGGGTTATTAATGGTACCATTAACAGTGGTATAATTTCATTAGAATAGGCAGGGATGGAAAAGTTTAGGTTTTGCCACAGAAGGCACAATTCTAACGTGGACTTTTATTTTGAAGTATAAGGAGTTAGAAGCAACTAACCAAAAAGTGACAGACTGAATATGACAGAATAGATTCAAAACTGAAGTTAAGAAATTCAGGAAAAAAATGATTTCCTTGGGACACAAGTCTTTTGGTTTAAAAAAAAAGTATAACCAGTGATCATAGCAGGAAAAGAGAATCAAAATTCTCTTAAGTGTGATTCTTACAGATAATACAATCTTCACTCATTTTTTAAGGTATAAATTTCATCAGATTATCTTTCAATAGTTTTTTCTTAAAAAAGAAGCCCAAGGAACTTTGGACACATTCCTGATCCACATATGGATTTTAAAACTATAAGTCTTTAGGAATAAGCAGTGCTTAGGTGGAGAAAAAAGGATAGCTACATGTTAATATTGCAAAGAAAGAACTAAGTCTCAAAGTCAGCATAATGATCTAGGTTATGGGTTATGATGAATAAAAGTACCATAGCTATCACCAGCTACCATGAAGTAGGAAAAATTTGGCTAGTATAAGATTCATACAGGTCAAAGTTTGCATATATCAACTTGCATAACTCCAGATGAAAATATTCATAATTCTCCATGAAGCATATGGCTCTTTATTTAAACTTTAGTCATTTCTGTAAGATGAAATTACATGTTTACATCCTAAATATTTTTTCAATTTTAAGTGCCTACAAATGTCATGCTCTGTTTTTAAAAAAATGTCCTCTCTGTTTACAATGTAAAAACTAATTTACTGAATTTATGTCAAAAGCAATTTGAAAAATAATTTAAATAAATGATTTATATGAAATTAACCACTGTGAAAATAATTATAGGGTTTACAGCCCATCAAGTATACTAGTCACTTCATAATGCTTAGCAGATCTATTTCTGATTTGAGAATTTGAGCAATGTTTCATACCTAAACAAAAAGGCATTTCAAATCTCAAAAATGCTACAGCTATAATTATTGGTTTCATTATTCTATAGCAAGAAAGACGTTTTTTCTTAAAGAAGGTTATTCTTGGAAGAACAAGTTAAGCAAAAAAAATTCATTACAAAATGACAGTATGTTCTAATGCTTTCTAAGTTAAGAAGTAGCAAGTCCTATGTTATAAAATTATAAGACCCACACTTTATATAAGACACCATACTTCATTATTAACACCATACCGTATCTGTTCTGGAGTGCCTCCAGATGTCGCATTGGTTATAGCCCATGCTGCCTCTTTTCTGGTACGAAACTCGGCTTTCTGAAGAATTTCAATCAAAACAGGAAAGATATTTGCATCTATGACAGCCTAAAGCAAAGAAAATGAAAACATTACTGTCAGTATAGTACATGGTAAGAAATATTACCAAGTATAGTAATACCTAAATTCCATGACTTTTATGATTTATCTTAAAATGCTCCAATGGTACTTATTTCTTAGAACTTCTGAAATATCTTCATCTCTCCAGCAGGACAATAAACTATAGTATACTTTCTAAAAAATCACCTTTACTTCAATGGTACCTTCAAAGGAATACCACTTATCATAAAAGAGCTAAAAAAAAAAAAGCTTTGCATATAAGAATAGTTAAGGAAACAGCATCTATTAAATTAACTGGGAGAGGATCATCACCAGAAAATTGGCCAGATTTATTTATTTTAAAAATAGATTTGCTTTTTTGATAGTGGCTGTTCATAAGGACTGTGTACAGTGTGATATGGATGCAATCCGCTTCATTGTAAGAGCCAACAGTAATGAAATCACAGATCTTTTCAAATATTAAAAATGCAAATAATTGTGAAATATCATGAAACCACAAGAAAAAAATTTAAAATTTTAAAGATATTCATAAGAAAAAACAAAGCTGAAAAAGACTCTAAGAACTCATCTGGTGCTTCTTCCCTTTCTAGAAAATTCATGCCTTAACCACCTAAAACTATAAAACCTTAGGTTTACAAAAGCTATCTTATTAAAATCCATTGTTACTCATATCAACATTGATTTAATTTTTGTTCCTCCTAATGCCTAATAAGACAATCTTCTTGCTCATATTCAACAAAGAATTAGAATTGCACACTGTTTTTAAATGTGCATGTTACAAGTGTACATGTGGCTAAACTGGGATTGTGGCTGTGAATAGAGGGAAGATATAAAAGTAGAAACAGTAAGATTTGGCAATGGATTGAATGTGTAAGGTAAAAATGAGGAGTCATGGATGATAACAAGTCTGGGTAACTGGGTTGATGGTGGTCCCCTTAACAATAACAGGGATGCCACAAGAGGGGAGGGTTTTGGAAAAACGATAATAAATTCTGTTTTGGACATGCTGAATTTGAGATGCTTACCAGATAAGGCAAACAAAAGGCAGTTAATTAGCAATGTACTTTTTTTGATTTAAAAAAAATGAGGTTGCTCATAAACAGCTGAACAAACCACGGTATATAAACATAATGGAATATAATGGAATATCCAAAGAAATAACTATGAAATTCAGATAAACTGAAGATTTTAATGAACTGATACACATCAAAGAAAGCAAGGTTAAGAGCATACACAATGACTGCAGTAACATTTTTTAAAGCATACACTAAAAACACAACAGAATTCAGATTAATTTAATGATCAAGTCCATAGCACTAGCAAAAAAATATTTTCCTCCTCTTATTAGTGAAATAGTGTGGAATATTTGTATGCTCTAACACATGGCTAATACCTCGGTTTGTTTTGTCTAATGCTTTTCTTTGATACAAGAGGCTCCTACTGTAGAGGAAGTAAGTTATTGGAATGAGACAATGATGTAAAAAAACCAAAAAGTATCAATATAATATTTTTAAAACATAATATTAACAAGTATTATATGCACTGATTAACTAGGCCTACAACTGTTCATTTCAAAACAAGAAAATCAATGGGAATAATGATATACTTAACACATTATTATTTAAAGGAACTGTACAATCACTTTAAAAGTAAGTAACTGCAGCTAACATTTAGCAGGATGAATGTATTTCAATGAAATACAACAGATACAAGTAAATCACTATGTCAGACTAAAAGGAACTTACCAAATTCTTCTGGTATCCTGAAATTTTATTTTATCTACTAGTATTACAAAAACTCAGTTGTCCTTGGGCCTTTTAGCACCATTTATACTATACAGAGATGTATATACAGTTTTGACCTGCAGTATAATCACTTCCTTTAAGGCAATAAGGAAATAAAAAAAGTAAAGAGATGTCAAGATGCTTACCTGAATCTGTGCTCTATTTCCTGCAGTGATGTTAGACACGGTCCAGCAAGCCTCTTTTCTTATTGATTCTTTTGGACTACTAAGTAAGTGTAAGAGGCAGGGTAATGCAGAGCAATTCAGAATTACCTATAAAAATTTAGAGGTTGAAACAATCTTTCAAATACAAATATTTACAAGTAAATTTGGGGGAATAATAAATAAGTTATACAAGTTAAAACCAATGAGAATATTTTCCACTTGAAAATTTGACTAGCAAAATAGATAAATAAGGAGTTATATGAATTATTAAGCTTTCAAGGAAATGCTTAAAGAAGGGGTGACAAGAGAATGGGGGTAGAGGGGAATGGGACACATAACATGTTGCCAGAGAATGCTATTTATCAATTTCTTGTTAAGATAAAGACCCCTCAAGGGTCTTTATAAGAGTCTCAGATATGGAAAAACTCTGACAGCATCAGTCATAACCCTCTACCCCTTACCTCTTCTGCTTTAACATCTGAGAAGACTCTGGGAGATAAAAGCAAAGGTCGTCATACCAACATTCCAACAGTGAGACTAGCAATATGCATGCTTTCCCCTTGCTACTGCTGCTCTAAAACCTGCCATCAGCAACTACTGAGACAGCATGGACTCTGGAGTCAGAAAACCTAGGTTCAAATGTCACTACTTACTACTGATTGCAATCCCAGACAAGACACTTTTCCTGTAAAGTCCAAATGAAGAACTAGCTCGAGCATGAATTGTTTCCCCAGTCTCTCCAGCCCCTAGATCTTTTTCCTTTGCTGAACTACTATAGATCTAACTGGCCAGATATAATACATATTTGATGCATAGATGATGATATATTTATATTTTGTAATGCTGATATTGTGTGTATATACTCCTCCCATAATGACATTTAAATGTTCCTTCCCTTGAGGACTGGGACAGTGTCCTTTATCTCTGTATCATTCTAACACATAATATGGTAACTAAAAGAGTAAATGCCCAACACAATATTTAATTATGTCACCAAGAGTACATCTATAGACACATGTTAAGATTATTGATAGGATATGCTTAAAAGAACCATTAGTATGAAACAAGTAACTTTGTAATTTGTAATACATTTGAGTATACAGTCTACTGGCATTTAAATAAACGTAACTTATTGAAGTCTGAACTCACCTGTGTTTGAATGTCATCACCTGTCACAATATTACCAACAGCTCTTAATGCAGGTGATACCACTTTATAATCATTGTGCCTGAAGACAATAAAAAAACTAATTTGTATACATACAACAAGATGGACCAGTTATAGATTTCTGAAGTGTCATAAAAGATTTTATTTTCCTGTCTAAGCAAGAACTGTTTCTCTTTTAAAAAGTAAATACTAACAATCAATTTGACACTATAATCCATTAATATTGAATTATTTCCAATACATGGAAATTCATACTTTAATAGGTAAATGATAGTAGTGATCCTTTAACTAGGATGAAAATTCATTAAAGAGAGGGTAGGAACCTTGCCTTAAACAAATTTCCCACTTCTGCCCCAAATCCTCACTCTTGCCTACTACCTGCCATACGCTGAGTTAGGAGTTAGAGATCAAAAGACAAAATAAAAACAGATCATGCTCTTAAGAAGCTTACATTCTACTAGAGGCAAACAACATGTACATGGATTAAATGAATAGAAATTATATACTAAGAGAACATAGCAATTTGAAGGCCAGGGAAAAGTATTAATAACTAAGTGAACAGTCTCCTTCGGAAGATGGCACCATGAACCTAAGAAGGATTTCAGATCAAAGGGAAAGGAAGGGAAGAGTGTGAAGAAGAGCACTGAAGGTATGGAACTGTAGGAACCTACAGGATGGGAACCTAGAAGTCTGTGAGGGGGAATGACATGAAATAAATTTGGAAAGATGGACGAGAGCCAGATTATAAAGGGCTTTGAATGTCAAATGGGGGGAGGGAGGGGGCTTACTTAATCCTGGAGGAAATAATGAGCCACTGAATCTTTTAGATTAGGAAAGAATGACACGGTCAAATTTATCAACTGCACATTAAGGCTGACAGATTAGAGGACATCCTCCTACACAAAAGGGTCAGGACAAGTATAATAACTCAGGAAAGGAAAGTCTGGAAGCTCTAGGTAGACAGGAGGATCAGAAGACAGCAATGTCACAAGGACCCGGGGAGGGGGGAGGGGGTCAGTGGTGCCAAAAACTGCAGCTAGGCTAACAAAGATGAAGGAAGGAACCGATAGCAGACTGCTGGAGTGACCAGGGGTCATGAGGATGAAGAGCAGATTTAGTTGGCAGTACCAAATCCCACAAGACACTGCAAAGCAGTGATCATCTACAGCAGATAAGGTACACAAGATGTAGAAGCAAAAGAACATAGAGCAGTGTTTAATAAACATAAAGACAAAAATTACTGGGCCAAGGATTCTGTATTTGATAAATAATGCTGGAAAAATTACCAAGTAGTCTAAACTAAATTGGGTTGGCACTGTCAAAAAAAAATCAGCACTGCCAGCGCTCCAGCTCTGATTTTGGAGTTCTGGTCCTGCACTGGGTTGTCTGGTGGAAGGGAACTCAATGGTAAGAGTGAAAAAGTAAGCGCAGTATTAGATAGATAACAAGTAGTCTCTTTTTTTGGGGGGCCGGGGGGGAAGAACTGAGGGGAATTAGAATGGCAATGGAAACAAAGGCTAGGACTTCCACTCACAACTTCAATTGATCTTTGAATCTCTTTCAACAATTTCCCAAGAAAATTTCCCAACAACTTCCTTAAAGAATCCCTGCTCAGGTTGCATCATTCAAATATCACTATCTATTGTCTTACTAAATATAGTTCAAATTCTTCTGCTTAACATTTTAAACTCTCCACAATGCAATAGTAACACAGTCATTGAGGGGAAACAGTGGATAGAGCTTGGAAGTCAGGAACAGATGAGTTAGAATGTTATGTTTCTAGCTGTGTGACTGGCCCTAAGCAAGTTACTTAAGCCTGTTTGCCTGTTTCCTCATCGGTAAAATGAGCTGGAGAAGGAAATGGCAAACCATTTCAATATCTTTGCCAAGAAAACCCCAAATGGGATCATGAAGAGTTGGACATGACTGAAAAGACTGAACCACTACAAATTATTTGCACAACTGGTAAATGAAAATGACAATTTTACTGAGTACATCCAAAGATGCATTTCTTTCATATGAATCTACATATTTTGTGAGATGTTTGTTCTCTTTCAGCTAAGACAGTCATTATAATCAAATATTCAAAATAAACTTAACCAGTCCTTCAAATCATTACCACAAAGTTTTAATCCAAGATTTTTAAAAGATGAAGCATACTCAATTATATTACTCTAAACATATTAATATTTTAATGAAAAAAATAGTTTTGTATTAACAAAAAAATTCAGTGTTCCATTTTTATTTCAACTTTTAATTTCTATTTTGTGTTTGTTTTATAATATAGAACTAGTATACACACATTTATATGTTATCTATTATCAATAATAGTATCATTCACTTTAAAAATTTTTTACTAATAAGTTTATGTGATCGAAAATGTTTTAGAGACTAAAGGTAGTGTTGCACTTATCAAGAAAACCTGAGTTTAAATTCATACATTTATTAGTTGCATAAGTCAATCACAACCTCTCTCAGCCCATTTCCTTATTTTACAAATGATAAAAAATATCACCTAAATATCACCTATGTTACAGGGCTACTGTAAAGGTCAAATTAAATAATACATGTAGAACCTTTTGTAAACCTAAAATTTTACATAAATTTGAGCTATAATTATTACTCTTAAACTACAGCAAGGGCTAAATTTAATATATAATTATACATTGCTTAACTGTACAATTATACTTACATCAAAAGTTCGACCAATCTTCTACAGACTCCAGAGTCAATGACTGCTTGAATTTTGTCATTGGGTCCATCAGAAAGATAAGAAAGGGCCCAACAAGCATCTGCTAATACATCTGGATCACTGCTAAACAATAATCTTGACAGAACATTTAAGCAAGGTGATACCTGGAAGAAAAAAAAGACCCAGAAGTTTGATACTACAGGACTTCAGAGATGGAATGGCTCTTGGTAGCCATCTAAGACAAGCTATAACTGAAAAAGAATCCCTGCCACAACACCACTAATAAGTAGTTATCCAGCTTTTGTTTAACGACCAGGGGGAAAGAAGAGAGTAGGCAAGGGGATGAGTGGGAGTGAAAAACTTACAACCTGCTAAGGTAGCCCATTCTACTTTTCAGCAGCTCTCATTATTACCAAGATTTTTCTCAAATCAAACCTAAATTTGCCTCTGTAACTTCCTATTATTACTCCTAGTTTAAGCCTCTGGAGCCAAGCATATGTCTAACTTCTTTTCCTTCAAATTATTGAAAATAGGTATCACACTGTCCCCTCCATCATCTCTTTTCCAGGCTAACCATCCTTGGTTCCTTCACGTTATTCTCACGTTATTAATTCCAGACCCTTCACCACCCCAACTGCCTTGATCAGGGTACTCTTCAGATTATTAATGTCTTTACCTAGACTAGTCTAGTGCCTAGAATTCAACACAATACTCTACAATCGGTCTAACCATGGCAGAATACAATTAGACTAACTCCTCCTTGCAATTATGTGCAATTTAAATTCTAAACTAACATTTTAACATACATAAATACCAGAGCAATTTTTTAAAAAGACTTCTCAAATAGATGATTTACTCTTGAAACCAGTCCCACATACAGGTCTAGTTTTCAGGTTTGCAGCCACCCCCTAACCAATTTCAAACTCATTTGTCATTTTTCCTTCTTTTGAGTGACAACAGCATTGACCCCAATAATTTAAATGCGAAGAAGGAAAAAAGACTTGTCTTCATGGGAGCTGTCCTTTTGTTGAACATCAAAATATTAAGCAGTATTATACCACTGTATAATGCAAATAACACACTCTAAAAAAATAAGATAGAATAGCAGACTACAGATTAGGACAGGTGTGAAGTAGCAGGGATAATGGACCTAACACTGGAATAAGAATCGATATAGACCTACATCTTAGTCTCCAAAATGTCAATTGACATTGGTTCTGTGATCTTGAGCAATTCCTGTCCCTATTCTAAGCCTGAATTTCCTTATTTCTAACATGAGAAGAATGGAACGCCTGTTCAGTACTTGCAATCTCTTACATTTTCCCTTAAAGTCCAAGACACATTTCTCAATTTGTCCAAGTCAGTCATACCTTGCTGAAGTCCGGAGGTGGGTTTTTGCCTCTACATAAATTTGATAGAGCCCATACAGCATTTCGAGTTGTTGTGAGTCTGTTTGAATTTGTCAGTAATCTGGCAGGAAAAGCAAAAAAGGAATTGTCCCCTTTAACAGTAATTCTCAAATCCATTTGGGGGGAGAGGATTTAGATTGTTTCTGAGAAAGGGATTCAATCAACAAACATTTATTAAGAGCACACCAAGTACACTCTTGACCTAGGTGCTAAGGTAAATACAAAAATGAAAACTATTTCTACATGCAACTTACCTTATAAGTCTTTCTGAAACAAAATTACTTTAGCTCTAATCTGCAAAGGTTTTGAAAGGTTGACAATGAAAATTATAAAGCACATTTAAACTAAAGAGCTGATTACTTAAATCAATCCAGTTATTTCTGAATGACAATGTTTAGAATGCTACATTATCTTTAGTGATGACAACAAACATCCAGACATAGCCATGGTCTTAAAGGAATTAGAGCAAGGAAAAAGTAAAACAGGAATTGACATTTAAAAGACTGCCCTATGTCCTTTTCATTTGATTTGATTTGAACCTGACATGTTGAAAAGACATGTCTGTCTTCTCTAAACCTAATATATGGAAGGTAAAGGGGCTGGGAAACTGAATTTAGCAATGTGCAAATTGTAGGAATTAAGAGCAAAACTGAGCTTCTGTGGACCAAGTAACTAAAAAAAACTGACAGCTGGAAATGCCTCCCTCATACTTTAAATAAAATATAAGAGAAAAGCATCTGGCCTTTATCTAAAGTGGTTCGTGTTTCATTTTACAAGGATTCTCTACTTTCTGGATACTGTCAAGTAATTTATGATGAACACAGTGAAGATTACAATTAAAAGATGCCTTTTGTTCTACAAGCTATTTTCTTTGTACAGGGTTTTCCTGAAGTGGGATAAAAGAGTATATAACCTTTTATAACACTGTCAAGAAATCACAACAAAAGATTTTTCAGCATCTAACACAAATAGTACACACCAAATAAAGGTACATAAAAATGTATTTAATGTTAAATTCCAAATCAATAATGGCACAATAATATGACATCACAGAAAAACCACTACAGTATGTTAAAAATGTTAAAAATTACATTGCTTTTAATATACTTAAATGTCTTATTTACATAGTCATTTCCCTATGGTGTTTCTGTTATGAGATTTATGAGATCCAGTTCTTGAAAATCTACAAGGATCTTTCCTTTCTTTGAATTCCAATTCCAATTATGGTCAACTGTGCAACTAAGCACTTAAGTTTGTCAATTTTTGAGTTATTAAAACATTTAATCATTCTATAAAACACTATGAGTCTTGACCACAGAAAGGATAAAAGATGAATTTATCTTTAAGAATCAGGTGCCTAGAATTCTCTCTTCCTATTCTGTTCTATTAAACAAAAGACAACACCAACATTCCTGATGAACTCACAATCTTACTTTCCTGCCACTAAATCATTCTGGTTTCTGTAAGCAATGGAAAAGTTTTAATAAGAAAGGAGAGATGGGTCTTTACAAAAAGGAAAAGACAAATCAACTAAATTGAGGGGAAAACCAATATATCTTTCAACCCAATGTCTGCCACACAGTGGGTCCTTTAAGCATATATTGTTTCAGGACAAAACACATGACTATACGGGAAAAGTAGAAAATTTTTTTTAATAATTTTCAATAAAATGTAGTGCAGTATAGTGGTTTTTAATAGGATAACTTAAAATTTACCTTTCAAATAATTCACTTGGCAGAAAATTAAAGCTGTTCCCAAAATACCACATAAAATAATCCCCTACAAGACGCAATGTGATTATTTTAAAATCACTTAAAAGATATACCTTCAAGATCATAAATAAAATTCTGATGTTTAGAGTAGCAACAAAATCTTGTGTTTTCAGATATCCATATAAAATGTATGCAAGAATCAAAAGCATACTGCCTATAGTAATACTTTAAATATTTAAATAAGCAGTGTGGTATGACAGAAACAAATACTAGGCTTTGAAATCAAGACCAGTGTTTATGTCGTAGCCTCTGTGGTTTAACAGCTGTGCAGCCTTAAGAATGTTGCACAATCTACCTCATCAACTCATCTGTAAAATGAGAATGACAATAACTGCTACTGCTGTTATTTGCCTTTCATTCTCAAAGGGGGCCATGGCATCAGAAAGGAGATGCTGTGACTTGCAAGTGAACTGGATTTAAATGAGGGAGGACTATGTAAAGTCACCAGTTCACTCTCTCCTCCAGAGCCGTCTGGGTCCAGTGGCCAGATACCGATCAGGACCAGTAGAGATGGCCCCAGATGCAGTGGTAGACCTTAGCCTTTTTGAGCTAAGGTCTTTCCCACATCTCAGTCTGTCTGAGGCAACGCTCATTCAGTGACTAAGGCTAGGGAAAACTGAGGTAAAGAACGGCCTCTTTCACCTAGTCAAAAAATAAAATAGAATAGAGCCAACAAGGGAAGACCTTCAGGATTTCTGGTCAAAAACAGAAACAACACTTTTTATAATAACTGCACTACAATGCTCACAGAGTTTGTGAGATCAAATAATGACGTATGTGGAAGCAATCTACAAACTGTCAACTGGTGTATGAACATAGTATATTTTTTTCCTCTTCATTTCCTCTGGCCTTCTCATCCTGCTCCAGAAAGGAACCTTTTCAACCTCGGAAATCACTTCAGCCCTGTAGCTCCCACTTCATGAGACACCTGCCCCTGGGGCCCCTCCCTCTAATTGGCGGGCACACTAAGGGGCTCTTCCCAGAACTTCCACTTTAAGAGGGCCCACTGAGCAAACATCTCTTTCATTTTCCAACTGGCTGTACTCCTCCCGATTTCTCCATCATGCCCCCCAAGGCAAGTATCTTCCTTTTCTACCCCATACTCTTTTCAGCTTTCCTTTGTGTGTGGTCTTTCACGTAGAACTTTTATTTCAGTAGACACTACTTCCTCACTAATGGAAAAGATCACAGATTTAGAGCTGGAAGTGACCTTAGAGATAATCTAATCCAATCTCTCATTTTACAGATGAGCAAACTACAGCCCACAGAAGTGAAATGATTTGTCACAAGTGGTTAAGAACCACAACTGGGATTTGAACCCAGATCTCAACTCCAAATCCAAAACTCTTTTCCCAAAGTCACATAAAAAAGATGGCTAGCATTGTGAGGTCTCATCATGGCCCTGGGACTCTCCAAGGTTATTTATATGCCAGCAGAACATAATCTCCACTAGGCTTTTCACAACCAGATATCCAAGGAGCTCCACAGTTTAAAGATATTGATTTCAGAGGTATAATTAATTAATTCATTTCTTTTTTTTGCCAGATCAACTCATGAAAATATCACTAAGATAATAGGAGGGGATCGTGGATGAGAAGAGGGGAGGTAAGAAGTAAGAAGGGGAGGGGAATTCTGTTCTGATGGAAGGAATACCCAGTGATGAAGACTTACAGACCCATGTTTTAAGTTTTCTTACTTTATAAACAATAACCATTAAAAATCAGTCACCAATGCATAATTTTCATTACTCTCTTACATTGGCTCAGTTATAATAAATACTTACTCTAAGAGTGGAGGAAGTATTCCACAATTCAAAACAAAATCTCTGCATTCTGCATTGTCACCAGCAATATTACCAAGCGCCCATACTGCCTTAAAAATAAAGTAAAAAATTAATTTAGATTTGCCTTTCTATACTAGCTGCATGTTATTAAGCCAACTACCTTTCCAATGTCCCATGACTACTTGAAAAAGAAACTCTCTTAAGAACAGTATTTTAAAATTAAATACAAACCTGAGATTTTTTTAACCATGAGAAGAATCTTTTCAATAGAGCTACAATAAATGGAATCTTTAAAAGAAAATTATTCCCAAAATGAAAAAATTTTGCTTCTTTACAGCTTAATGGTCATTTTATCCTATTGTAGCTAAAGAGTTTGTCCCAGTCTAAGTTGAGTTAGAAGTTAAATACTATTACTATCACCTCAACAATCAATGGTCATTTTATCCTATTGTAGCTAAAGAGTTTGTCCCAGTCTAAGTTGAGTTAGAAGTTAAATACTATTACTATCACCTCAACAATCAATATTCCGATTAGCAATACCAAGGATTATCTAATACCCACTTGGGAGACAGTTAAGCGTATGTGCTTAAAGGAAACAGGAGATATTAATTAAGTTTGTAGTGCGTTGAACAGACTGTCAGCAGCAAATGATTGCCTGATGTCAGATGATAAGACAAAAAATAAAAAAAATAAATAAAGAAAAGCCTGGTACTAAAGACATTTCATGGATTGCCTAAACTTAAATTAAAATCATCTATAATCAGTCTGCCTCAAGTAATTTCATATACCACAAAACAAATAAGTAGATAGCTGCTAAAGTCAATAATTACCATGTGTAGTGGCTAGAACAAAGAATAAAGAGACCTATATCTTTCATCCTGGTTTTGCCAATAACTGTCTCCATGTCTCTCTCTGTCCACTTTGGGCAAGTCAATCTTTCTGTATCTCAGTTTCTTTGTCCAAAAAAACTTCTATAATTGTTATGTTAGCAAGGATTCAAATGACTAGGACTGGGTTGATCAAGACCTAGGCAAAAACTGGTTCTAGTTCAAGATCTGATAATGCACATGATAGCTTAAGTGAAGGCCATTCTTCTGTTCTCCTTCCTAATCCTTGTTTGGTAAGATGTGTGGCCACTTTTTAGGATTGATGGTTAATTACCTAGGAAATGAAACAGACATTAGGAGGAATAAAGATAAAAAAGAGGAAGAATTAAAGCTACTACCAAAAGATTAAGAGACAGGACCCAGAACCCAAGATAAAAGATTAATTTTTTCTCAGATTAAAAGTAAAGATTATGTTAATAAATGTTATAGGTATATAATGAAGATAAACAATAAGTAAGAATATCTAGGGCTGACATTTAGGGAGGAACAAAGCCTAAACCACTGAGATAAAAGAAAGGTGTGTGACTTATTAAATGGGAAGTTGTATGGAAAGTCATGGGTGAAGGAAGAATTTTAACTATATGGTATGAGGCTTGTATATATATCAACCAGAGCTAAAATACTTAATGTTAGATCTATACCAAATTACTCTGCAATCCTGGAAGACCAGGAGAGAGGGAAGATTCAAAAGCAACAATATTTTACAAGTTATCACAATACAGCTTCCTTACAAGATTAACAAAGATTAAATGAGATAGTACTGCTAACAATAACTCAAGCCACAAAAGATGAAGTTGCCCAATATCATAAAATACAAAAAGGTGAATACAGGCTTCAAAATTGTGATTCTAAGGGTACAGCAAATGTTTTAAACTTATTTTTGGTACTAATGAAATCCATTTCCAGATTCTTTTCCCTAGTTAATGCAAATCAAATAATATTTGGCACTAAAACATAAGTAGCATTCCTTCAGGTGCTAGCCTCTTTAATCACAATTTCAACTGCTTTTCAATCATTTCTCAACTGAACAGCCTTCCTTACTCAATTCATTCATTTTTCTCCAATCTCTTTCTCTATTATTTCTTGCCATCAGTCAAAGCTAAGCATCAAAAATGATACTGGGCCTCAAAGAGCAAGGCATACTAAAAAATTAAGATTTTTATACAAGCATCAAACTATTAATATACCACAGCAACATACCTTATTTCCCAAGCACTGTACCCAAAATTTAAGTTCACCTACAAGACTTTTAAATGTGACAGTTGAGAAGTCTGAAATATGCTAGAACTAATGATGTGAATCAAGTACTATAGTAGGAACGTAAACCAGGAGTTAGGAAAGACAGAAAGACTACAAAGCACACAAGTTATTAACTGGAAACTAGGGTAGTAGAGAAAGTGGAAATACAGGGATTCAATAAACTATGCCATTTATGTGTAGAGGCACCGCAGAGAAAACTTAGTATATAAAAAAAAATCAATCTAATTTTGAAATCTCGAAAAATAGAGATATTATCGAATCTAAGAATTAGGACTTAACAGATCTAGTTCATCCACTCAGTCAGTACAAAAATCACTTCTACAACATCACTGATGATCTTACAGCCTGTGCTTGAATACCTCCAATGAGGCTGACTACCTCATTTGGCAGTCCATTCTATAGAGGGATAACCCAAAATATAAAGAGTTGTTTCTTAAGTTGAAATCTCTATGTAACTTAAACTATGTAACTTAAAAGTCCTAATACTGCCTTCTGTCTCACATTCTTTGTGATGATCCTTTAAATCAGTGTAGACAGCTATTAATATCTCTTAAGTCTTCTTTGGACAAAGCACCCTTCCATTCTTTCTAAGATATTTTTCTGACTTCTTACCATCACCACTTCCACCTGAAAGTAAATCCATTTGAAGAAAAATGAGGTTATGAGAAACAAACAGCTACCTAAGAAGATGGTGTTAAGAGAATGAAATTTTGCTTTCTGTACCCATGTTTATGTAGGTAATCTATGAGCCACAAATGTACTACAATATAAGGAGGAAGAATGCATCTCTTTAGGCATTTTTGCTAAACTAAGCAGGAAGGCTTTAAACTGAAAATCAGAGAAGGGAAAAAAACTACACAAAAACATTTGCTAAATCAGCTACCACAGAGAGGAAAAAATATGACATAGAAAGAATAGTATAAGTATTCATGTAAAGAACAGATACAGGAATGATGTCAAAAACAATTATCAATATTTCAATTTTATCAACAGTCCATTATCTGGACAGTCAACAAATCCTGAGATCTCATTGATAAGTATTTTCTCAAAGACACCACATAGACTTAGTAGAACAGAATTCGTGACTCAAAAAAAAGTTAATTGTTTTTAAAAAAAGATACCTCAACTAGATGGATGCTAGAATTGTACTACACATCAATAAACTGATGAAATCAGGGATTTCAATGGTCTTTCTAATTTCTCCACCAGTTCATACTGTGCCACTTCAGACCTCCTACCAAGGGTGGGGGAACCTGTGGCCTTCTCGATGGCCTGCAGCCTTTTGAATGAGTCCAAATTTTACAGAACAAATCCTTTTATTTAAGAGGAAATTTTTCTATGAAGTTTGGATTCAGTCAAAGGGCTACACTTAAGGACCTAAAGGGCCATGTGGCCTCAAGGCTGCAGGTTCCCACTCTGGAATCTTACGTAATTCTTCTCTGTATCTTTCTATAAATCCTCCAAAAAAGATACACACAATACAATGGAGAATGTCCTCTGCCCCCTTAATTATTTCTTGGTTACCAGTAAGCACTCATATTGTTATTTCTTGTAATTTTCTGCCACATGCCTAGTCATTCCCTTGTCTGTTCATTCACATTCTTGCTAATATCTTTTAACTTCACTTCTTGCATTCAAGTCACTTATGGTAACGTGCTTAAGTCTACCATTACTGTGTAACTTCATTGTTTTTTGGATCACTTATAATTCTGATTTTCCTGACATCACTGTATTTCAGGATTTGCAGCCACAACTACCATCACTAAAAGGATATTGGTAATTAAAAAGGGAATTTGTGAAAGCACTACATAAATTTCTAACTGCAATTCTGCCTGATTTCCTGTCATTTAAATGTGAGTCTAGCTCATGTATGTGTATCCAACTTTAAGTCAATCTGAGCAGTATGTGTTTTTCTTCATCCATGCTCTTTTCAGCAGTTAATTAAATCAATCTCTTTTCAAAGATGATAGATTTTACTAAGGAACCACTGTAGGGTTCCAAAATTAGATACAATCAGTACGTCATCCACAAAGAAGAGAACCCAGAGAACTCTACCAGAGAGGGAATCATCTGAACACCATGCAGTTAATCTTTCATAATAATGGCAAACATCTTAGTTGGGCACACCTCTTATTTCCACTTCACTTAACATGTATTCAACAGACTACCTGGTCAATCTATGTCAAAGAATAACTATTTTTTAACATGTGTGGAAGACTCATTATCAAGAGGAGCTTTTAACATATTTTGTTGAGGTTTTTTTTTTTTGGGGGGGGGAAGAAAGTAGTAAGGGAAAAGAAAGAGAAGACGAACCAACCACACACAGCAAGGTTTTGTAACCTCTACCTGTTCCTATCACTTAGAAAATTATAAAGATGTAGTTTGCTATAGAAAACTGCTTGTGAAAGTCTACCTGCTACCTCCTCATGTCTTTATGAAGGATTCTTTTGACAAGTGCTAAAATCATTAAAGAATTCACAGATGAGAAATAGGCATGTGGTGTTAGTATTTCTCAGGTGCCTTTTGTGTACATGTGTTTATAAAATTATTATATGAAAACTTTTTGATTCTTTTGGAGTCTCTCCATCTTGGGAATGCATTTTTAAAATGTTGGATAAATGAGTAATTGTGTTCCTTTGAGGCAGTACAGTACAGTGAAAACAACTTGACTTTGGAGTAAGAAGGCCTGGGTTCCAAAGCTGGCTCTGCCACTGCCTATTTGTGATATTGTAGGACTCTTCATTTCTCTGGGCCTCTGTTTCTTCATTTCTAAAATAAAGAGATTGGACTAAATGGCCTCTCAGGTCCCTCGCTCTGAATCTATGAGCCTACTACCTGCAGCACATTTCTTCTTTGACTAGGTGCCGCCATTCTTGCCAACTTCATGGTCCCAAATGCTATGGCCACTTCCTCACATAGTACATTTACTACTGAGTCTGTAGAGTCCAACTGCAGTAATTCAACTACCATCAGGGATGAAAATATATTATTATGGAAACATTAGCAGATATAATCCATTTCACATCCATCTGTTGCCCTCATTCCTGGTTTCATCTATAAATGTCCTCACACCAAGCTCTCTGAAGGTTCATTTTCCCCTGAAGAGCTTATTAGCTTTTCATGAGGTGATACAGCTTGCAATATTCCATCCTCCTCCTCCTCCATGTTTTAAAAATTAGCTTGTATTCTAAAAACAGTGCTGCCCTTGGCTGCTACGTTGCTCCACTTGGTAAGAGCAAATATCTCCTAGCTGAGGCAGTTTCTGGGCTCGTTCTGTCTCCTTGTTGTAGTGACCACTTTGCAACAGTTAAACTTCACTAAGAAGTGGTGAGAAATTCATGTCTTTACTTTTGTTCATTTCTCATATTTTGGAACTGACAGACTGCTTAAACTGTAGAAATTACTGCCTGCAGGTTCTTCTTATATTTATCCTTTCTTCTGACACGGTATGGGTTTTGAGTTTTGTTCTAACTAGCCAATGATCTGAGTGTAACACAGACATCTGAAATGACACTCAAATCAGCAACTAGTTATTCTGCCTGCTAAGATAAAATTAATTTCATGTTTTGCTGTATGTTTTTGTTGCTCACCATATCCAGGGCCTGCAGACTTTCTTCTTGAACAAAGAATTCATGATGTACTGGTATAAGACAAGCCTTCCGTCTCTTTCATTTCTTGATCCCAAACTGTATTTTCCAACATAGCTTTTCACTGTCCTCCCCTGTGCCCACCTTCAACAAGTCATTCAGTATTAGTGTAGATGCTGACTTAGTCTGAAGCATCTTATCAAGTTCTTCATCCTCTGCAACAGATCATATATCACAGATTTAGAGCTGGAAGGGAACTTAGGAATCAAGTTCAACCCCCTCATTTTTTTGAGTGAGGAAACTAAGAGCCACAGAGGTTAAGTGGGCAGTAAGCTGCAGATCCAGGATTCAAACCCAAATCTTCCGACCCTAAATTCAGTGCTCTACACGCTGTATAAACGGGAATTTTTATGCTCATCACAGACAGTAAGGTGAGCAGGTATCTTATTGAAATCTTTCTTATTGCCCATAAGTGCTTGATGAAATTAGCTCCTTTACAGGTAAGAACCTAAGAAACTCCTTTGCATTTCACTGTAACTTCTTTGTTTCTCTTGGTTTCACTTATAGAGAGGCCATCGATATGGAAGTGATTCAGCTCCTCTAGTAGACTATCCACCTGTTCACTGGACAAAGTTTGCAAATTTAAAATAGTTAACAGTTTTATAAATAAATGTTTGCTGATGGTCTAATCCATTTTTCTGCTATCGTCAGTAAAAAGGAAACAACACTGGAAATAAGAGTTTTTTAAAATTTCTTTTTCATGGGGCACTTTGACCAAAAAGTTTCCTAGTGACTATTTTTTTGGTAATGATCTTCTGTACTGATCCCTGGATAGGCTTATCATTGTGTCTCCAGCGTGCAGCTTCTCAGGATGAACAGACCCAGCCTGAATTTGTACTCTTCTGCTATCACCATCACACAATTAGTGATACTTTTCAGAGCACTTGGGAAAAGCATGAGTGAAAAAGCATTTACCATATCCACTATGCACCAAGCACCATGCTAAGTACTGGGGGTCCAAACAGAAAAAGCTAAATAATCCCTGCTCTCAAGGAGCTCACACTCTAATTGAAGGAGGCAACACATATAAGAGAGTTCAACAGCAAAGGTCAATGGAAAGTCCTCAAATGGCAAGGCCTGGGAGTTTACAGGGTATAGAGGTAGAGCAGATAAGGCCCAGAGGACCTCCAGAAGCAGAAGCAGAACAAACAGTAAGGCGCTGTGGTCTTCCTCACCAGAAGGACTGTAGCTGCTAACTCCCAGGTTACCCAAATGGTATGAGTATCTACGTTGATCTTATAGCTCAGTTGCCCTGGATGGGATCAGTGCAGCGGGGGAAGGGAAGAAGGCAGAAAAAAGCACTCTTACCTGCCTGCCTTATAGGACAGAGGATGGGAAAGTGGCAGTATGGGGAAGAGAAGGTTAATTGATCCTGTACATAGAAATGGCAATTAAACTCCTGAGAGTAGAGGAGATCGCTGAAAAAGAAGAGTCCCAGCTCCTCTTTGGGAGCTGGCTGATGAAGCAGAAGTAACAAGAGCCTTAGAAGAAAGGGTCCCATGCCATCTGTGCGGTGTGCCCTTTGTACTGATTCCTCTCACTTTTTCCAGTAGAGTGTTTGCTCACTTACTTGCTGCCCCTCATTTCTTTCATCTCTCCCCATCTACCAATTTCTTCCCTGCTGCCTTCCAACATGCCTAAGCACCCCCCCCACTCTTAAAACAATAGACCCTGACATCTATTTAACCCACTGTCCTGTATCTTTCCCTGCCTTCTCAAACTCCTAGAAAAAGCTGTCTCCTTCTTTTCCCATCTAATTCAGCTCTCTCACTCCCTCTTCAACTCCCTGCATTATGGCATCACTCAACTGAAACTACCTTCTGTGAAGTTTCCAATGGTCCCTTAACTGCCTAACTTGATACTCTTATCTCAGTTCTCTTTCTTCCTGACCTCTCTGTAACATTTAACAAGGCTAGTCACCTTCCTTTCCTGATATTCTTTCCTCTGTAGTTTTTTATGCAACTCATCTTTCCTGGTTCTCTGTGTGACTTCAGTCTCTTTTACTGACTCATCAATCCTATCATGCTTCCTTACTGCTGAGTACACCACCAAGGTTTTGTCCTGAACCCCCTACTCTCCTCTCTGTGTATACTCTCTTGGTGATTTCATCAACTCACAGGGTTTATCAGCAATATGAGAACAACAGGCAGATTGATATATCCAGTCCCAGCCAGCTCGCCTAAACTCTAATACTGCACCACCAGCTGCTAACTGGGCATTTCAAACTGGCTGTCCCACGAACAATTCAAACTCAGTATATCCAAAACAGAACTCAGTATTTTTTCCCCAAAGCCTTGTCCTCTACTGACATACCTCCAAGCTTCCCAGGATTGAACATTCACTACTCATTCTTGAATTCCATTCTCACCACTCATTCTCCTTCATTCCACATACCCCAATTATTTGACAGATTTTTCTGTTTCTACTACCACAGCATTCATTGCATAAGACTCTTGTTCTCTACTCACATGGGAACTAGCTTCGTTGAGGCTCTTATTATTGGCCGGTTGGACTACTGTAATTACTTCCTAATTGGTCTACTTGCCCCCTTCTCCAGTCTCCCCTAAACTCAGCTTGAATCTGTCCTCCACACAGTGGAGGATTACTATCAAAGTGATTTTCCTCAAAGATGTGCCCTTGTCACTTTCCTGCTCAAGTAAACTGCAGTCCCTCTCTAATGCCTTTATGATAAAATATAAACTCCTGTTTGTTTTTAAGTCCTTTATAACCTGGCCCCACCCTAACTTTCAAGTCTCGTTACATATTACTCCCCTTTCTGTACTCAATTGCAGACCACAGTCTTCTCTGTCTGTCACACATGGGACACTTATCTCCCACTTCCACATCTTTAGACCGGTCATGCCTAAAACGCACTCCTTATTTCTGCTTCAGAGAACCCTAGCTTCCTTGATGCAGTTCAAAGCATCACCACTTTCCTGGTCTCCCAAACTACATGCCCTACACATCCTTAACAACTGTATACTTTTCTGTACATTCTTACATGGGAATTATGCTGTCTGTTGGAATAAAATCTCCTCAAGCATAAGTTTCTTTTTTTTTTCAGTCTTTGTATTCCCAGTGCCATAGTATAGTGCCTAACAGATTAGTAGACAATTTATAAATGTTTGCTAACTGATAAGGAAAGGCAGCTAGGAGACGCAGTAGATAGAGTTCTGGGCACAGAGTTTAGAAGATTCCTATTCCTGAGTTCAAATTTGGCCTCAGACACTTACTATATGTTACCCTAGGCAAGTCAACCCTGTTTGCCTCAGTTTCCTCATCTGTAAAATGAGATACAGAAGGAAATGGCACACCACCCCAGTATCTTTGCCAAAAAAGCCACAAATGGGGTCACACGGGGTTGGACACAAAAGGGAATGTGAGGCATAGTCTGACAACAAACTTATATGTAGGAGGTTAAGGTTTAGTACAACATTTGGACTAAAATTTCAAGAAAGGAAGTCTTCTTAAGAATGAAAGAAGCTTTAAATAACTGATAGGGAGAAAGGGTAGATCTAGAAGTATCTAAAAAAGCTGACATGATTCTATGACTTCAGAAAGATGAAAACAAGGGCGTACAACCAAGGAAAAATTCAAAAGAATAGTAACGAACTGTAGGAACAATGTGAGGGAGGGTCAGTCTAAGTAGAAGCGATGCTAAGGTATTTTAGCTACATTAGGATCAAGAAAAAAATAGGAGGATAAAATAACAGTAAAAGATATGAAAAAGAAAGCAAAACTTAACTATTTTGTTTCTGTCTTATCTTTCAAGGAGAAATAGGCTGAAATAAAGATAGAATAAAAAGATGTGGATATTAAAACTGAAGATAAGTAGTAAAAGAGCTACTAGTTATATTCCTTGGGTGCAAGTTATCTGGTTAAGATACCCCTAACTTGACCCTCCAGATATTTCACACCCTACCTTAGAATCAGAGATGCTGGAATCTTCAAACAGACAAGTGCCCACCCAGGGACACCAAATTTGACTCATGAGAGTCAGGGTGAGTTGCAGCAAGAAGTCTCAAAAGAATTTCAAAGACTCAGGCTGACTCCAAGCCAGTTAGAAAGATTTATTATGGCTTTGAGGTTTCATGCTCTCGTGAGTGGCTAAGTTCCTTGAAGGAATTAGCAACTTCAATAAGACTATAAGATAGACAATTATAGAGTATATGATGCTGATTGTATTTACACAGAATAGTAGAATATGATTTAATATTAAAAAGGCAGGAGGGATTTGTTAAGGGATTAGGTAATGGTGGAAGGAGGTTCCAGTCTCAGTGGAAATGCATTTGCAATTACCCACAATAAATACAGAAAAACTCATGGGGGGGATATGTATGTATGATGATATTATAATAAGCCCCTCTATGTCTTAAGTTCACTTTAGGTCAGTTCTTTACTATTACTTTGCTATTACTTTACTATTACGTTTTTATTCTTAGGGTGGGCCCATTCTATGGTTTGGCAGTCAAGCATCCTACCCTACATCCTACCTTGTGGTGCTACCTTCTGACTGGCTAGCTATTGTGGTTCTGTCTGGTCAAGAAGGATGATGTGGTTGCGGCTGAGTACATGGACACACCCGCTTCTGTTGGAAATATGTAATCTACATCTGGGGGCAGGGGCTAGCTAAAGGATTGAGTCTGAGGACAATGGCTAGCTAAGGCTGAGTCTGAGGGCAGTGGTTCAGAGTTTGGGGGCCTGTGATTAAAGGCAGATGTGTGGTCAAATCAGGACATGCCCACTATTCAGTGGGGCCCATAAGGAAATTAGAATATTGGGGCTATATATTAGGATTCCATCACTAGGGTACAGAAAGCTTGTGAATGTAATGCTGAACTATAAAAAATAAAGGTGAACGAAAGAAATTCTTAGGGACTAGGCAAATGTCCCAATTTTCACACAAAAGGAAGGATGTCTAAAATTATGAGTCAATGAATTTAGCTGCAATTTCTGACAAAACTCTAAAATGTCATTATTAAATAGTTTATAAACATTTTAAAAAGTAAACAGCAGTACGTACAAATCAGTATATACTTATTAAAAGGAAAGCCTATTTACTCTTAACAAGATTCTCAGATTGATATAACGTCACAGAAATGGTATACCTGGATTTTAGCAAAATATTTGACATTCTCTCATTAAGGACTAGATGGAGACTATATAGTATTACAATAAAATGGATTTAGAACCAACTAAAGGACAAGACACAAAATGTTTTGTTTAATTGGTTGATGTTAACTTAGAGAGAGGTATATAATGCAGCATCCAGGATTCTTTCCAGTTTAATGTTTTTAATCAATGATGTAAGTAGGAAAAAACACCAAATTTTGAGATGATAAAAAGCTGGAGAAAACAGCAAATGCAATTGGTGACAGGAATGAAATACAAAAATCTTCCTAAAGGCTGGAATTATAGGCCAAATTTAGCAAGATGACATTTTACAGGAATGAATGTGAAGTCCTACATTTAGTTTTTTAAAATATCAACTGCTTACAAGAGTGGAAAAGACATAACAAGCCTAGATGGTAGTCCCTGTGAAAAAGATGTGCAGATTTTAGTGGATTACAAGTTCAATAAGAAGCAATAGTATAGTAAGAAGACCAAAAAGAATGAAAGTGATGTTAGCCTGTACTAACAAAACCATAATAGAAAGACCCAAAGCAATGATAATGCCTCTGTTCTCATCACAACATACGTGCAGCACTATATTCACTTCTGAGCAAGAGGTCATGAAAATTAATGACAAAACTCTGTATATCCCAAAGTGGCTAACTGGTGAAGGAATTCTAAAGCATGCCAGACAAGGCACAGGATAATGAAGTGACATACAAGTTGTCAGTTCAGGATGATCACCTAGTACTTCAAAAAATGCTACCAGAGAGTCTTGTGGATTTTTGAAGGTGAATTAGAAGGCCTCCGATATCCCTTCCAAATCTGAGACTGTGTGTTAAATTTAACCAAGAGACAAGAACACTAAGTAGGGAATCTGATTGCTTTCTTCAAGCATTTAAAGGTCTGTCATGTAAAAGACGCATTATTTTTCTCTAAAGTGCAAAACTAGAATATATGGACCTACAGGAACATAGATTTAAATGAATAAAAGCTTACTACCTTCCTAACAAAGGTGCCTCAAAATGGAATGGATTGCTTTAGGATGTACTGAATTCTTCAACCATGGAGATATTTAAGCAGACACTTAATGACTGTTTTTCAAGGTGACAATGCATTTTTCATGTTAGCAAATGAACTAAATGATTTCTGGGATTTCTTCAAACTCTGGAATTTTACGCTTCTAGCACTATCCACAAACTCTGAATTGTCAATGCTTCCTAACATTGAGTCCAAAATAGTACAGTGCTTTAGATATATTCTAACCAGTGCAAGGTATAAAAACACAACAAAAGACTTTTATCTGAATATTAGCTCATTAATGTAACTGTAAACTTCTAAGAAGTCCTTTTTCTGCTTACTTATTAAGTCTTTGATCAACTAAACCCTTATATCTTTTTCAAATAAAATTGCTGCCAATCAAGATGTCCCTCGTCCTCTACTTTTAACCCAATGCAGGACTTTACGTTTATTCCTGTTAACCTTCAGTTTATTTCAGTCTATATGTCCTGCCTAAGTAATTCTGAATCCTTATCATGTTTCTGATTAGCTTTCTGTGCCAATTATGTTATCATCTGAAATTTAGATAAGCATGTCTTCTAAGACTTTTTCTAAGACACTGATAAACATGTTCAGAAGTATAGAATCTCTTTGGCCCCTATCAGTTTTCAGATGGACATGGGATCATTCATCAAAACTCTTTGGGTAGCACCTTTACCAGCTTATTCAAAGATATATTAAAATGAGACACCTCCAAATGCTTTGATAAAATCAAAATGCATTATGAGTACAACATAACCCTGGAGCTATGATCTTGACAGTCAAGAAAAAAAAAGATTTAGATTTTACAACACTTAAATTTGCATGGGTTCAAGTTTTCCAAGAAACTACACTGATACATAATTAGGGCATTAAATCTGCTTTAAAAAAAAAAAAGGTTAAGCAACTTCTCATAACAAATACTTCCTTACTTTTGAAACTATACTAAAGAAACTCACAAGAATCCTGGCAATGAATGGACCATCACAATTCAGTTCAAGTCTCAAAAATGTTCACACATACTTACATATTCCAACTCACTTGGAATATTCAAAGGAAGAGGATGGGACAAAAGTGATTTGTGAATTGCTATTCAGAGGGAAAATAAAAGGGACTAGCTGTGATAAAGTAAGGGAAAGGAAGAGAATGGTCTGAATGACAAAAAGAAATAAGACATATAAGAAAAAGGGTGTGTGATATGATGACAATATTTACTGCAATTCCCTACCATAATCTGAACTGACCATTTTAGAATTTTCAGAAATAACAACTGGATATTACATTAGACCTGTGCTTCAGTACAATATATACCAACTCACATGTGGTTGAAACAGTTTTAGGAATTTTTAAAATGTTATTGGCATGGACATAAAATGCAAGAGAAAATATCAAAATTACAGACTAAGTGAAGTGTGTCCTTTTTCAACTGAGAACCTATACTGGTATAACAAGCAATTCTGGGGTTCATTAAAAAAAATGCTACTTTCCCAAGGCAAGACTTTGAATAAGCAATATAGATATATTGCTTGCTTGCTTTTTAACCAATGAAACCTAATCAAACCTGAATTAAAGTTAACAGTTGCACAAATATCATCTCCAGAAATGGTATTGGGAAAAGAAGTAAAAATAAAAACTAGAATGTTTCAACTATTCCACTCATAAGAAAAAGCAAATTTGTAATCAAGATGTTATAGTGAAAGTCATATTTTTACGCATTAATTGCCAAATTAAACAAGAAAAATCACTTTCCAATACTACTTTACTTTAGGTTTCTTTAGCACCCAAATTTAATGTTTTAGTGTTACTGAAATAGTGGGCAAGGGAATCTCATACTTCAACTCTTCTGGAAGAGGAAATAACTTTAACAGTGACAAAGTATTAATCATTCATCAGCCTATTATTATGTACCTACAGCAGTTTACTACAAATGAACTAACATCCTGGATAGCTAATTTAAAAAACTTACCAAAAAATAACAAAAAGGTAAAATTATCCCTCCTGAATATATTCCTAGTCACATTAAACTGTAACATCAAACCCCTTGCTGTATTTTTAAGAGCATAAAATATAGAATTTATTTAAAAACTTGGTTTGGTCATCAGAAGAAAATAGTTTTTGATTCTGATTTTTTAGTTATCTGAGCAAAATTTAATTTATGGTTCTGATTTCAACAAGAAAAAACATTTCTCAAAAGGTTTATTAAATTTAGTTCAGATTAATTTTTAAAGCAGTTATCACTGAAAAACAAGTGCTCACCTATCAAAAAGAAATTTACCATAAACTCTGAAAATGTTCACAATCATAAACTTTATTATTTTTCTCATTCCAATTACTGAACTTTAAATAATTGCAAAAATAAACACAAGTTTACACATATTCAAAATTAAAACTCAATTTAATTTTTTAAAGACTATTAGTAGGCCTCAATGTCTATTTTAGGGGTATAAAATTTAAATTACTTTAAATTCTTTAGCATTACCTGAAACTGTACAAATTAATTCAAAACAATTTTGAGGCCTGATGAATGAAGTTTATTTATGATACTTAAGATTTGGTCTTCTAATTTTCTAACAGAGACATCTTTGATTTAAAAACAAAACTAAATGAAATCACAGTAAGCTAAACTTTTCACAGAAAATTTACAAAAGCATAATGAATACAAATAATTAAGAGAAAAATTACCTGTTCCTGTACATCTTCATGTTCTGAACTGAGGAGTTTGATAAAAATTGGAACAGCTCCAGTTTCAATCACCACCTTGGTGTGTAGAAAGGTTCCAGATGCTATATTAGTTAAAGCCCATGCAGCTTCAAACTAAGAAAAAATAAAATTCAAGATAAAGTTTTAGATACAATAGGGAAACTAGAAAAGATCCCCAGAAAATTTCAACTAAAAAGGGCAATGGGATCAAACATATTCCATTTATGAAAAGACAAAAAAAAACTGTTATGCCTGGAAAAAAAAACCATGAAGCGCATAATCAAAATTTACAAAATTATGAACAGTTCCAATGAGGCAAATATGGAATTATCTACTTAAATCCATGAGTTTTAGAATTAGATGGAACACCATTAAAACCTGAAAGCTATGTTAGAACAAATGAAACACTGGTTTGCTGAGCAGCAACAAGCTGAAGCATGTAAGATGCAAAAGTTCAAAGATCACACCCCTCCTCAGCTTCCTCTAGAGAAATTTGGTTAATGTTACTGAGACACAAACTATCCTGCATAGCATGATCTGTGCTATCTCTAAAAGTGAAGTTGGATAACAAGATAGAGACATACACAGCTGCCTAAAGTCAGTTTAGAACCTAAAAGAAAATTTCCGAACACATTTTTCCTGAAATTACTTACTACTACTCAAGGCTTTCCCACCATCTATTATTAAGGACTGTTTTCATTTTTTTCCATCAGCCTCTTTCTTTATTTCAACAATCTTTCTATCAAGATAAGCCAATATGCTTTCTGCCTGCTAATTTTCACCATTGTACCTCTGCAATTTTATTCAACTAAACACGTATTTCCAAATATATTCCTTGTCCAAAATACCATGTAAAGCACTAGGGAAGGATGTAGAGATAAAAATGAAAGTCATTATCTTCAAGGAGTTTACATTCTCCTGGGAGCAGGTAGTGCTGTATTCTCACAGAATTATTTTATTTTGTTTAAGAGTATTAATGGGTCTAATATTATCTGATGTTTATTTTTAAGGATATAAAATTTAACTTTTCAGAACTTGTTTCTGAATATATAAAATGAAGAGACAAGAGTACTTGTACTACTTAGAGGCAACTAGAGGCTAGAGTGGATAAGAGTGCAGAACTTGAAATTAGGAAGCCTGAATTCAAATACTGCCTAAGATACTTACTAGCTATGGGACCCGAGGCAAGTTAAGTGCTCTGTACCTCAGTTTCCCAATCCTTAAAATGGAGAAAATAATAGCACCTTCCTCACAAGACTGTTGTGAAAATCAAATGAGATAAAAATGCACAGCACTTCAAAAATCTTAAAGCACTATATAGCACTAGCAATTATTAGTACTAAATTCACAAGGCTGCTGTGAGAATAGTACTTTGTAAATGTTAAAGCACTATATAATTATGTTATTATTGAGACTGTATTAAAATCAGGCTACAGGCATCTCAAAGAATATTTAAAAAAAGAAACATCAGAAAAACTCACCTGTAAAGTACAATTTTCATTTCTTTCAAGAAACTTCACAAATCTTTGTACAACTCCTGGTTTTTGTATAACTTCATCAATAGGTGGATTCGGTTCTGAAATTTTTAACAAATTTATTTTAGATTTTTTAAAAAGTCACTTGTCCTTGTTCACTAAAGCAAGGAAATATTTCCTTGGCCAACTCCCAAAATCTTCAAAATTATGGTCATAAGTTTTAGGAAGAAAAAATAGTTTGGTTTCTCGCATGAAAGTTAGTTTGAAAGCAACTGCTTTTCCTATTATTAGCCTTCAATTATCAAATACTGGTATCTTCCAATGGGGAGAAAAATCTTCAACAGAATACATAAAATATTTTTAATAATAAAAGATACAAATGACTAGCAGTCATTTCTTTAACACAGATATTCCCAGGGAAAAACCTGGATGAGAGTACTAGACAAAGAGTTACTTAAAGAAAAACACATAACAATGAACCCATTCATGTAAAACTGGGGCCTCAGGTTTTGAGCTACAGGTTTCAACTGATATTATTGAAAGTGTTCTCTCCTTCCTCAAATATTCTTAAAGCAACCCATCACATTCTACTTGGTTTATATTCATCTCTGTGCATGTTCCATCCCACCAGTACGATATGAATCAGGCATCTATTATCAATTTTATATTCTTTAACAATTGTTGCACTAGTAGGTGCTTAATAAACTGTTTAATTTGAGATTAAATATAGCAGTGATGCCGAGCTAGAGTCTCCTACTGTCTCTTCATTTGCCTTTATTGAAATCTTTTGATTCTGGGAATACTAATAATTAGAATCTTTTCAAAGCCTTCTATCTTCCATTGTCCCTCTGCTATGCTTCACACCTTGAAATCACAGCATCTAAGGACCTTCTGGGTCTAAATCTATGATCCTATGATCTCTCTGCTATATAGTTATAAAAATTTAACATGACCTACAAAAAAATTTTTTTAACTTTTCATTGCCATAAAAATTGTAGCAATATGCAATAACTAAGTACAGAAAATGTTTCCCCCTTTTAATATTACCTATTAAGAAGCTATGAAATACCTCACTTTTTTTGAATAAGAAGTTAAGGCTTTTTTTCTATTGTGAACCAAAGATAAGACATCATTAATACATTCTAAGATGTTACTTTTCCTCTTTCCCCCATCCTTTATTTAAAAAAAATTACAGGGTTCTAACTTTTTCAAATTTTAAGATCCTACAAAAATCAGTGCTAATTAAGTCGTATGAAAGGAAGCCTAGCACAGTGGAAAAGTGCTATATTTAGAGTCAAAGAACCGTGTTCTGAATCCTGGCTCCGCTGCTTAATACCTATATAATCTTAGACCAAGTCACTTAACATCTTTGAGTCAATTTTTCCTATTTGTAAAAGGAAGGTGCTGGACTTAATGACTACCATGGTCCTTTCTGGCTCTCAGCGTGACACTTAACTACGTCCCCTTCTTAAGAGAATGGGATTCTGTCATTTGTTCATAGAGAGGTGATATGAAGTAAAGGACTTCAAAGAACTCAAAGAGGAATGACAGAATGTTAATTATAGCACAAAAATATAAATTGAGAAATCTTTCATTCTGTTGACACCTAAAAATTAAAAACTATGTACTTTTATCTCTAATTCACTATGAGGAATAAAGTATGTTTGAACTGTCAATTAGGCCATGATACAAATTGCTCATTTTTATGATCGAATTATACAAAAACAGCAAAGTCACACTAAAATGTTTCTTATAAGAAGTTACAATGATCAAAATGCTGAACTACAATAAATATACAAAGTCTAAATTAAAACCTCTTTAAATCTGAAATAGCAACAAGGGATGTTATGGAAAGAAAGTCTCTTGCCTTTAGAAAGCAACTTTCGAAACTTCTGTGTTGCTGTAAGCTGTTGGTCAGCATCATCAGAGAAAATCATCTGCACCATATCAGCAGTAATTACTTCTTCCTAAAAATACACAAAACATGGTACATTTAAACATTTGCATTTTTCTCTTACCATTCTATTTACTGTCTTGTTTTCACTGTCATACTGTAAAATAATGATATACTTGTTTGTTATCTACCTCAGGAACCGGGACTGTAGAGCTGATATCTGGATCCTGGATGGGACTTTCAAGCATAGAGTCATCATTTGCAGGAAGGGAGACATTTCTACGTTTGAATAACTGCCAAAAAAAAAATCATCATCATCATCATCATCTTACACATGGAAGTTTTTGATATTAATACTTTGTTCTGCCATATTAAAACATTTAAGAAAAGTGAAATGAACAGTTACCAATTTCACAATTTTGACAGCTTAAAACCAATACTTCTCATATGATGGCAGAGAGCGGTATAATTGCAAAATGAAGTAGACTGGTCATGTAGCCGGTGAATGAAAGAACAGTTAGTTTGCCTACTCTACTATAATACATGCCATGTCACCAGATATAGAGGCAGATGCTCAGCGCACTAGGTTGACCAATTGTCAAGGATTTCTAAGTGAAAGAAGTTCACAGGATGAGAAGGTGAGGGCAGGTCTTCAATGTTGGAGGGAGTCCCTGCACATCAATAAGATTATAGATCCATCACAACAAGCCCCAAATAGTGCCCCAGAATAAAACCTCAAGTATACAGGGAGGGATTGTCAGTTTCTCTCACACATGATAGATAATCAGTATTTTTTTGAAAGAATTGGTATTTTGAGCAAGTGAGAATTCTTCTATAACTCTGGCTCCCTCTCTGCAAAGATTAAGGCTATTCTAACCACACTCCCTTCAATCAAGAAATCAACTCTACAGGTAGTATGAGGAGCTACATGGCATGATTTTTATGGGCCTTGGAAAATTCATCTACTGAAAAGTATCTTCAGTGACTTGAAGTAGGATCTTTAAATAATAATAGCTAATAACAGCAATTATTTATGCAGCATCTACTATGTACCAGGCACTGTATTAAGGGCTTTACAAATAACAGATCTGATCCACATATGTTATTATTATCCTCATTTTACAGATGAAGAGACTGAGGCAGAGGTTAAATGAGCTGACCAAGATCATACAGCTAGTTAAGTGTCTAAGGCCAGATTTGAACCCAGGTCTTTCAGGCCTAGTGCTCTATCCACTGTGCCATCTAGCTGACTCTAAAATCCCCCATAAAAATGCTGAGAGACTAATACTTTATAACCTACTAAAATAAATGGAGTATCAAATTAATAAAAAATAGCTTAAGACCCAGAGATAAAAGATAATTTCTGGTTATTAAATAATCAAGGGAAAGAAGGATGGAGAGGGCAAGGTAGGAAAAGAATACTAGCAGAAGAAATGCTATAATGGGGCACCAGGAAAGGGGAAGTACACACATTCACTTCCTCTCAAATTAAAACTAGGTAACAACATAACTAAAATTCCTATGATATCCAAACGATCATTGACACTTGTCACTTATATTATGCACTCTTCAATTACCAAATATTTTCCATAATTTGTCATTTCTACCTAATCACTAAAGCAATGCCTCATGACACATTTTTCATCAAATGAGGTGACACTTGACACCCTGCATTACACTTATAGTCAAGTCATGTTAACCAGCACCTATTAAATGCCTACTATGTTACAGGCACTTTACTAAGAATTGGAGATACAAAGAAAGGCAAAAAAAAAAAAAAAAAGTTCCTCCTCTCAAGAACCTCTGTCTACACAAGGGAAGACAACAAAAAACTATGTTCCAAGCTAGAGATAGGTTAAATTAGATATAATCAGAGAAGGAAGGGAGGAAAACTTGTTGAAGGTGGGATTTCCTTAAGTAAGGACACTGGTATGAGGAAGGAGAGAATTCCAGGTACAGGAGACAACCACTGAAAGTTGAGAGAGAAAGTCTCTTGAGCAAGAGGCAGCAATGAGGCCAGAGTTACTGGCTCAGAAGACACAGAAAGGAATATGGTATACAAAAACTCAAAAGGAAGAAAGTGATCAGGTTATAAAGATCTTTAGGTGACAGAGGACTCTATATTTGATCCTGGAAGTAACAAGGAGACACTGGAGTTTATTAAATATGAGAGCGACATAGTCAGAGCTGTGCTTCAGGAAGATCAGTTTGAGAGCTGAGTGAAGGATGAACTGGAGAGAATGGAGTCTTGAGCGAAGGAGATGAACCAGTAGGCTATTTCAATAGTCCAGGAATGAGGTGATGAGAGCCTGCAGTTTCACAGGAGAGAAGGAGGCGCATATGAGAAATGGTATAAGAGGGCCTGCAGTGGGATGGAAACAGTGTTGGAAGAAAGACAGGGAGGTATATAAGAGATATTACAAAATGTTACAAAGACAAACAGGACATGATTTGACAAGAACTGGATTGGAGAAGGGGAAGCAGTGAGAGTGAGGAGTCGAGGATGACACTTAGGTTGTAAGCCCAGGGGATTAGTGGTTCCATTAATGATAAGAGAAAAGTTCAGAAGAGGAATGGGTTTCAGTAAGGAAAGATGTTTAATTTTGGACATGTTAAGTTTAAGATAGCCACAAAATGTTCAACAGGCACTTGGAAATTCCAGAATAAAAGTGGAGAGGTTAGAATTAGATAAGTAGATCTGGGAATCATCTATACAACTGATAACTAAATCCACTGGAGTTGATGAGATCATCAGTGAAAGAGCATAGAGGGAGAACAAAGAGGGTCCAAGAAAGAACACTGGAGACATCCACAGTTAGCAGATACAACCCTGATGAAGTATAGTTGATAAGGTTAAAGGTTTCACAGAGGTCAAATATGATGAGGATTGAGAAAAGGCCAGATGAGACACCATTGTGTCTTTAGAGACAGTAGTTTTAGTTTTAAAGATAAGGCTGGGAATCAAACTACAGACTTAAGAAGAGAGTGAAAGGAAAGGAAATAGAGATCTACTGAAGACAGTGTTCTCAAGGAGTTGTGTCACAAAAGGGAGGAGAAATATAGGATAACAGCTAAAAAGGATGGGCATATCAAGTAAATGTTCTTTAATGGTGGGGCAAAAACAATGACCTATTTGCAGCCAGCAGGGAAACAACCAACAGATAGGAAAGAATGAAGATTAATAAAAGAGTGAGGACAATAGGAGAAATCTGATAGAGAAGGCAGGATTGAATGGGATCACCTGTGTTCCCCCATTATTTCCCTGCCTAGGTGTTGTCATGGCAAGAAAGGCCACTTCTTCACATGAGGCAGTAGTGAAGGAAGAGAAAATGGTGGAAGGCACTTGAATGACATGAGATGAAGAAGGAGGTAGTGTTGGCCAATGATCTCAATTTTTTTTTTTTTCATTAAAATGGGACAAGCTGAAAGTGGAGTGAGAGCCATGGGAGATTTGAGGAATGATAAAAAAGGTTTGTTTCCCTGTGGCAAGTAAATAGTGAGTGGATTAGACGGTTGTAAAAGGACTGCCCTGCTACAGTGAGAGCCCAATTGAGATTATATAACAAAAATTTGTAGTGGACCCGGTCAGCAATTTCATGATTTTTTCTAGCTTCATTCAGCATCTTGAGTAGGAGCTAAGGCAGAAGGTGATGGAAGTAATACAAGACTGTAGTTTGGCCAGTGATAAGACAAGGGGGAAAGGTATTTGAGGAAGAGGATAGTACAGAGTTGAACTGGTTCAACAAGAAGTTAATATATGGAAGGGGGAGCAAAAGTAGCCTGGGAAGGAACTGGAAGTCACAACGAGGATAAAGAATAGGGTTAGTGATTGCAAGGGAGAGGAGAGGTGGAATGATAAGAAATTATGATCAGATAAAGGAAATCTCAGAGTTCATGAACATGTAAGTGGAACAACTGTTGGTGATACCAAGTGTGTATACCTGAGATGGGATAGAGGCAGTCATGGCAAATGTGTAAATTCAGTAAAAGGTTAGGGTACTTGAGGGAATATCAATATGTATGATGGAATTCCCTAACATAAGAGCAGGAACTGGGAAAAGATAAAGACAATGAGTCAAGCACTGAACTTGTTTACAAAAAATGAATGAAGTATCTTTTAAGCACAAAATACCTACAAATCACTAAACTGAGAACTAGGGACAGAAACAGAAAAGCTAGACAGTCCCTGATCTCAAAGAACTCATATTCTAATGGGGGAGACAACATATATGGAAGGTTTCGGATGCAAGTAAGATGGAAAAGTCCTATGGCCTTAGAGTACAGCCTCAAAGAAGATGTCAGTGCTTCTTTAATGTTATTACCACAGATGAAATGGTTTCAGTTTCTGATTTTGAAATATTTGACATTGCCAAGGACTTCAGTTGCAAGAACTTTCCTTTCTTGGTCTTCTATAGCACCTGCAAGAGCAGTTGCCAGGCTGCATAGGTGTTACTTCCCAAAATGATGGCTAAGAAAACGAGGCAGAAAACAATGCTACTTCTCAGGCTACTGTGTTCAAGGTCCTGAGCTATCTCTATTAAGGTCAGAGAAGGGATGATGGTTAAGGTGGTTGCAGTAATCTGACTTGTCTAGCCCACGCTGCCTCCTAAGCCTCACTCAGCATGCACTGCTGCTTCATCCAGATTAGTCTGCCTGCCCTGTATGTGGCACTTGATTGACAACTAATGGGAATGGCTGGCCCCTTCTCCACAAGAGTTGCTTCCCCAGAAAAAAAGTTCTGCTGGAAGGACTGATAGTATAGGGATGCTATGAGCCTCAGGGTTCCTGTACCTGACTGTTAGTGACAGATGGTCAACAGTTGTTGCTTGTACTGATATGGAAGGTAGGCACCCTGTCTTCAATTGATTTCTGCTCAATAATGGATATGAGATAGGAAAGCAGTAGTTTGAAGGAAAATATCCTGGAGGTCAGTAAATAATGGCTACGAGAATCCTGACTGGGTGACAAATATAGATTGAATACCAAAAGAAGAAAGGTTGTTGTGTGCTAGTGGTAGAGGGAGAGACTGGAAGTAGCAATGAAAAGCAAAGAATATCCCAACATCCTCAGCAAGTCCCATAAGTATGAATGCAAGTGCAACCAATGCTCAAAAAAAGAGCCAGAGAAAATTGAAATACTAATGCATTGTTGGTAGAGTGATGAACTTATCCAACAATTCTGGAGAATAATTTAGAACTATGACCAAAGGGCTATAAAACTGTGCATAGCTTTTGACCCAGCAATACCACCTTCTGGGCTGTATGCCAAAGAGATCATAAAAATGAGAAAAGGATCCACATATACAAAAATATTTACATCAGTTCTTTTCGTGGTGGCCAAGAATTGGAAATTGAAGGGATGGTCATCAATAGGGGAATGGCTGAACAAGTTGTGGTATATGAATGTAATAGAATATTATTGTCCTATAAGAAAAGATAAGCAGATAGACTTCAGAAAAACCTGGAAAGACTTTTATGAACTGATGCTGAGTGAAAGAAGCAAAAATAGGAGAATACTGCACACAGTAACAGCAACTAACTTTGGTGGACTTAGCTCTTTTCAGCAAAATGCAAGATCTAAAACTCCGAAAGACTCATAATGGAAAACACTCAGCATATCCAGAAAACACATCCAGAAAAAACTATGGAGTCTGAATGCAGTTAGAAGCATATTTGCTCTTTTTTTCAGTTGTTTTGCTTTGTTTCTTCTTTCTCATGGTTCCTCCCATTGATTCTAATTCTTCTTTACAACAAAACTTATGTGAAAATATGAATATGAATGTATATGTAGAACCTATATCAGATAGTACACCGTTCTGGAAAGGGGGGGAGGAGAAAATTTAAAACTCAAGATCTTATGAAAGTGAATGTTGAAAGCTAAAAATGAGTAAATTTTTTTTAAAAAGAAAAAATAAGAAAAGAAACCAGAGAAGCTATGCCATCAGCAAGAAGCTTGATAATTAATAATTAGAAAAGAACTGTACTTTGGAATGGAACATAATGAGAAGCACTGAAAATTAACTAATTCTCTGGATCATGTCTAAAGAGAAGATCAAAAAGTTATAGTAGAAGGTATGGTTTTTAACAATTCATAGAGAAAAATTTAAACTGATGAAAGAGTTATTCTGATTGTGAGAAACATGTAGACATTATACTGATTTTGTTCATATACCTGGGATAGGAGCTAAAGATGAACAATGAATTAGCATGAGAATCAACTAAAAGGAAGAAAATAGGCTGAATGGCATTTGGTAACTGCCTATATTTTCAATCATCTAAAGTCAATACATCTTTTTAACTTACATGTTGAACTGATTCTGTACGGTTACAAATATTGCCACAGCATGATCTTTGAAAAATCAAAATTGTGGGTTGACTACTGAAACATATGATCTTCTCAAGTTAGTTATATTGTATAAAGGATAGGTATTACTGGTATTAGATGGACTTTGTGGTACCCCTCCAAATCTAATATTGTGAGACTAAAGAAGCTAGAGGCAGGATAATCATAATATTTCTGATCACTTTCTATCTATAATATGATTTTTCAAGAACAGATGATGTTAAAAATAAAGGAATGAATTGCCAGATAATCACTGTCAAACATTCTTATTATACACATATAATTTTGGATCCTTTCTTTCCAGATATGATCCCTATCCAGCTAAGTACCACAGATAAGGAATAGCACCCTTAGTCAGTTAATTAACATTTATTAAGCACCTATAATTTGCTAGGCACTCTGCTAATCTCTGGGGATACAAAGAAAGGCAAAAAAAAAAAATCTCAGCCCTCAAGGAGTTCACAATCAAATGTGAGGCACTATGCTATGTACAAACAAGCTATATATGGAAAACAGGAAATAATCAGCATTAATACAGGCAAAGAACTAGAACTAAGGAGAATTAGGAAGGACTCCCTTTAGCAGGTGGGATTTTAACTGGAACTTGAACAAAGTCAGGGAATTCAAGAGGTAGAAATGAGGAGGGAAAACATTCACACACAGTAAAAATGCCCAGTCAGGAAAAAAAGTTCAGTCTTGTTCAAGGAACAGCAAGGTCAATGATAATGGGTTGAAGTGGTAGAGGGAAGAAGGGTGTAAGGTTTGAGAATGGAAAGATAGGGAGGGGAGGAGATTATGAAGGGCTTTGAATGTGAAAACAGAAGATTTTATATTTGATCCTAGAGGGAATAGGGAGGCAGTGAATTTTATTGATATGTACTATGAAGTCTGATGTCAGACCTTCACTTTAGGAAAATCACTTTGACAGCTAAGTGGAAGATGAACTGGAATGGGGAGAGATTGGAGGCAGGGAAACTAACTGGACAAGTTATTGCAATAGCCCAAATAGAGTTGAGGACCTGTACCAGGGTGGTAGTAGTAACAGGGAGAGAAGAAGGCACATTTGAGAAATGTTACAAAGGTAAAAATCAACAGGTCTTGACAACAGATTAGATATGGGGGGAAAGAAGAGGAAATAATGATACCACCTAGGTTTCAAGTCTGCGAGACTGAGAAAAAAGTGGTGCCCTTGATAACAATAAGTTTGGAAGGAAGGAAGGTTTAAAGAAAAAGACTATGAGTTCAGTTTTGGACATGATGAGTTTAAGATGTCCTCATAACATCCAGTTCAAGATGTCTAATAAGAAGTTGGAGAATTGAGACTGGAGCCAGCAGGGAAGTTAGACAGAACTAAGTAGATTTGCTATTCATCAGCATAGAAGTAACTGATTCCAGGTAGAAACACTACCTCAACATGTGACACATGAGTAAAAACTGAGAAAGTTGCTGAAGGCATCTGGTCAATGTGAAATAAAGAGGAGGGGAAAAGAGGGTGCTCTTGGCAAATGGCATCACTACTGACCCCCAAACTAGATAGGTTATTGTGTTACTAAGGGTAAGGAAATAGGAGTAGTACATGAGCAAAGTTTTCCTACTGACAATGAGGCATAGAACTCAACTAAATGAGACCAAGATGAAAGAGTGAATGTTTGTCTAGACTGGCCCTCTTACTCACCTATGTAACCAAGAGAGGAGCACTTTGGTAAACAGTGGCTCAATTCAAGAAACATTTATTTAAGTGCCTACTACCTGTAAAAATAAGTGAAGAAGTAAATATAGCACAGAGCTTGAAATCTGGAAGAATCAGCTAAGTTCAAATCCAGCCTCAGACACGTACAAGCTGTGTAACCCTAGGCAAGTTACTTATGCCTGTTTGCCTCAGTTTCCTCATCTGTAAAATGAGCTAGAGAAGAAAATGGTGAACCACTGCAGTATCTTTGCCCAAATGGGGTCACAAGGAGTCAGACCAGATAGGACTCAACAACAAAATTCATAAAAATAGGACAGAGGGAATGTTAATTCTACCAGGGAAGTCAGTAGAGAATGTTTGTAGATAAACTCTGAGGAGAAGAAAAGTGAGGCTGGTGACCTTGCACAGCCCTTTCTCACTCAAATCAAAGTCAACTGCAAGTCATGTCATCATCTTGATGTCATGGTCCTCCAGGAGAAGGAAGGACAAACACAACATAACTTCCTCCTCCTCCTCTCCTCTGGTGTTCTACCCAGGGGAAGATACACTCTATGCCCAAAGGTCACCTTTTTCCTTTTGGTTTACTGGCTACATTTCTTGCTCAAAGACCAAGCCTTAAACCCAATTCACTCTGGAGCTCATAGACTGAACAAAAAGTCTCCACTCACCTAGCACAAAGTGAATGTAATTACTAAATAGTAATTGTTGCTCTTTTACCCAAGAACCCTGAGGGTCTTCCCTTAGCAGTTTGATTTTGGTTTTTGTTTTTAATTTCCTTAAAAGAGGCCTTCTCCAGAGTTAATGAAGTCTTGGGGGTATCTCACTCAAAATGAGAATGTGATAAGACTTAGCTTGAAAGGGTCAGGGTCTCCCATTGCATCCTGGGCCATCTCTAGTAGTCCTGATGAATATCAAGCCACTGGACTCAGATGGAGAAGAAAGTGAGGTTGGTGACCTTGCACAGCCCTCCCTCACTCAAATCAAAGTCAACTGCAAATCATGTCATCATCTTGATGTCATGGTCCTCCAGGAGAAGGAAGGACAAACACAACAAGATAAACTCCATATGCCTCAGGCAATTCCCATCCCTTCAAATGATCCTCCTAGTTCTCTCCTCCCATTCTCAGTCAAAGTCTAAGAAAAAACTACCTACACTTATTGCTACCACTTCCTCTCTTCTCATTCACTCCTGGACTCTTTTAACAATCTGGTTCCCAATCTCAGTGGGCTAAGTGTTTTCCCCCTAGTTACTAAAGATATCTTTCTTAAATGACAAATCTGATATCAGTCCTCATCCTTCTACTGAACTGACAATGCACACCATTACTTTCCTCCAGGATACTTTCTCCTCTCTGAACTTTTATTGACATCACTCTTTCCTGGTTCTTCTACCTGGCAGAATGTTCCTTTGACAGTGCATTATCCAACATAAGCCCCTAATTGAAGGTACTCCCAAAACCCTAGGTCCCTACTATTATTTCTCTATACACTCTTGAGCCTCATCAGTTCACATGGGTTTAATGCTCACTTCTATTGCCAATAACTCCCAAATTTATATATCCAATCCCAATGTCTCCCCTGAGCTCCACTCTGGCATCACCAATCACAACTAGACATTTCAAGCTAGATGTCCCACCAGACATTACAAAATCAACATGTCCAAAACACCACACATTACTTTCCCACAAAACCTACCCCTCTTACATAATTTCCTATTTCTGTTGTTCAAATGCCCACTGTATGCTTTTCCTAAAAGACAATTTTATGGAGAACTCAGATAGAGCAAGCGCTCACATGTCGTGAAAAAAAGTTGGGTGAAATGAGGACATTATGAAGACTTCATAATAAAAAAAATGGGGAATATTGTATTTTCTAAATAAAATTTCTTTTCTGTAAGATCTGTCTTTCTGGATACCTGATTTTCAGGAAACCAGCCTTGTGAGCAGTTGAGCCCCTCCCTTCCCTTCTCTCTGTGAAAGTACTGTGGACCGTTTTCCAAACCTGGACTCAAATTTCCCCTTCGTTTGTTACAGTACAAGCTCCCCTTCTCCCCATCCCCTCCTTTTTACTTTAGTTATAAAACAGCCACATCAGCAGTTAGGTATTAAATAAGGAAGTGTGTTGGCATAGCTGAATATTTCCCAGGTCTTGTCTAGTTTTTCCGTGCTTAGATTGTAAGCCCGCCTCCCAGCCAATGAAGACGTGGGATAGTGGGGAGGTGGGATTCTCTGCATTAGGGTATACAATGGTGTTTTATCCTTTCTAAGTTGCCTCCTTCCATCAGCCTGCTGGAGAGACACCCCTTTCTCATGAGAACTGAATAAATCACTTTCTGTTCTTACCTCGAGAAACCTCTTAATTTATTTAAAATTTTGGGTAAGGGTCTTTTAACCCACACAAAGTGATAAAAGGACACTCTCAAGGTCTCTCTGAAGTACTCTGGAACTGATTACACGCCATGGGAGACACTATCACAAGACTGTCCAGCATGGCATGCCCTCATCAAAGAAGGTGCTGTGCTCTGTGAGCAAAGCAAAATTGAAGTAGCTCAAAAAATATGTGAGATGTGCAAATTTAGAGAATCCACCCCAGATGTTCACATGCCTAACCAGTAGTACAGCATTCTGAGCTCATACTGGTCTCTGATAAACCAGTCAGACATAGCATAACTTCACTCTAACACAGTACTGTCATTCTGGTGCTATTGGAGAAGGAAGGACAACAACCAAGCAACCACTTCCATTGAAGGTACCATTATTCTTCCCATCATCCAACCTTGACATTATCCTTGACTCCTCACTCTATTTCACCCCACACATACTGCTTAATCTTTCAGTTTCTACCTCCACATTTCTCACATCTAACCTTTAGTTTCCAGTTACAAAGTCACTATTGTGGTTCTGACTCTCATCACTTCTTGATTTTAGATTACTAAAACCACTGAACTGGTCTCCCTGATCCGTCTTTCTCCCAATCAAGTGCTTTCTGCTATTCCAGTTTATCCTCCATTCCGTTGCCAAGGTTATTTTAATTAAGCATAGATATGGTTGTCTCAGTCCTATATTCAATAAATTCTAGTGGCTTGTTCTAGAATACAGAATTGGTTGTAGAATGTAATTTAAACTTCCTCTTCTCAGCTTTTTAAATACCTTAACAACCTTGACCTAACTTATGTTTTCAGCCTCACTGATATTACTCCCTTTCCTGCACTCTGTGATCCAGCCAAACCAGCCTTCTCTCTTCCTGAAGACCTTCCATTTCCCATATCTGTACTTTGGTACTATCTGTCCTACATGCCTGCAATGCACTCTTTACCTCTGGCTTACAGAATTCCCTTTCTTCAAGATACAGTTCAAATATTACCTTCTAAAGGAAACCTTTCCTGATCTCTACAAGTACCCTTTTCAAACTGGCTCATATCAAGTATTTTTTAATATATTTATTCATTATGTACTTATAAATGTACTTTTCTCCCGCATTTGAATGCAAGCTATTTGAAAGCAGGGACTGTTTCACTCCTTGTATCTGTATTCTTTGTAATGTAAAAGGATGGTCAAAGTGCAAATAAGATTATAGGAAGTGTTAAAAAAAAATTTTTAATTTAAAATTTCACTTCTTTTAAAATATTCTGTAATTCAGACTGGTCAACTCCTTTTGCAGAAAGAAAGACAGGGCAGTCTGCAGGCATGATTTCAAGAGCACAGGAAATTCTCAATGTGGGAACTCTCTCCCTTGATATATTTAGTCTGAGAGTTTGTGACATATGATGATATCCTGACACCTCTTGCCTTTGTTGAAGACAAAGACTCCACATGTTCTTAGTTTGCAAGAGGCTGCATGGATTGCAATAAAAGTTAAGCAGACATAATCCTTATATTTAATTAATACAAAATCAATTGTTTTTAGTTGAATAACAGAACTCCCAAAACATACCTCAAATAATGTTTACATGATAAATCTCTATTAAACAAAGAAACTGACCTGTTCTTCCCTTTTTTGTTTTCGAAGTTGTATTCCTTCTTCTTCCCTTCGTCTACGCATTTCTTGAGGATTTAATGCTTTATTCTTGTAACTTTTCATTCTATAGTTATCTTTCCCTGGGCTTGCCATGGCGTCTGTAAAGGAAAAAGTTCAAACACAAAGATGGCATTCCAGGGAATGAGATGATTTATTCTGAGCTTAAACTGTCCAACAAAACTATTTTATAAAAAGTTTCCAACAAGAACAATGGTTTTCCCCTCAGCGCAAAAATTAGACTAATATAGTCAAATATTTTAGGAATAAGAGATCAAATGTTTAAAACTTCTGATCTGCCATCCTGGTTACTGACAATCTGATTAGAGAAAGCTAGACAGCAGAGTGGACAGTGTGCTGACTTTGGAATCAGGAAGACGAATTCAAATCCTGTCTCAGATACTTAATATAGCTATGTGACCCTGGAAAAACCCCAAACTTCTCCAAATTTCCACATCTGTAAAAGGGTTGATTACAGCATCTACCTTTTATATGCTCATGAGGATCAAATGAGTTAACACAGAAAAAGTGTTGCTAACCCTTAAAACTTTATATAAATGGAAGCTATTATTACTACATTTGATATTCAAATACTATTTTGTGTATATGAAAGCTTACCTAAATTAAATATGTCCATTTATAATATAATTTTGCAGAACATCTCTAACAGCAAACATGTGTAACCTTTTAGTATTACAGAAATCCTGCAAAGTACAACAGGCATTACTGTCTCCATTTTACAGATGAAGAAACTGAAGAGTTTTAACTGACTTGATTTGTGCACAGTAATATTCCTAGTGTCACAGGTGGGATTCAAAACCAAGTTTTTTCTGACTTCAATTTCAGTGCTTTCCCCACTAATCATGATTTAATAATGTACTATTAAAACTATATATTATTATACTGTATGTATGTATTATTAGTGCATTATTATTATCAGTGTATTATATAGTGCACATATTATAACAATATTTTATTATGAGCATACTATATAATAATATAACTGTTATATCAGTTATAATTGATATTCACCTTAGCAACAATGCACATGCCCACATTACTATTTAGAACAGATTTAATAGAAACTCTTAGTGGAAAACACTGTCTTCCACTGACTATTTCTTATGCACAGATCCTACAACTCCAACAAGTACCATTACCTTATGGAGGGAAATCATATAATTGTGAAATAGTTATGTGTTCAATAAATGATAAATGACTTTTCCAAAGTGAAGATTTCATAGGACCCTTTTTCAAAATACTAATTATATGCAAATGTTAAGATGTGGTAATCTCTTTCTACATAAAAATATAAAAATCTATCCAGAAAATTTTAAGGACAGTTTGCTCATTTTCCTTCTTAGGGACTAATTTATCTATGTTTGTAATCCTCTATCTTATCAAAAAAGTCACCTTATCACTCAGCTGCTCTAAATCCAAATAGTACGATCTCAGGATGACTCACTTCAATGAGGCAATTTCATTTGTAGTAATATAACTTTAGGAGAGGCTGTACTTTAAAGCCTGATGACTCACAAAAGAGTCATTTTTTTTAATGCAAGGAATGATAATTAAGCACCCTAAGGCTGTCCTTTATAGGATTTATTTCCTTTTTGCCCAATCATGTATTTATATTCTGTTTTTCTTATGCTGGGGGAAAAAATCTAAAGCTCTGCTTACTGATTCAATGATATTAAATTACAACTTCCATTCCTATATGGTTTATCAGTAAACATCGATATAAATACAGAGGGTAGAAATGCGTGATCAGCTAATGAAGCAGCACTTAAAATCACTACCTTGAACCTGAGTATTCTCCCTTTACATAGCTAGAACTTGTGGTTTACCACCAAAGGAGAAACAATGTTTCACTCAACGATTAACTGTTACTGTTGTAATAAGCGATTTCAATCATGTATTCTTTGAGCGTTTTTGTAAAGCGCTTAACATTGTAGCTGGCACGTAGTAGTCGCTTAAAGAATGCTCGTTCCTTTTCCGTTTTTTAAAGTACTCATTACCCATCTAAGAATCTAATGGAAGAGGGCAATTAGAGGGGAAGGTCTAACTCTAGGGGTCTCATCAGACACTAAAGCAGAAAAAACGATTTAACCCGAGGCGTCTTCAGTGACAGCAAAACCAAGGTGCGGGAGAACAGCTGAAGTTCGCTCACCCAAGTGCCCCACCTCTGGGGGTCCTCAAGGCCACAGCCTTCCCCGCCCACCCACCTCCTCTAGGCATTAGAAAGGCCCCAAGCAGCGGGGGGTGAGGGGCAGAAAGTGGCCGCCCCCTGGTTATCTCCAGGGCTGGAAAGGGTAGGGGACGAAAGGGCCAGGACTCGGCCTGGGGGTGCGCGCGATCGCCCCAGGATAAGAGCCCGAGACCTCACTCCACCCATGGCGCAGGGTCTTTGGGTCAGCCCCGCGCCGGCACGAGCCGCCTCAGAAGCTCCAGCGAAGCGTTCCCCGCTCCGCCAGCCAGAGAAGGCCCAAACCCCGAGGTTAGCAGCACAGGCACTGCCCCTTACCCATCGACAATCCAGGTTCCGCGCTCGGCTGTGTTTCCCGGCTGCTCAAGTCCTTACGGACACCCCCGCCGGCTTTGCAGATGCGCTAGTTCCCCGGCGAGACACTCGGCGGACGGGTTCGCAATCCAAAATGGCGGCTGCCCGGCGCCCCTTCCCCGAGACCCCGGAGGCTTCGTTCCCAGCAGCCCTTGCACCCGGCTAGGCGCTCCTGCCCTACGAAGTAAGTGGAAGAGCGGAGCTCCGCCCACCCAGACCAGAGCGCCGCCCACCCAGACTGGAGCGCCGCCCATCCAGACCGGAGCACCGCCCATCCAAACCAGAGCACCGCCCATCCAGACCAGAGCGCCGCCCACCCAGACCAGAGCACCGCCCACCCAGACCGGAGCACCGCCCACCCAGACCAGAGCGCCGGCGACTCCGGGAGCGGGGCGCGTCCAGGAAGAAGGCTGGGAAGAGCCGGCCCCTGCGCTCTTGCCGCACGCCTTTCCTTTGCCGTGCTGTCCCTCCGCGATCCCTGGCGTCGCTGGTGTTTCTTATGCGTCAGGTTTGCCGCATGAGCAGCCTAGGCTTAGGCAGGGTTCCGAACCCGTGTCCTCGGACTTCCATTCCAGCCAGTTCCCCCAGGGTTGGCGGGTGATTTGATTGACGCCAGCCACAACCATCCAGGTTCTTTGGGATCACAGCGTCCCGTTTCCCGCGGTTCAACAAGCATTTAATTGCATAGAATTAGAAGTCCTTTAGCTTAGTGGAAGGAGCGCTAAATTTGGAGGAAGGGGACCCGAATTTGAGCTCGGGACCTTTAAACTTGCGTATTGTGTAAGTTCGACATACCTCCCCTTTTCCTCTCTCCTGTTTACCCACCCGTCCCACCCCCATCACTGCAAGACGCTGGGCCAAGATGACTCACTAACGTTGTTTACTCGGAGAGGAGGTGGCCATCCACTCCAGTGTCCCCTTCCATCGGATTCTTCCATCATCCCCATTCCCTTGTTTTCAGTCTCTCCCTATGTACTGGCTCCTTTTTTCTGCCTACAGTCAGGATCCCTCTATCATGACCGTCGGTACCCCTTTTTTACTCCTCTCTTTACTGGAAGGATACTCCCTGTCTTCCAGAGCTAAGGGCCAGCAAGCAAGCTGTGCCCTGAGCTTGGCAGAACAACAGTCCTTTGGGCTTACCCTCTGGATGAACTCAGCCGCAGCAAGATCCCAGAATTATTTCACACCAGCGCCAGGTGGTCTCTGAACTTGGACAAACACGTGTTGTAAGACATTTAAACATAGCACACTAGAGGGCGGCTAGCACAGGTTCATTCTTGATTTGGTCAGGCAGGAAAGACCCTAAAAGGAATTAATAATCTTTATTCTAGTCTAGTTTTCTCAGAAGAGGATTGATGATAAGGGGAGCACAAACTCCTACAGTATCCCCTAATCAACCCTTCTCACAGGGGTGGGTGAGAAGGGGGAGCAACTACCCCTACCTCTTCATGGGGTCAGTAGTGATAAGCACAACTTGTGCTTCCCCTAAATCTCCTCAAGCCTCAATTGGGACGGTTTGAGGCAAACACAAATTCCTCCCAAGCCTTGATGGGGGCTGAACAAGGCATGCACAGCATTGCAGCTTGTGCACTCAACCCTAAGGGTTTCCCCTAAGTCTCAATGGGGGCTAGTTGAGGCACACACAGCATTTGTGCATTCAACCCTAAGGGTTCCCCATTCAATACCTAGTGACCACCTGTTTTATAGGTCAACAGACAAAGAAGGCACATTGCCAACAATAGCCTTACAAGTTTACATCACTTCATTTCCGTATCTCACTGTGCAGCTGCAGTGAATGTTTACATTATTTGTCATTATATAACTATGTGCAAGTATGGTGGAGATGTTTTGAACCACAGCTGTGGGAACTCATATCTAATATACTTGGGAACTATTGATTGTTACGGCTATGGACCCAGGGAAACTGAACTCTAAGAAATAATAACAAAAATTCACTTTATACAAACTAAAATCCACCTTACTTAATGCTAAAATTCACCTTACATATACCAGTACTATGAAGTCCTGCTATGAATCAAACTTGTCTCATTGTTACTGTTAACTTTCATTATCAGGGTTACAGCTAACTTGAAATTCACTAGTATATTTATTGAGATTTGCCCACACTAAAGATCTCCTGGAAGAAGTCCAGGCACATGTGCATAGTTTCCGCCCTCCAATGGGATAAAGAAAGCTTTTTCCTTCTAACAACGTTGGTTTGGTTTTGTTTTCAGAGTTAACTGTGGCTTTGATAATCTCTGTGAGCTCTCTGGGTTTTTTGTTTTTTTTAGAGTTAACATCACTTGCAAAACTTCTATGAATCTTTGGTCATTTGTTCTCAGGTTTGACATTGCAAATAGGCCTATATATAGCCCATGCTTTAAATAATAATAATAATCCAATCGGTCTAATAATTACCCTATGAACCCCTTAAGGAAGTCATCTCCAGTGCGTACTTCAACTTCCAGTCCTTTCGATCTGTTCTAAATCCTCCACAATTTAGCTTCAGACCTCAACATTTAATTGAAACTCTTAAATTATCAATGTTTTAATGGCCAAATCCATGGGTCTTTTTTCAGTTATCATCCTTCTTGACCTCTTAGCAGCCTTCCACACAGTTGATTACCCTTTCCTGGATTCTCTCATTTTCATGAGAGAATGAAAGAACTGCTTTTTTCTGGTTCTTCTACCAGTCAGATTGCTCCTTTTCAGTTTCCTGTGCTGGTTCTTCATCCATGCCATCCTCACTAACAGTGGTATCCCTGGCCCTTCCCATATGGTTTCACTTGGTGATCTGGGCAGCAACCATAGATTTATATGTCATCTCTATACACCTTTCCATGGGAAACCAGTAACTTCTTTAAGGGGAGTAGGCAATTAAGGCCCCTGGGTTGGACTACTATGGTCTCCTGAGAGAAAGTATACCAGACTAGAATTATGTCTGACGGCACACCCACCCCACTCACCCCCCCACCTCCCACCCCCACCTAAAAATTGCTAGTGCAGGAGAAATGATTTTTAGGATCAAGCTGATTTCCTGATCACTATCTCTTAATGGAGAAAAAAATTACCTGAAGCTAGATCCAAAGACTTGACACCTATGCCTTCCCATCCAATGCTAATTATACAAAGATTATGCCATCTAATAAAGATTGAATAAACTCATTTATCCAAGCTAATAGCAAACAGAAATCAAAGAAGTTATACAGACAATAGACAAAACAAATGAGCTTTATCATTGGGAGATATCTACACAAAAAAGAGAGTCCCCATCAAATCCAAGGAGAAAAGTTAAAGTTCTAGAGGTCAGGAAACTGTCTAAGACACCAGCTCCTGTTTGTGTTTGCTTTTTATGAAAATCTTTCTCTCCATCTAGGGTACTCTCTACCATGTCCTTTCTCAAAGCTGAAAGAATGAAAATTTCTAGTCCCCCAAACTCCTCTTACATAGGCATTGGGCATCTATGATCATTCTCTCTACCAATGATGAAATTCTTATGTAAATGTGCCATGTTTGAATTCTACGTGCCATGCCCACTGTTCTCATCTATATATCTAGTCCTATTTATTCTCCTGAGTGTGGCCCTGTATCACCTACTGCCTTTTGGATATCTTACCTTGTATTTCCCTTGAGCAACTCAAATTCAATATGTCCAAAAGAGACCTTATGCCAAATGATTTCCTCTACATACAAAGGATGTTTATCTCTACATTTTCCAAAAGCTGCCTGAAATCCTTTGGAGTGCTACAAACGGCCAGAGGGATGAAGGTTGTGCAGGTCTGCTCCAAATCCTTTCAAACTTTCCTATTACTGTGGAAGTCATGATGCTCTCCACCTCAGTGTCATTCTCCATGCCTCACTCACTCATCTCACATAACCAGTCTTGTCAGTCTTGTCATTTCTACCTTCACATTTCTCCAGTATAGGTCCCCTTGTCTCCGATCCACATAACCAAACCCATTTCAGGTCCTCATGATAATAAAAAGTAATAAGTGGTGTTTATATGGAACTTTAAGTTTGTAAAGTACACATGTTGATCCTCTAGAATCCTGAGAAATAGGCACAATTATACCCATTTTACAAATGAAGAAACTGAGGCTAGAAGAAACTATGCGACTTTCCCTGAGTCATGTAGCTAGAAAGTGTATGAACTCTGGTCTACCTTGACTCCACACCCAGGCTCTATCTGCTGTGCCACTTAATTCCCAACCCTTCTCTGCTGCACTGCTGCAATAACCTCCCACTCCAATCCATTGTCTGCTCAACTACCAAAGTGATTTTCTTAAAGTGTAGTTAGATCTGACCTAGTCACCTCTGTCATGATGAGCTGTAATAGCTCTCAATTTCCTCTAGGCTCAAATGTAAAGTCCTCTTTTTGGTATTTAAAGTTCTTTACCACCTGGCCCCTTTCAGGGGCAAGGTATTACCAGGCCTTTTAGAGCTTCCTCCCTGATCCATAGAGTTGAACTGGCCTTCTTATAGTTTTTTAAGAACTTGACGATCTTCAATCTCTGTGCCTGGAATGCTCTGAACCCTTACCTGTGCCTTACTTTTCCTACATCCTTCAAGACAGCTCAAACCACACCTTCAACAGGAGGTCTTTCCTGGTCTCCACCACCCCTTCCCCCAAGCTTTGTATATATCTTATATGTAACTAGTTATTTATATGTTCACACATGTAGTGTGTGGTCCTTGAGAAAAGAGATTGTTTATGTTTCTCTATATCCCTTCTACCTTCATCCCATCTCATATATATAAATATAAATTATATATATATATATAGTCTTCTCTCTGACACTTGTGTCATCCTTTGCAGCCTCACATCCCTTCACACCTGGATGATTACAATACCCTTGTTGCCTCAAGTCTCTTCCTACCCCAGTCCATCCTCTACTTAGCTGTCAAATTTATTTTCCTGAAGAACAGATTTTTCTGTTACCTTCTATGCAAAGTGGCTCCTTATTGTCCTCAGGATTGAATGAAAAATCAGGTTTGTTTTTTAAAGCCTTTAATAACCTGCCTCCTTCCTACCATTCTGGTCTTCAATGTTACTTCCCACTCGTCTCCTGTGACATTAGTTTCTTTGCTGTAGTAGAATAAGATAGACCTTTCCCTAATTTTGTACGCTGTCACTGGCTGTCTCTGCTGCCTAGAATTCTCTCCTTGCCCATCTCTGCCTCCCGACTTCCTTTAGGCCTCAGCTAAAGTCCCCTCTTCTACGCTGCTCCTTAATCTTCATGATACAAGTAGGTGGTACAGTGGATAGAGTGTTGGGCCTAGAATCAGGAAGGCCTGAGTAAAAGGGTTTGGAACTCAGAAACTTACTAGCTATGTGACCCTGAGCACTAATCTCTACTTGCTTCAGTTTCCTCAACTGCAAAATGGGGATAGTAATAACACCTACCTGCCATGGTTATTATGAGGATCAAATGAAATAACATTTGTAAAGCACTTAGCACAGCGTATGGCACAAAGTAGGTGCTTCATAAATCCTGATTGCCTTCCCAATTTATTTATATATGTGTCATATATATGTGACATTTTATGTATGTGTGTATGTGTTTCACAAATAACACACAGGAGGCACTGGAATTTTTGGACTTCAACCTCTAACAGGTTCACTCTTGATCTGGTCAGACAGGAAGGACAGGAAGACAAGTCTGGAAGGGTTAATAATCTTACTTTATTCTAGTCTAGTGTTCTCAAGAGGGTTTGCTGACAATGGGAGCACCAACTCCTACAGCACTGTCTAATCACCCTTCTTGAAGGGGCCATTGAGGATATAGTAGGAGCTACAACTCCTATGGGATCCCCTACACCTCAGTAGGGGCCAATTGAAGCAAACACAGATTTTCTCCAAGCCTTGATAGGGTCTAATCAAGGCACACACAGCATGACACTGTCATAGTCCCCTATGGGTTCACCCCTTACTGACCAATGCCCATTTGTTTTATAGGGCAATAGACAAAGAAGGCATATTGCCAACGATTGCCTCACAGGCTAACTTTAGCAATATTGTCATTTAGTGCAAGAGCAGTAAGTACTACATTATGTCACCCCATATTTCACCTTGCAGTCTCAGTAGGACTGTTTATCACTATGATTCTAGAAATTACTATGTAGGATCCTTGGCGCTACTCTGGGAGCTGTTATCTAACACCTGGAAATGAGAAACTGCCATGGCCATGGAGCATGAGAAACTGAATTCTAGAAAGGATAACAAAATCTTTCTTACAGTATATGTAGTACAGTACAGTACATGTGTACAGTATATATACTTATAGCATATGTATATATGTATATATTACATATATAATTTGTTTTTACATGGTTGTTTTCATATTGTTTTTTCTATTAGACTATGAGCACAGAGAGAACGAGCACTATTCTTTCTATCCCCGGTGATTAGTATAGTGCATAATACCTAATAAGCACATAATAAATGTTTTTTGACTCATTGACATTAGGTATCCCATTTAACTTTTCTGGTCCTCCCTGTTGTCATCTGGTGAGCAAGGAAAATTTGCAGGCTCTCTGTGAGGAAGTGCACCTTGTTTTAAGCCTCTACAAAAACAATAGTTCACACCTTTAGAGCTGGAAACAATGTGTAACAAACCATTTAATTCAACCTCTGCTCAATTTACAAATGAGGAAACTGAGACTTAGAGAAGTTAAATGACTTCTTTAAGACAAGTGTAAAAGGCAAAATTTGAACTCAGATGTTTCAGGCTCCAAGTACAGCATATTCACTTATACAATATTGTGTCCTAGATATGCCAGTTTTAACTGTTAACTTATTTTTTAGGATTGATGTGGTAATCAATAAAGGTAATGTATATAAATGATACATGGGTCGATGCTATTATTAGGGAAATAATACCACCTATCTCCTTTGTGAGATAACATGAAAAGTACTTTGCAAACCTTAAACTTCTTTGTTGGATTGGGTAGATATGAGCTGAAGGATAGGTTTTTTTTCGGATATTTCAAAGAAAAATAAACATCGAGTTTTTGTACCCTAAAAACCCTAAAAATTATTTTTCTTCATTTACTATTAATACAAATTTCTTAACAGATAACTGAAATACTTTATTGACAAGAGGATTTGTGGTTGCCTAGTTGTTCTGGAGCTCGTCCCACCAGGTCATCCAACAATGTTGCTGGCAGAAAACCCAACTCAACCAGTTCCGACTCGGAATTCTTCCAGCTTTCACATTCATCCCCGCCTTGGATTAATTTGTTAATTTCAGGACAAATCCAAGCGAAGACTCCAAGTCCCAGCATGCAGCGCGGGGGAGGGGGTTAGGTTAGGGAGGAGGAAATGGGTTGAGCATGCAGTCGCGCAGTAACGGAAGGAGGGCTATTTAAAAATCGAGGAGCCAAGGCCTTTCAGAAGCGTCTGTGGGTGCAATCGGCGGATTCGCCCCCGCTTCTCCCGGGGGCCCGCGGCCCATCTGGGGTTCCCCTCTCCTTTCCGTCGAAGACTAGCAAGGGCCGCAGTCCGGCGGTGGAGGCGGCCTTTTAGGACAGCGCGCTTGCGCAGTGCTCTCGCCCGGCGGGGGGCTGGGGAGCCGTTGAGAAGAAAGAAGCTGCGGTGGCTACTACAGTTGACCGCCGCCTCGGTACCGGCCGCCGCGGGGTGAGGGTGGGGGCGCTTCTCGCATTCCAGATGTCCCCGGGGGCGGGGGGAGGGGCGGCCCCGGATGCTGGGCCCAAGTGCTGGGCTTTGAGGCTCCCCGGGGCCCTCTTCGCTTCTCGGACTCGGCTCAGGTTTCGTTTCCGCGCCGCTGACGTCAGCCCCGGGTAGCTCCCGGTGCAGGCTGCGGTCTCCCCAGAAGCTGGGCGGAGGGAGGCGGGGAGTCCCGCCAGCCGCCCGCTCGGGCTCCCCCTCCTTTCCTGAAGATGGGGCGAGGAGAGGGATCCAAACACGGTCCGCTTACCGCGGGCCCTCCCGGGGGTGGGGATTCCGCCCGCTCCCCTCACCTTCCCGAGCCTCGGTGCCTGATCGGGTGCCCTGGGTGCCCCCTGAGCCGAGAGATGCCCTGCTCGGTGCTAGAGAGGCAGAGAGCAAGAGTGAGTCGCTGCCCTCTTGGAGTTTGCTTTCGGTGCCACCTGAGGAAGACGAAACAGGCTTGGAACAGAAAGGGGCCTTAGCGGCCAGCGGACCCAAGCCCGCACGGTTTACGGTCTTGGAAGCCAAGGCTTAGGCGCTTGTGTTTCGGCAAAGCTCAGTGGCAGGTCTGGCGTTTAGTCGTAGGCTCTGCTTCGTAAAAGCATCAACTGGGGGAAGGAGAAAGATAAAGGGAGAGATAGGGTAAGCTGGAGAGAGGCACCATGAAAGGCGTCGTGTTTTACCTCTTATACACCCTGGTCTGCCCTTCTGTCTGTCTCTGTTCAGCCTTGATTTTCAAAGACGACTATGACATCAGAGAAAGGATGACATGACTTGCACTTGACTTTGTTTTGAGTGAGGGAGGGCTGTGCGGTCACCAGCCTCACTTCTCCTCCAGAGCCATTTGGATGCAGTGACCAGATACTCATCAGGATGACTGGAGGTGACCCAGGATGCACTGGCAGACCGTTGGCCTTTTCAGCTACTCAGGGAGGTAACCCCCATTGAGTGAATAGGCCTCTTTCAGAAGTAGTCAGGGAATGGCCTTTAATGAGCAAAAGAAAAATAACTGAATCAACAGGGCTGTTTCTAGTGATAATCACTCTGAGCCAGCCATTAAGTGGAGCTTGGGCAGAGACCTATTGCCCTATCCTTGGACTTCCGAGTGCCTTGAGTTTCCTCTGCCTTGAAGCAAGCTTTTGCCTTTTTCCAACATGATGCAATCTTCACCTCTGCTCCACTCTAAAGCTTAGATTTCTAGGACCCTCCCCTTCATGCCCCACCCCCAATTGCTTTGTCATCGTTTAACTGTTTTCATGATTTTTCCCTTAATGGAGTGTTCCTTCCTTGACTACAGTGATTGGTTTGTTTTGGGTTTTTTTGTCTTTGCATCCCAATCCCTAGCATTTAGTGTTCACTGAGTAAATGCTTGTTGAATGGATTAACTCACAAGATTCCTATGGAACTCAGGATAATATATAAAAGGAGTTGCAAACTTTAATACTTGCATAAATGTCTACTGCTAGTGCCACCTCTGTTTCTTTCCACTAAATGTGGAGCAATTCAAATGGGCCTGGCTATCCAGATAAGGAAGAATTTTCTCCAAAGAAGATAGATGGTATTACTTTCTCATGTACATAAGTCTCATGAAAAGTCAGGAAAGTTTTTTGGGCATGTTTATGTTCTCTGTCTTACCTAATATTTGAGAGCTCTGCTAGTAATTTAATGTTAAATGTAGGGTTCAGACAATTACAGTCTAACTCCTCCCAATCTGTGAGTTGTGCCCTTTTATTGTCTTAGGTAGTGTTCTGAAGGGGATTTTCCTCATCTAAAATCATACTGATCAACATGAATTTGGAAACTTTTTCAAAATTGTGAATATCAAATCATACTAATTTTAGCTCTTATTTTGCTAAGTCCATATGCTATTTTAAAAACACATCAATTGTGGTCTTTTTAAGTTCATATCTCTCTCTGCTAAAGCTCCCTTCCTTTACTACATGACTGGAAGTACTGAAGAAGTACAGTTCTGGGCCTTCATATGACTTGTTTGAGGACTATTTTAACTAAATTTAGAGATTCTCTTCACTAGTTTGGCCACAGGCTGATAGATATTTTAGGAATAGCAACTCTAGTGACTGTCTTCTAAGTTGGAGAAGAGCTGAAGTGGTATAAAACAACATATTAACACTGAAGAGAAGAAAGTGTAAAACACATGAAAATAAAAATCAGCCAAAAAAATGAACAAAAGCACTGCTTCTGTGGAACATCTGAAAAAAATAAAGTACCATAGGGGAGGGAGATAGATAAAGAAACAGCCCAAGACATTTTCAAATATATCTTTTTATGCATCATACTTTAAATGATTAAGAATCAACACTACTTAGACATGTATGAGACCAAAAAAAAAAAAACACATAAATAAAGCACTTTATGCTTCTGAAATCAAAATGTACTAGATTGTAACACAACATTAAAGCTGGCAGAATATTGTTTTGATTAAATCATCAAGTGGTTTAGAAGAATGTTTAAAAGAAACACAAAATCAATAAGAGAATTATAGGCAAAGTAATCTTAAAGTAAAACTATTTGTGATAAATGGGGAGTGCAAGTTAAAGATACATATTTACATGATAGAAAAACCTTTAAAATGATTTTTTGAGTTTGAATTAATAACATATAAGAATAGAAAGATGAATATAACCTTCTGATAGAATGACTTACAGACAGAAACCCAAATCTAGTAAAATTAAATTAAGTGAACTAAAATCTCTAGCAAATAATACAAAAACTAAGAGGATTTCGTATAACAAAAAAGGTTCTTCTAGAATGGAAAAAAAACAAAGAGGGAAAAAGCATTTGCAGTAAATACAGAGAATAAAGATCTGAATTCTAGGACCTGTAAGGAAATGTTACATACCTGTAATACTAATACCTTCCAGTGAAGCAGAAGTCAATGAACTTGAACAGTTTTCAAAGAAGAAATAAAAATTCCTAATAGTTAAACCTTTTTTGAGCATTTGTAAGTAATATTAAGCATAGCATAAAACAAGGAGTTAGGTTTCCTAATATTGTTTGCTAAGGTCTAAGTCTGAGTGGGTAATCTGCAGCCTTAAGGCCTTGTGTCCTTAAGTTCAGCCTTTTGACTGAATGCATATTTCACAGAACAAATCAATTTGATCTAGGTGGATGTCCATCTCAACTTTTCTGTGAAAGAGGAAGTCTTCTAGATGATCCTCTTTGGGAATGATGTGCTGATTTCATCCAGTAACCATAGAATATTGAATAGCCTCCTTAATGTTATCCATAAGCATTCACAACAGTTCAACATAACTGTCTTCAGCAGGGAAAACAACAAGTGGATAAAGAATGCGTGTTGTCCAGAGGAAAGAGCCTTATAGAACTGTCCTATCCATATGTATCTTGGCTAGAAAATACAGAAAAATAACCAACTGGGATCAAATATTGGATAGGAAGAAGGGAGAGATTTTGATTGCTTTGAGGAAATAGTGCAGTGCTTTTTTTTTTTTTTTTTACTTTATGCTCTTGAGCTTCTCCTTGAAATATAGGTCTTTTACACCAAGTTATGCTTATGTAACTGCAAATCATGAAATACCAGTCTCTAAGGAATCAAAATTTGGAGTCATTAAATGAGAAGTATGGTAGGTGTGAATAAGATGCATTATGTTGTCAACAATGAATCACCTGAAAAAAGTGGTCTTAAAGACAATAAAACATGTATGAAATAGAAATAACCAGTTAATGTAGTTAGAGCAAGGTAGTAGCTTAGATGCAACGTTAGTACCCATGTACCTGCAATAAGGCCCCCTTATGAAAAATGTGTAGATGAAAAATACATAGGTGAGAGTCATACATAATATAAATGTGTAGTATATCAACCAGATTATACTATACATTTATCAAACCAGGTTATTCATTGAAGAATACTGTAGGGTTATATAATTACAAATACCACTATGATGATATAAAATCTCTAAAGTGATATAAATCAATTCCATTTAACTGATAATATGTACATTAACTACAACTACAACTGTAAGTAAAAGAGAAGACAAAGCTGGAAGTAGAGAAAATTCAAGTGAACTCAGGCAGTGAATTTAATAAAAAGTAGTTTTTGTTTGGCATATGATCATTTGTTCCTGCTTTTTAAATGTTCTGGTTTGGTTTTTTTTATATTGTTAAAAGCTCTAGAACCCTTGGAATCTTTCATCAGTGCAATAGTTGCCTACCTCTAGAACATTAAAGGGCCTTGAAATATTGGAGTGATATTTACTAACCAGAAGTAATGGTGTGCTTTCACTTCTAGGCCCCTGTGATAACTATGTTTACATGTGATATTTGTGGAGAACTAGTAGCCTCTGAACAAGACATGAAGACTCATCTTCTTTTGACTCATATGGAAAATGAAGTGATTTGCCCATTTTGCAAATTGTCTGGTGTGAATTATGATGAAATGTGTTTCCACATTGAAACAGCTCATTTTGAACAAAATGAAAATGAGAGAGACTTGGAGAAAGTTAACCAAGTACAACATAGAACTGCTGATAGGAAAACTGAAAAAGAAAACTCTCATCAGTATAGAATGGAAGTTAATGAAGATGTTTATTCTGCTTGTGCATCAAATGATCTGAAAATTACAGATCACGGTCACTCTAAGGGTGCTTCTTTAAAGTGTAAAACCTTTCATTCAGAGAACTTGACTGAACTTAGAGAGTTACAAGAAAATAGACTGAATCAATCTGACTTAACTGAAATAAGTGAATCATTGTCCAGTATCCCAGAATGTCCGTTCTGTGGGAAAAGAGAAGCATGTAATGAAGATTTGGAAACACATGTGAAAAAAAAGCATTCCAATCTTTTAGACACTCCAGCAGAAGGTATCATATATACATTTTGTAGTAAATATTTCCTGTTTGTGCATTAATTGTATTTAAAAGTTTCAGTTGTAACAGGAACTGGACCTGCTGTTTCACTAGCATAATGAATTCCCTCTACCTTTGCAATTTGATAGCCTACTTTTCAATTTAAAGTCTTAAGAGACTTGCCTAGGGCACTGAGAGGTCAGGTCACTTGCTCAGGGTTACATAGCCAGTGTTTGTCAGAGGCATGTTTTGAACTCAGGTTTTACTGGTTCCAAGGTTGATTGTTCACTGTGCTACTCTACCTTACATAATAGCATGTGCTTACAAATAATAAGTCATGTTTATTTAGCACTTTATGTATACTTTCCTGTGAACAGCCTTGTGAGGGAGGTAGGGCAGTTAACTATACACATTTACAAATGAAACTTCATTTTAGGCAAACTTTGGCTTAGCCAGCCACACAATTCTATTTAAATCAACATTTACTTAGTATCTCCTATGTTTTAGGTCAGGGGTGGGGAACCTGTGGCCTGGAGGCCTGCTAGTTCCCTACTCCTGTTCTAGGCATTATGGTAAATTTTGGATAAAACAAAGATAAAAACTTTGGAGCCATTCCCCTCAAAGTACTTATTCTTGTGGATCTTAAATGTCCGGTACTTTTTTTTAACCTTATCTTAATGTTTGAAACGTGAAAGAAACTCAGAAAGGCCTGTTCAAGCCACAGCGACTTGAGCAAGTCACTTTTGGTCGCATTATTTCCCCATCTTTCAGATGGTGGAATAATATAATCTCTAAATTCATATCTAACTCTAAAATTCTAAAGTATGCAGTATATTGATTTTTTTTTGTTATGAGAAATCAAGTATTAGAAAACAAAATGGTTGCAAGTTTTCAGTGTTGTGTAAACATCATAAGGAACAATGAAATATAGCCACTATAATATTGTTCCTGTGGGAAATGCATAATGAGTTCAAACTCCTTCCTTAATCCTCTATCATAATAGTGCAACAAAAAGAGACCAGTTTGTTATTCCTTTCTCCCTTCCCTCTTTCTCCTTTGTTAATTTTATTGGAAAGGAAAATCAAGTTATTCCTATATCAAAGTGTAGCTGCTAAATGTAGTTTAATTATTTGGAAGAATTAAGAAAAATCTATTTGAGTTTATTTCATTTAAAGACATTCAATAAACATTAAATACCTCCTACATAAAAAGTTATTGTGCTAGATTAGGCCTTCACAACATAGGGCTTGCAGCCCACCAAAGGGATTTTGGGCAACCCATGAAAAACGTAGAGGATATCAAAGAAAGTAAAGATGTAATTAGTACTTTGGCCATGTCCTGCTTAACCTGCCTTCCGCTATTCACTATTGTACCCTCATGTAACTTGGCAGGTGGGTTGCCACTGCACACTCACTCCTGTTTGTGTCCATGGCAACCATCATCAGTCTGGCTCCAGTCTGAGAGGAGTGATTTCATGATAAATAAAAATCTCAAGTATTCAGTGTAATTAATATTAATTGAAATTTCTCATTTTTTAATATCATTTATTTTCAAAGTAGTTTAATCATTAATTATACCTTTACTTGGAAAGTGAGCTGCTAGTAACCTACGACCCAAAAAAATTTAGCCTATTTTAATTTTGGTGCCTACCTGCTACCAAGTTGTGCAGTTGGGGGGAAGATACAAAATTTAGTTAAGACATGGAGAAAAACAGCATGAGATGATTGGAAAGGTAGGGAAGGACCAGATTGTGAAGAGCATTGAATTCCACTGGAACAAGTTTGAATTTTACTTGATAGGAAGTAGGGAGGCCCTGAAGATCTTTGAGCAAAGGAGTCACTTAATCAGATCTCTAACCCTGGTAGCAGAATCAGTTGGAAAAGTAGAGAACAGGTGGTAAGATCCATTAAAAGGCTATTTCAATTATTGAGGCTGGTTATGATGAAGATTAGGATGTTATTAGTAAGTAGAGGAAGGAGAGCATTAATATGAGTTACGGTGTTGATTGGACAGGACTTGTAACTTGGTAGTATCGAAGGACTCGTGACACTGGATAAAATGGTACCACCATACAAAAAGGAGCTAGTTTATAAGAGAAAAACAAACTGTTTCAGGCATGTTGCATTTGAGGTGCCAGTAAGACAGGCAAATGAAGATATTCTAGAGGCATTACTGATGTGGTTCTGGATCTCAGAACATGAATCAATGGGAGCGAAAGAGATTGCCAAGAGAGAAAATGTATATAGGGAGCTAGGTGACACAGTGGATAGAGCACCTGAACCTGGAGTCAGGAAGACCAGAGTACAAGGGTGTGGAGCTCAGGTGTGTGACCCTGGGCAGCTCACTGTTTCAGTTTCCTCATCTGTAAAATAGGGATAATAATAGCACCTGCCTGCCCGGGTTATTGTGAGGATAAAGAGAGATAATAGTTATAAAGCATTTGGCACAGGGTCTGGCACATAGTAAGCACCATATGTGTTTTGGCTATTATAATCATTAAATAAAGCAAGAGAAGAGGAACAAAGATGGACTCTTAGGAATACCATTTTAAGGAGTCCAGGAGGAAGACAGGAATTTGCAAAGAGAAGTTAAAGAGAAACTTTGTGAGTTCAGTGTCTGAAACCAAGAAATCTGAAGGCATACCCAGTAGTGGGAGGAGTATTAAATGCCTCGTGTCAAGGAGAATGAAGACTGAAAAACAAGTCATGGGTTTTGGCAATTGGGAGGTCATTGGCCTTTTAAGAAAGTGGTTTTAGTAGAGGAGGTAGAACTCAAGTTGCAAAGGCTAGTGAAACAGAAGGTAGTGAAGAAGTGGGAGAGTTTAAGATAACACTATTACAAGATTAGGGAATGATTTATGTATAGTTTACTATGGTAGCAGGTTGTCAATTTCTGCAATTGAAGAGCTTCCAGGGTTATTGAGATGTTTGACCAGGGTTACAGCTGCATATTCTTCATGTTTGGGGAAATGATATTTGGTACTTGTACATCTTTCAGTTATCTCTGTAGATTAAAGTTTGGGACAATGACCTTGGAGGTAAAAAAAAACAACTGGATTTGTTTTTCACAGCCATTTATTTTCTATAACTTTACTATGATTTTAGTAAATTATTTTAATGTACTCTTTATTTCCCAAAAGTACCCTGCATATCCCCAGTGCTATTTTTAGCCCATGGCTTAATCTACATAAACACCAGTAAAACAGGTAGAGGTACACTTATTTAAAGGGATCATCAATCAGCCTAAGGAGAGAAAATATCAATATGGCTTATATATGGAAGGGACAGACAAAGACCTATCCTTGGAAATATAAGAGTAGTTGTGAAAAACAAACAAACAGAGCTAATTTGATTTATATTTATACAGGTCAAGATGAGCCATTTTATGAATGTCCAATATGTGGTCTTATCTGCACAAATTATCAGATCCTACATGAACATATCGATTTGCATTTAGAAGAAGGCCATTTTGAAGGTGAGTTGAAAAATGAAAATGTTGGTAATTGCTAGGAAATACTCTTATTATCTTGTAAATCCATTATGTGATTTGAATTTCCCAAGACAAAATCAATTTTGGAGAAATACCCAAAATGAATAACGAATCATGTCGGTAAAAATAAAGATAGGAAAGATTATTTTTGTTTTTCTCTTTCTTATTTTCCCTTTTCCAATCACTTGCAAAGTTTTGTCAATTTTACCTCCACGCTCCATCTTGAATCTGTGCCCTTTGCTGTAATCACATTACCATCGTTCAGGTACTTGACAGCTCTCACCTATCAATAAATATAGTCATTAAACTCCTGATTTCCAGTCTTGCCCCCCCCCTCCCCATTTTGTCTTCCAGCATTTCCAGTGGGAAATGTTTATTTTTTAACTTGTTTGAAATTGGAAGGGGTATTAATTTTAACTGTGTATTTCAGTGTGAATTTCTCAAAAGTATACTGTTTGTCTGTGCCAGTAATGCTTCTAGGACATTTAAAGAATTTCAGCTGCATTTTAGCGTGGAAAAACATTTTTCTCTTGTGATTTTGTACTATCTGACCATGTCACTCCCATTCCCAAGAACCACTGGCAGCTCCGTTACCTTTGAAGGCCTTCCTAGTCTTTTTTTTTCAGGCTACTTTCTGGACTTTTTCTTCACATTACTTCCCTTCATATTCTTTTGTGTTCCACCCAACTAGACTTTTTGTTATTTTCCAAACTACTCATTCCATCTTGTACTTCTGTGCTTTTGTCTAGGCTATCTTCCATGCCTAAAATGCATTTCCTTCTCACCCTCCTCAGAGTCCTGAGTTTTATTCAAAACTTAGCATTAAATGTCAGAATTCCTTCCTGAAGCCTGAGGTTGTTAGTATTTTTTCCTTTCTCAAATTATCATATATATTCTCACAGTACCTCACAGATCTCTGTGCTGGGCCATTTTTTCCTTCAATTCCATTCCACTTGGTGATTTCATCAGCTCTTATGGATTCAGTTATCTCCTATCTACATATCCATCCCAAACCATTCTGCTGGCCTCTAGTCTCATCTCCATCTACCTATTAGACATCTAGAGCTGGATGTCTTGTAAGCAATAGTAACCTCAACATGTCCAAAACTGAAATCATAATTTTTCCCTCCAAATCCTTTTCCCCTTACAAACTTCTCTGTTACTATAGCTAGCACCACTATCCTCTCACTCCCCTTGTCTCACACAATCCTTGACTCCTCATACCGCGTATCCAATCTTTGTAACATCTCTCAAATGTGCCCTCTTCTCTTCTCTGTTACTGCCACCACTCTGGTCCAACCCCTTATCTTCTCACTCTTAGACTGTTGCAATAACTTGTCAGATAAATTGCTTTCCTCAGACCTTGGTCTGTCTTTCTCCACTCAGCCATCAAAGCTGTTTTCCTAAAGGGAAGATCTGAATGTGTCACACCTCAGTAAACTCCAGTGGCTCAGTGTCACCCCTAGGATGAAATAGAAAATCCTGTTTAGCATTCAAAGCCCTTTGTAACCTAGCCCAGGGGTGGAGAAGCCTACGTCTTCGAGGCCACATGTGATCAAGGTCCTTGGGTGCCTACAGCCTTTTGACTGAATCCAAGTTCTACAGAACAGATACTTTTATTAAGGGGATTTGTTCTATGAAATTTGGATTCAATTAAAGGGCCACACTTGAGGACCTAGAGGGCCAGAGGCCTTGAGGCTGTAGGTTCCCCACCTCTAACCTAGCGCTACTCTCACCCCCACCCTACTTTGTACACCTTACATCACTCACCCCTATCCTTCCCCCTCCTCTCCAATATTCTTTGATACCTCAACTCTCCTCTTCATCTCCTCTCCTCTCCTACCCTCCCCTTTCATCCCCTCCACTCAACTTCCATTGCCAAAGCTGCCTTTTTTCTTTTGAGTTTTACTGGTTAGATTTCTTGCTCAAAGACCAAGCCTTAAACCCAATCCTGGAGCTCATAGACTGAACAACAGATTGTTTTTTGTTTTTAATTTTATTAAAAGGGGCCATCTCTTGAGTAACTACTTAAAGAAGCCTATTCATTGAATGGGTGCATCTCACTCAAAGTGAGAGTATGATAAGACTTAGCCCGAAAGGGCCAGGGTCTCACATTGCAACCTGGGCCATCTGCAGTTATCCTGATGAATATCAGGCCACTGGACCCAGATGGCTCAGGAGGGGAAAGTGAGGCTGGTGACCTTGTACAGCCCTCCATCACTCAAATAAAAGTCAACTGCAGGTCATGTCATCATCTTAATGTCATGGACTTCTTCGAGAACAAAGGACAAACACAACAGCAATTCTTTGATACCTTGACACTGCCCTCCTTTGCTGTTCTACAAATGAGATTCTCCATCTCCTGACTCCAGCATTTTTGCTGACTGTCCTTGCATGGAATGCTGTCCCTCCTCATTTTCAACACTTGGCTTCCCTGGCTTCTTTCAAATCCCAGGTAAAATCGTATCTTCTACAACAGGCCTGGATAACATGCAGCAAAGGATTTTGGGAGGTCCATGAAAAATGTGGAGGCCTGTTCTACTAGGAGGCCTTTCCAGTCCCTCTTAATTTTAGTACCTTCCCTCTGTTGAGCACTTCCTGTTTATTCTGTATATATATATCTTGTTTGTACTGAGTTGTTTGCATGTTGCCTCTCCAGACTGTGAGATCATTGAGGGCAGGGATTGTCTTTTGCCTTTCTTGATAGTCCTAGCACTAAGCACTCAATGCCTGGCATGTAGTAGACACTAAAATATTTATTTACACTTTTGTTTAAAACTTGGACTTTTTCGTTTTTGTTTTTAGAAACTTTTTAATTTTAGTCAGAATTGTTAGTTTTGTCTTCTACAATCCTCTCCATCCCTTGTTTAATCATGAACTCTTTCTGGGCTATAGATTGAAAAGGTTGTTTCTTTCTTGTTTCAGTATAGTTTAGTTATGAAGCTTTTATATCTGTCTTGTATCCATTTGGAACTTACCTTGAAATACAGTGTTGATCTGCACCAGTAGCAGCTCTTAACATGGATTCTCTGAACTTGTTTTTTAAAAAACATTTTTTTGATAAATATATTTTGATCAATTTCCTTTGTAATTTTTTGTCTTTTATTCATTTTAAAGCATTATTTTGAGAATGGTTCCATAGGTTTTACCAGACTGCTGAAAAATGATTAAAAATACTTGATTTGTATCTAGCCTTTATTCCAGGCAACTTCCTATTCCAATATAAGGATTATCAACTTATGTAAGAAAATTTTGTTTATTGTTTTTCCATACATGGAAGATACCTTATCATTTTGGAGGGATGTTTTGGGACTCAGTGATCCATACAAAACTATTTTACTTAAAAATCACAATATAATCCTATCCTATTTTAAAAAAATAAAACTTCGTAATTAACTGAAAGATAGACACTTTATTGCATAATTATGTTAATAATTTTATCTTTGGCCCTTTTGAAACTATACTCCCAGAGGTGAATAAAGGCTCTACTGACCTGGAATTGGCTCGTCAGCTCCAACAAGAAGAAGACAGACAGAGGATGTCTGAGGGCTCAAGACAGGAAATGGAAGAATTTCAGAAATTGCAGGTATGGAAAAAATGCACATAATATCTAGATTTAGATTTTTAAAAATGTATACCTTTAAAAATTTGAATTTTTTTTAACTTCTTCAAAATATTTTAACCTGTAGTGCCCCTTTAAGTTCACAACCACTTTACGTGTAAGGGCAGTTGTAGAAAAAGACAGAAAGAGGTTTCCTGTCTTTCTCAAGGCAGAACTTATAGAAAAACACAGGTTTCCTGATAGCTAGTTGTTGGGAGTTTTTTCCCTGTGAACTATTAAAGTTTTATTAAGGAACATTTGCAGTGGAAAATATTTGTTTTTTAACTCTGATTTTTGTATAATGTTGTGCCAGTCAAAGATGAAATTAGAAGGGGTGTTAATTTTAACTGCTTATTTCAGTGTGAATTTTTCAAAAATATACTGTATAATGTGTGCCAGTAATGCTTCTAGGACATTTAAAGAATCTCAGTTGTGTGAGTTTGGAAAAACGTTTATCTCTAGTGATTTCCTCATTTGCAAAATAATTGGTGGCTAGTATGGAGAAATAGAAATGTTAGTTATTCCCTCGTCTTCCTTACCTTATATAAGTATGTGGCTTTTATCAACATGGGAAGTTTCCAACATACAGAAAGATTTCAAATACATGATTGTATGAAAAGTGGAGCACATTTTACCATAGAATGTGGTAGTTAGCTTTTGAATCCATTCCTCCAAAACCTTATGAAACCAGAATGTATCTGTAATACTTTTTGCAATGAAAAAAAAAATAGTAGTAAACAATACTGTTGCAGATTCAGGCTGAGCCTCAGTTTCCTCATCTATAAAATGAGGACAGTTGATCTCCATAAGCAGTTCTCAAACTTCTTGGTCTCAGGACCCTTTTATAGTCTTAAATAATTAATGAGGACTGCAATAAGTTTTTGTTTATGTGGTTTTTATAAATAAGATCATGGTAATATCATGAAAATGCTTTTGACCTCAAAGACACCCTTAAAGAGTCTCCCCAGACCAGACTTTGAAAACCACTAAGGTAGACAGTCTCAATTTTAAATGTAAATATAGTGGCTCTTAATCTATTGTATTACATAGACCCATTTTTCCTGACTAATTTTTCCTTGTTACCAAAGATGCAAGTCTTTTCTACTATAGATGTATACATCAAAGCCTATCTATGGTCATTGTAATTGTTGAGGGTAAAAAATTGCACCACATTTTGGGGACTAGTAGACCAGAAACCATTTTTATTCATTGAATTGTTCTAATTCCAAGCATCTCTGCTTAGTGAGAAGTGCAACAGGGCAGAGTTTTCCCTGTGCCTTTGAAGATCGCTTTCCCCAAGTTATTTTCAAGTTACCATTTGTAGCATTTCCAAGCAATAGACAGGATTCCACAATAAAATAAAACATAGTAACAGAGTTTAGGTAAATTTGCTGTCACTTAAAATGTCAGAGCATTCTGGAAAATTATTTCCCCAAAACAACCATTCAGTACTTCTTCAACTGTTTCTTCATCTGTTCAGAGGGTAAACTCAAAGAGAAACCTTAGAGTCAGCACTAAAACTCTACTCTTTCTCATCCCCCTTCTCCAGTTAATTCCTAGTTTCCATACCTCTTTAACTTTTCTTCTCCACATTCATCAGCCACCACCCTAGTGTTAGGCCCTCATCCCCTCATATATCTGCCAAAATATATTTGCAAACCATTTCACTCTCCCGCATAAGAAACTTCCATGGTTCCCTATTTCATGTAAAATATACATACATACATACATACATACATACATACATACATATATATATATATATATATATATGTATGTATGATTTTTTGGTGTCATGAACTCCTTTCACAGTGTGATGAAACCTACAAACCCCTTAAAAGGATACTTAGAAATTTATCAAATAAAATACAGGATTACCAAGGAAACCAATTAAAAACAAGTTTCTTGGCCCCCAGGTTTGAGCCCTCACCTTAGACTGATTTCACATTACCTGCTTAGCACAGCACCTGCAAATAGTGCTTAATGAGTGCTCACTGACTGACCCCTCATGCCCTCTGCATTCCAGCCAGACTGGCTCTGCCCCCAAAATGACATTCTCACACCTTCCTTCATGCCTTTACATAGGCTATCCTCCATCTAGAATGTTCTCCCTCCTGTCTGCCTCTGTACACCTCACTCTCCCCCAGGGCTGAGCTCATGTGCCAGCCACCTCAATAGATAAGACCTTTTGCCTGGTACTCTCTCCCCCCACCAGTTACTTTGTACTTCCTTTAGATGCAGCTCTATGTACTTGTCTGTGTACATATTGTTTCCTCTGATAGAATTTATATTCACAAAGATATTTTTGTCCTTATTTTCCTAGCACTGAGTACAGTGCCCAGCATAGAATAAGCATTTGATAAATGTGTGATCAGTTGAATTGAAATCAGTTCAGTTTAAAGTCAGGAAACCTGGGTTTAAGCCCATCCTCCACAATAGCTTTATAACCCTGGGAAATTTTTTAACTGTCCTAGTTTTTTCATCTGTAAGATAGCACCATGGGATCATAGATTTAAAGCTTGACGGGACCTTAAGAATCATCCAGATCAGTCCCCTCATTTTACATCTGAGCAAACTGAGGCCTACAAAAAGTTAAGTGACTTGGCCAAGGTCATATAGTTGGTTTTTCAGTGATAGAAGTAGAGTTCAAATCATAATACTTGCAGGACCTACTTCACAGGGTGGTTGGGGGCAGCGTTTTCTAAATTTTCAAATGTTACATAATTTTTCACATAAATTTTCAAATGTTACATAAATTTAAATTACTGTTATCATTTATTTTTTTCCCTTTTTTCTCTGAACCTATGATTTTTATTACTTTAGGGAACACCTGGTGAGGAAACTTATTTTATAAAGTCATGTTGGCAGCTGCTCTGAAACTTAGAAGGCACTGAGAGTTTAAAGTGACTTATCCACAGTCACATAGAAAATAAGACTGGCAGGACCCAAATCTTCAAGGGCTCTGATGTCCATTCTCTTTCAACTATGCTATGGTGCCTTTTATAACGTTATTTAAATAGTACATTTCCAAATAGGTTAAATAATATTGCATTATCATTCATGGGATCATAGATTTTTGAGCTCGTAGGGACCTTAGATGTAGTCTAGGTTGTCCCCTCCATTTTATAGATTACTCACTGTGGCCCAGACAGGCTAAATGATTTGCCTGTGGTTGCAACGGTAGTAATAGAGCTAGGATTTTATTTGTTTAATCCACCTACTTTCCCTGTGTAGTGACCTAGATGGACCAAATAATTAAATTATACATTTTTATTTCCAATAGAGACAATATGGCTTAGATAATTCTGGAGGTTATAAACAGCAGCAGCTGAGAAATATGGAAATTGAAGTACGCAGAGGAAGGATGCAACCAATTGAGTTTCATAAAAGAAAAGCTGACATGTTGGAATCGTTAGCTTTTGGCATAGATGATGGCAAAACAAGGACTTGTGGTGAGTATTTAGATCTTATTTCAGAGGGTTAATAGGGAGTTTTATTTTTACATTGACTTTTTTTGATTGACTAAAAAATTTTGGTAGGTATGCTTAGATTGGTACCTATACTTAGACAGTTTTATAAGTAATAAGATTATGTGAAGTATATTTGCTTCTTGAAATTATCCTGGTGGCATTTGTGTAAATGTTGTATTGCTTTAACTCACAGCACAAAGGAAAACGACTTTTTATGTTGTTATGAAGAGTAAGAGGCCTTGTTTAGACTTTAGTTTAGTATAGACTTTTAAAAAAGTAATTATGTGAATGGTAATTGGATTAGCCAATACTTTAAATTTCTCCATTTATACATTTGGAACCTTGAAAATACTATTTATTTTGAAGCTGAGTTCCAATTGTCTCTTCTGTGTGTTACCTTCCTAAACTTATTCATTGTTTGTAGTGTTCTAAAATATGTAGTTACTTAATGCCTTATATCTCATTTAATATCTCATTTAATGTAATACCTTTAGTAGGCATCCAACCAGTATCTGTTCTTGGTTTGATTTCTTATTTCTAAAAAAAATAATCACTGTGCCCTAGAATGCTCGTACATAGCCTTTTCATCTTATTTTCTCCTACTTCAGGAATAATTGAAGCCCTCTGTAGGCATTATCAGAATGAAGCGAGAGAGGTGAGGCGAGTGTGGCTTTCCACAGGAGTGGACCATTTTTCTTCATCCTTAGGAGACAAAGGCTGGGGTTGTGGCTACAGAAATTTCCAGATGCTACTTTCATCTCTGTTGCGAAATGATTCTTACAAGGACTGCTTGAAAGGTATGTAAAATATTGTTTGCCTTTCTGAACCCATTATCTTCTCCAACATATGTGAAGTATACGTTATTTAGGAGGCAGTTAGTGGCTTAGCAATGAAAGGTCCTCACAAATATTTATAAAAATAGCTTTTCTTGCTTGTGAGTTTTCAGGAGGATGGTGAATCTAAGAAGGGGGATGGAAAGGTGAACAAGCTCTCCTGTTCACTTTCCTCTCCATTTAGCAGCAAATACTTTCTAAATGAATGATTTTTTCTGTTTCAGAGACTATACCATAGAAATGAAACATAGGCAATGTATAAACTTAGTATGTCTTAGCTCGATTTGTGGATGGATATTTTGTGGTCAGCCAAGGTCTCTGATAAAGGATCAAAAGCAAACATGAGCACAATAGATTTTCTTCCAAACATTTCTAGGAAGACTTTTTTTAAATTTATGTCTCTAGATCTGATCTTAAACCTACCATCTGGGACGTGTAAGTGTTGACGTCCTTAAACGGATTTGTGAGGAAGACGTAGCACCAAAATGGCCTCCCAGCTTCCCATTTATGTGCAGAATAAGGGTCACTTTTGACATATGTGAGTGATTTTTCACCAAGTTCTGTCACACCCAAGTGGTTCTAGTGCAGTGACAGTAGGGACATATGTTTTCTGTTGTTTCTGATCCCATATATACGGTTTGAATTCTTTGAATATTATGCTTGGTTGGAGAGGTGGAATATGGAAGGGAAGAAAAAGGGGAAAGTATGGCTAATGTATTGGCTTACTTTGCACATTTGTTAATTCTATCGTTGTGACCCTGGCTAGGGTCTGTGAAACTGAATTGTCTGGAAACCCCAAAGACAAAAGGAGACTACGAAAAGCCCATTGCACCACCCAGAAGTCCTTTACCTATAGAGTTATAGTTCACTGAGAGCTAGGATGGAGAGCCTTAGTGAGTAAACAAACACAACAGGTGCCATGAAGTTCCTAAGTGTCCTAGCTAGAGGTACAGTAACCAGGTTAACATGCCCTCAGTGCTGCTTTATGCTGCTGTTTGTCCTTCATTCCCAAAGACGATCATGACATCAGGGAAGTGATGCCATGACGTGCAAGTACCTCTGGAGTCATCTGGGGCCACTAGCCAGATGCAGGTCAGAGCAACTGGAGATAGCCCAACATGCAGTGGGGAACCTTGGCCCTTTCTGGCTAAGGTCTTTAACAGGTTTGTTTGACTGAGGCAAAGCCTATTCAGTGATAAGAAGTGAGGCAAAGAATGGCCTCTTGAAAAATGAATACTTCTGGAAGGGTAAAACCCTCAGGGTTTCTGGCCAACACTCATTGATTCTGAGGCAGTCTGGACCCGAACACTGACCAAATAGGGCTTGACCTGTGACCTAGTTTTGGCCAGTCAATGAGAGCAGTAGTGATTTGGAAAGCCAGAATGATTTGGGGTTAAGCTCGGTCTTTAAAAGGAAAGGGAAAAAATGTTTCAGAGATTATATACTTCACATATTGAGGTGTCTGCCAACAATGGAGGTAGATCAGTAGGTTTATAGAGGGACTGGAATATGTTTTCACTACAACACTTAAATGTTAGTGTATAGAAAAAGAAGTGACATGAAAGCTATCAGAATTGGAATAAATGTGTTTCTGGGTTTATAGCTATGCAAAAGAACAGTCATGCTTTTGAAATTCTGACTATGATTGCCCAGATAGTTACCACTTAGTGCATCCTAACTGGAATGTTATTGTTTGTTGTTTACAAGCACTGAAATAGACTATTTTAATAATTCAGCTATTCATAATGCTTTTTGTGTTTATGATATGTTGTATGTTATTAACATAATTTCAGATATGTCAATTCCTTGCATTCCAAAAATTCAGTCCATGATTGAAGATGCATGGAAAGAAGGATTTGATCCTCAGGGTGCCTCTCAATTAAACAACAGATTACAGGGAACAAGAGCCTGGATTGGAGCATGTGAAATATATTCACTACTAACCTCTCTCAGGCTAAAGTACGTATCTGTTAACAAGAACTCTTGTAATCACTTATTTTTCTCTTACTATTTCATTGCTTTTATGTTTTACTGTTTTAGTAATTCAACTAATTTTTAAAATCATTTTTGTCATTGAGATTACATATGAAAATAATTCTTAAGTTATAAATTGCTAAGATGTGCTCTTTTGTAGTACATATTTAGGACGGTACTTTTAAAATTTAGCTAATTTAAATGACTGTCAGATTATATTTTTTGTTTGTCTTTTCCTTAATTCTGTGCTTATACATATTAAGTATATGCTATGTCATACAACTATAAACTTATAAATAATTTTGGAAAATGGAGGAATGTTTTCATTTGATTACCTTTTAGACAACAGTTTCTCTCTTAGTACTGTCATTGATTTTGTACTTTCAACCAGAGATTATGAATATAAGTTTATTTTCAGTCATTCAAATGTCATCCTTTTGTTTCTTGAGTTATATTATTTTGGGCAATACTGAAAAAATGGAATTTGTCTAAAATGACAAGTATTTTCCAGCAATTAAATTTCCAGACCCAAAAGAAAAAATTTTTACTTTGCTATGTTTTTTTTTTCTCACTTCTTAAGTCTGTGTGGAAGATCATTCATTGATAAAACTACTGGTTAGTGACTTGATAATCAGTTAATAGATTGTCAGTATTAAAATTATTTATATGCCCACCCACTGCTTATGATTTTAGGTACATCTTTAGATTTTATTTTCTCTAAGGAAGAATTTGAAGAGAGGATTTATTTATATATGAGTCTGATTGTTGATGGGCTTGCATGTAGGCATTGAAATTTTTAATGCTACTACTATTAAAATTTTATTTCAAGCTTGATAGTTTGACCTCTCTTAAAGTGGAGAGAATATTAGTTAAAACATAGGCCAGATTCTAGGTATGGCCTACAATAATTTCACAAATCTTAACTATTACTTGTGCCCTTTTATTGCAATTTTAGCAGTGTGGCAGTCAAATATGAGCATTTTTGCTTTATATTAATAGCTAAATTGAGAGAATAAAAATTGTTATTGCCCTCTTACTCGTATGCTTGAAGAACTTAGAAGTTAATCTATATCCCAAACTCCGCATAGGTTATTTGTAGAGTCATTTAGAGTTCAGATGAAACATGTTTTTTAATACTTTTTCTACAGATTATATGGGTATTAATGTAATTTGTTATTACTATTTTTAAATGAGGCTAATTGAGTCTAAGGTGAAATAATGGAAAGAGTGCTAGACCAATTCATAAAACGTGGGGTTAAATCCTGCCCCATATACTGTATAAACGTGACCATGGAACAGTCACTGTCCCTTTTGGAAGCTCCCTTTTCTCATCTGCAGAGTTGGAATAATAATAATTGTATCATCAACATCACAGTCTTACAGGGAGAGTTCTTAGAAACCTTAAAGAACTATTTAAATATGAGTTGTTACATGGTCAGCTTTGCAAACAGTCACTTGTTCAACATAAATAACTGACAGAAATTAAAATATTCCCATTTTATTCTTGGAAAAACACAGGCAGATAAAAAGTAAATTTGTGGACTTTTGTTTGTATCTACTAATCATGAGTGTAAATATATGTTAATGTATACATTTCTGAGCATTTCTTCACTGAACTTTTATAGGTGTCGAATTACTGATTTTCACAAGTCTACTGGTCCTTTGGGCACACACCCTCGATTATTTGAATGGATATTGAACTATTATTCTTCAGGCAGAGAAGGAGGGCCGAAGGTCGTATGCTCCTCCAAACCTCCCATCTATCTACAGCATCAAGGTCAGCACTGAATTTACACTTTCGAGTGGTATTTCTCAGATGACATATCAAGTGATGTTTTCATTACAGTGCGGAATGTTTGGTGGCAAGGCTGCTTTGTGCCTCATCCCGCCTCTTTTTTGAGTAGGCTTTCTAGACCTCATCTCAGGATGTAAAATGAAAGATAACTGACCAACAAAAACAAGGGGAAGCATATTAGGAGTAAAAGAATCCCATTGTCCTACAAAAAAATACAGTATTGTTTTGTAAGTTACATGTCATATATGTTTATTGTCTAATCTTGCTGGAGCAAGTAACAGAAAGCATAAATCACATGGATAAAATATTCAGTAGCTTTGTTAACGGTTATTTTATTTTCATGTTAGGACACAGCCGAACTATTGTTGGAATTGAAGAGAGAAAGAACAGAACCTTGTGTTTACTAATATTTGACCCCGGCTGTCCTTCTTGGGAAATGCAAAAACTATTAAAACAAGATATTGAGGGCACCAGTCTCAAACAGCTCTGGAGATTTGTGGGAAATTTAAAGCATAAGCAGTACCAGATAGTAGCTGTAGAGGGCGTGCTCTCTTCAGAGGAGAAAGTTGTAAGTATCTTGACAAAACTTTTTTCATAAAGAGATTGAGCTATTGGCAGTTTAAAATTTCTGAAAAAAGTAGAGGTCTCAACATATAATTGCATTTATTAACTGAGTAATCACAGAGCTTTGCTTGTATTTTCATTCAGTTACTGAAAAAAGAAATGCTTTCTATAATTTACTCTTATTTTAGATTTTCATGGCATTCATTTAGGACTTCAGAGTTTCTTGTACATTTTAAATTTAATTTCATAACAAGTAATTGGTGACCACAAACATTTTATGTGTAAGGAAGCATAACTTAATAGTGAGAAAGAGCGAAGTGATCATTGATGTATCCCAAAAAGTTACTGTCCCTCATGCTGTGACTCAGTCACATGGAAGCTGTCAGAAATATCTGAATATCCATGAAGGTGTTGCTCCATCTTTCATATGATAAATTATTAAGGTGATAATTTTCATATTGGGTGAAGTTAAATGGAGACTTTATCCACTTTGGATGAATACATGTCGCTCTACATCTCATTTCTTACAAGAAAAAAAAGCATAGACCATGGTTCTTAAGGAAAAACTCCCTTTTTAGGGACATATAACGTGTGTGTGTGTGTGAGATATAAGATAACTTCAGGTTAGCTGTCAAACCTGTCTGGAAAGCTATTTTAGGAAGTAGGAACTTAATGGAATATTTCTTAAATATTTTGAAGGCATGTTTAAATTTATATTCATTATTTACCTGTCCTCATGTTTTTCTTCATTACCTAGACACAGTCTGACACTTAGGATTTTATGGGAAAGGAGCTGATGCTGACGTAGAATAATATCTAGGCATTTTGGCATTTATTCACAATGTGGATTATAAAGATAGCAGAAATTAATATATGAAAATTTTTAGAAAGCCTTCAGTTTAGTATTTCTTGTCAGGTTAAAGAATTTTTCTCAATTATAAACATACTCAGTGCCCCACGCTACCACTGATTTCAGCTGGATAAAACCGAAGATTAATCTATTAATAGAATTTCTGAGTTGAACAATTACTAATGTATAAGTAACCACTGAAATCCTTTTTGGGGTTGAAGATTATCTTAGGGTCATGGTGAAATTCTAGGGTTATTTCTTCCTATCTGAAGCCAGTATTTTAGAAGTATAGCACCAAAAACAGCTGCTTCTCAGATTGTTGATTGTTTTTTTACTGTCAATATTTTTTGAACTAGAAATACTAGTACTGGGCTTGAACCATAACATAAGATCTGTATCTTTAAGGAACATTAAGGTAAACTATTAAGGATAGAAGAAAGTTTTTTGGTCGTGAGGGATAAGAATATATGCCTGACTTTTGTTTCCATAGCTGAGTCAGTTATTTGTAGTGTATCTGAATTTTTTATGTATATATATATAGTGACCATGCTTCTTACCATAAATAAAACATCGGTCATAAAAGGCCTTGTATATCTCAGAGCTGTGCTCATGTAATCTTGCAGTTTTTAATTTTCTTTGTCATTTTTCAGTGTGACAGTATTAAATATTCATTTTTCCCTAGTTATCTGAGACACTATCAGTAATAATCTAGGTGAATTTTTCATTTCTCATAAATATTTATCTTCAGTGTATGTGTCACACAAGGATATGGATTGGATTTCATTAATATAGGGAATTCCACAATTAGGAAATTTCCTCTATCACTTTAAAAAGCTTTAGTGGCAAAGACCCAAAAGATAGGAATATTTTCAAAGTCTCAGTGTTTGTGTTTGTTTGCTTCTTAGTGTTGTTCAATGTTAATTTCCCTATTTTGTGTATTCGTATCCCTGGCTTGTTCTGTATCTTTTTTCAAAGCTGTTGACTCCTCCTCTCTCCCGTAACCACCTACAATGTAGAATATAACTCAGTAGTTTTTATTATTTGTTGTTTATTAAGCAGAGTTCAGTATTATTCTTTTCCATGTTATTTTTCAGGTACCATTTTTTTCTCTCCCCCATTTAAAAGGAAAAACTCATGACAAATATGCCGTCATAAATCACTACAGATAAGAGATATGCAAATGATAATGCACTTTTTCTGCAGCTTACTGTTTTATAGTAAAGCCACGACTTACTCAGAGTCATATATTCAGTCCATGTCAAAAGTGAGACTGGAACCCAGGTTCTCTTGACTTTGAAGTTGGCTCTCTACTACATCACACTTGCTACTCCTCAGATTACATATCCTCATTGTTGTCCGAAAATGTTAAATTAATAACTTCTTCACTATAAAGTAGCAACATTTTGTTGGATTCTAAAATTAAGTATTTTGGAGATGTATTTAAATTTATCTATGTCCTGGGCTTTTTCACAACCAGTAGTCTTACACCATATACACAGATGATACTTAAATATTCACTAATTAATTTACAGATTTCCCAAATTCTCAAAACAGGATGATTACATTTTCCCCAAAAATGTTTATAAACGTATAAAATATGTCAAGTTTTACAAATCCTTTTTGAAACACTCAATATTATTTTCTCCAGAGACTACTTTAGTGTAAGGGAAGAGTAGTAAAGTGCAGCTATTTCAAAATAATTTTACGCTTTGATTTGATATCTCCAAATATATCAGACTGGAATAATTATCTAATCCTTACTTTTTTCTGCTGTAAGTGAATTGAAATTAATTATATCATCATTGCCTTTCAACTCCCACTATGCACCACATCAGAATATATTCCTTTATCATCACTATCTGACAAAACTCCTCTTTTCTTTCAAAGTTCTAATCAACTGCTGCTCCTGCTTTTTAAGAATTTCTTTATTCCCATCCTCCATCCCACCTCCCAGATTAAAAGAAATCTTTTCCCTTGTTAGATTTTTCATCAAACATTCCTTCACTTGGGAATGATTTTTACATTTTTTTCTTTGGACAGATCACATTTAGGCTTGTATATGTTGTTCTTTTTTTCCTCCCATATTATTGTATCCTCAATAACAGCTATCCACAACCCCTTACATTGTCTTAAGAATGTGTGTGTGTGTGTGTGTGTGTGTGTGTGTGTGTGTGTGTGGTATGTGAGAGAGAAATGAGGAAATAGACGTATCAGGGTGGGATTATAGTGCTTGACTAGTCAATAGTGTACTAGAAGTGGAAGTAATATCTAATGAACCTAGAGGGGTAGCACATATTGTCAGTATGACAGAGTACTACCTCTACATTCTGTGTCATCAGTAAGGTACACATCAGACCTGGTACTCCATTTAATTTGATTTATTCTAAAAAGTGAATATCAGAAAATCTGATAACCAATTTGTGACTAAATTTATTTCCAAAAGCAAAAAAAAAATCACTTTAAAAATCTTTAGTGGCAAAGACCCAAAAGATGGGAATATTTTCAGTTTCAGTGCTTGTGTGCTTGTTAGCGTTCCTCAGTGTTAATTTCCCTTTTTCGTGTATTCATATCCCTGGCTTGTTCTGTATCTCTTTTCAGAACTGTTGACTCCTCCTCTCTCCCGTAACCACACCTACAATGTAGAATAGAACTCAGTAGTTTTTATTTGGTGTTTATTAAACGGAGTTCAGTATTATTCTTTTCCATGTTATTTTTCCATTACCATTTTTTTCTCTCCCCCATTTAAAAGGAAAAACACGTGACAAATATACAGTCATAAATCACCACAAATGCAAATAATAATAATTACGAGATTCCACCTCCCACACAGATTGGCAGAGTTAACAAAAAAAAAGGAAAATGATAAATGCTGGAGGGACTGTGGATAAAACAGGCAGAATTATGTTCTTATAGTGGATCTGTGAATGAATACAATTATTGTAGAAAATGATTTAAGATTTCAGTCAATCCTCAACTTTCACAGGGGTAGCATTTCTAGAAAATGGCCTTGCAAGTCAAAAATGAAAATCTACACTGGACACTAAAAAGTGTGGTCTTTCACTAGAGTTTGCTGAAAATACATTTTTCTGCATGCAATTCTTTTTCACAAAACATTAATTCTGATAATACATACTTTTCCTAATACATTAACCTTGAAATAAGGCATAAAATGCAGCACAAAAAAAAATAAAATTGGTAACATGCATAAAGTTTTTCTCACTAGTAATTCTCTAGAATGCTGTGACCTTTTTTGCTAACATCTCATTTAATAAAACTTATTTCAGACATTATTCACTTTTCATCACATAGGAAACCTACAGTACCATAAATACTGTACAGTAAATAAAATTCTTAAAACTAAAACATTTTTTAACTTGACTCTTACCTTTTACTGTGTCATTTGTCAGGGTGAGTGCATGGTACTGTGTACTTTCCTCCATTTTACAGACATAATGGATTTTCAGTTTGTTAACATCAAACACATAGCTGACAGTGAGTGCCCATAGACATGCCAACATAAGTTTCTCTAGCACTTTATTTTCTCACTAAGTCATACCGCTGACTTTGTACACTTGGATTTAGAGCTCAGAGGCCCTGCATTATGCTTTGGAGGCATAATTGCATCACAGAACTTTACTTTTAAAGGCAAACAGTGGAAGTATGCAACAAATGCACTTTGCAAGCTCTTACAAGGTAGGGTGAGCAAGACCAGTAAAGCATGCCTAGTTAGGATACTAGCTTCTCCAAAAACTTGAACTCATCAGACTTGGTTTTTTTTCCTTTCTATGGCACATAGCCAGAAATATGCACAGTTCCCAGGGTAAAAAGTTAAAATGAGGTTACTAAAAATACAGGAATGCTTAAAAGTCACAAAAGTTAAACATGCAAATGTTAAGGATTGACTGTATGCAAAAAAATGACTAAACATTTTGATCCAGCTATACCACTGCTGTGCCAATACCCCTATAAGATCATAAGATGGCAAAAGGTCTTATATTTATGGTAACTCTTTTTGTGATGGCAGAAAATCTGGAAACTAAAGGGATGCCTCTAAATTGAGTAAGTTGTGGTATATGAATGTGATGAAATACTAGTATGTGTAAAAAAATGAGGAAATAGATACATTTTAAAACATGCAGAAAGACTTAGATGATCTAAAACAAAGGAAGCAGACCCAGAAGAACCATTTATACTGTAAAATCAGTATTTAAAAACACATTTTTGAAGATTTCAGTAAATGATGAATTCTCTGTGATGAAATTCACTGTAATTTCTCAGTGATACTCATTTTAAAGTAGATAAGCAGAACATATTATTTCTCTTTTAAAAAAAAACATTTCTTCTACAAGATACAACAATTTGCCTTTTTTTCACTCCATTTTGTTCAGCTCCTCCCCCTACTCTTATCTTTCCTGCAATCTCTAGTCCATCATCTCCAAAGTAGTGATTGCATCACCCCCAAGGGTGTGTGGTCAATCAGAAAAGATGCCCTTGCTGCAAGAGCCAGTTTTAGGACTTAAAGCCAACTCTTATCCTCCATTACTCTGCAAATGCCATGTCTTCCCTCTTAGCCTGGTGTGGGCCCTCCAGGGCATTTATAATCTAAACTGATAAATACCCACAGCAACTGCATTGAGTGCCATTGGGAAAATCCTATCCTTGTTTCTTAGTCTCATAACACTTTTGCTGTGTCACGCACCCTTCAAGAAACTGTTGCACTTGAAGGTTAGTGACCAGTGAGAAAAAGCCCTACCTTCCCCCTTTCGTTTTGGAAGATAGAATGAGGCACATAGAGTAAGGAGGTAGGGGATGGAGTGTGATCTGGATCAAAGATACCCTTAAATGATCTCTGCTCCACCCCCAACCTCATTCTTCCTATCTTTTAAACTTCCTTACTTACTTTACTTGGACTATTGCAGTGGCTTCCTTTTTTGGTCTCGAGGTCTCATGTCTTCCCAAATCCATTCCATCCTCTGCAGAGCTGCCAAAGTGATTTTTCTAAAGCACAAGTTTGATTAAGTCATTCCCTACTCAGAAAACTCCAGTGGTCCCTGACTCTAGGATCAAATATTATTTCCTCTTTTTCTTTTTTTCCTTTTTTATTTCATGATTTAAAAAAAATTATTTTTAGTTTACAGCATTCAGTTCCACAAGCTTTTGAATTCTAAATTTTCTCCCTTTTCTTCCCCTCTCTTCCCCAAGACAGCATGCAATCTGATAAAAGTTCTTCATATATATTCATATTAAACATATTTTTACATTAGTCATGTTATAAAGAAGAATCATAACCAGTGGAATGAACCACATATCTCATCATTTTAATTTCTATTTTTGCAATAAGTTTTATCATGTCCATAATTATCAGTAGAGGAGAACATGTACAAGGTTTCCAAGTAAACATAACCATGATCAAAAATATTTGGAGACTCTTTCTATAATCTGTTACTTTGCTGGGGAGAGAGATAACTATGGGAAGATTTTGCTGCTGCTTTACAGAATTTAAGATTTGTTATTTCTTTTAAGACTGTAGCTTTATGAAGTAGGAGGCCTCAAATTTTATTTTAAATTGTAATTTGTAAATTATAATGTACATGTTCTAATAATTTTTCTTACCTTTTAACTAATGTTTAATTCTTTCTCAAGGCTCGGATGAAAGCTTCTCAAGTCTTTACCGCTGAGAGGATACCATGAACAACTACAGTTCCAAAATAACTCCTATGCGCAGCTTGCTGATCTATATGTTTACTAAGCGTTCAACTGTTGAGTAATTTTACAGGCTTTCTAAAATGTAATTTAGACTTTTTACTTTTAGATGTTGCTAGTTCTTTCATTATTTAATAATTGACTTAATAAACTGTTGCATTGAAAGAGCAATGTTTTCCTGCCTCATTAAAAAAAATCCCATGTTATTGTTATAGGAAAAACAATGTCTTGACCATACCCACAAATTAGAAATTGTGGCTATTTTTAAATATAACAAATAACTGAAGATGTCTTTGAACTCATGTCTTCCTGACTCCTGGCCCAGTGCTCTATCCACTGTTTCATTGTGCTTCAATCATTTCACTTGGGTCTGATTCTTCATGAACCCATTTGGAGTTTTCTTGCCAAAGAACTGAAATGGTTTGCCATTTTTGCAGCTCATTTTACATATGAGGAAACTGAGGCGCCCAGGAAGGGTCTGAGGCCATATCCGAACTCAGGAAAATGAGTCTTCTTCCTGGCACTCTATCCACTACACCACCTAGCTATTACAAAGCAGCAATCATCAAAACCATTTGGTGCTGGTAAAATAAATTGAAAGCAGATCAACATCACACTAGAGAAGGAGAAATCAAATGGCAACCCAGTGTTCAGTAAACTCAAATCATAAATTACCTAGAAAAGAATTTCTTACTTGCTAAGATTGACTTGGAAAATAGGAAAGCAGTCTGACAGAAATTAGACCAAGGCCAACATCTTCTGCTCTTCCACATTAAGTTAAAAATGAATACATGACTTGAATATTAGCGATGACCCTTTTAAAAAAAGTTGAAGAGAAGCAGATCATATACTTTTCATATTAATGGATAAGGAATTGTTAAAAGATAAAGGCAGTTATAAAAGTTAAACACAACATTTTTGATAACATGAAATTGAAAACTTTGGCTTAAACAAAATGAACACATTTTTTAAAATAATTTTTCCAATTACATTTAAAGACAATTTTTAACATTCAAATTTTTAAAATTTTGAGTTCCAGATTTTCCACCTCGCCTCCCCCCTCCCTAAGATGGTAAACAAATTGAAATAGGTTCTATAAGGGCAATCATGTAAAACATTTTAATATTAGTCATGTTTTGAAAGAACAGACCAAAAGAAAAAAAACCATGAAAACAGTATGCTTCTATCTGCATTCAGACTCCATCAGTTCTTTTTCTAGATATGGATAGAATTTTTCATCATTAGTCCCTTGTTACTGAGAATGGGTCATTCACAATATTACTGTTACTGTGTACAATGTTCTTTTGGTTCTTCTCACTTCATTTTCAGCAGATCATGAAGGCCTTGCCAGGTTTTTCTGAAATTAGCCTGCTTATCATTTCTTGTAGAAATGATAGTCGTATCATATACCATAACTTGTTTAGCCATTCACCACTTGATGGGCATCCCCTTGATTTCCAGTTCTTTGCCACCACAAAAAAGAGCTGCTATAAATATTTTTGTACAATTAGGTTCTTTTTATTTTTTTGATCTTTTTAGGATACACACCTAATAGTGGTGGTGGTGGTTTTCCTTCTTGAAGAGGACCAATTATGTCAGGAAGGTGATGTCGACTTACAGATGAATTAGATTTAAGTGAGGTGAGGCTTTGCAAAGTCACCCAGCCACCCTCTCAACTTTTAAAAAAAAATTATTTGTTTTCAGTTTTCTACAATCACTTCCGTAAATCTTAGATTTCCTTCCACCCTTCCTCCAAGAGACAGCGTGCAATTTTATATGGGTTCTACACATACATTTCTTACTAAATACATTCTCACCTTAGTCATGTTGCATGGAAGAATTAAAATGAATGGGAGGAACCATGAGAAAAAACCAAAACACAAGAGAAAATAGTCTGCTTCATTCTGCAATTCAGTTCCATAGTTCTTTCTCTGGATGTGGAAGGTATTTTGCCTCGAGGGTCCATTGGGAATTTTTTTAGGTCCTTGCATTGCTATGAAGGGCAATGTCTACTGGTAAAATTCCTCACACACTATGGTTGTTAACTGTGCACAAAGTTCTCCTGGTTCTGCTCCTTTCACTCAGCATCAGTTCATACAAGTCTTTCCAGGCCTCTCTGAAGTCTTCTGTTCATCATTTCTTATAGCACAATTGTATTCCACTACATTCAACTACCACATCTTGTTCAGCCATTCCTCAGTTGATGGGCATCCCCTTGATTTCCAGTTCTCAGCCACCACAAACAGAGCTGCTATAAATATTTTTGTACATGTGGGACCCTTTCCCATTTCTATGATCTCTTGGGGATACAGTTGTAGAAGCGATATTGCTGGATCAAAGTGTATGCACATTTTTGTAGCCCTTTGGGCATAGTTCCAAATAGCTCTCCAGAATGGTTGGATCAGCTCGCAGCTCCACCAACAATGAATTAGTGTGCCAACTTTCCCACATCATCTCCAACATTTATTATCTTCCTGTTTTGTCACGTTAGCCAATATGATAGGTATAATGTGGTACCTCAGAGTTGTTTTAATTTGCATCTCTAAAAAATAGTGATTTAGAGCATTTTTTCATATGACCATAGATAGCTTTAATTTCTTCCTCTGAAAACTGCCTGTGCATATCCTTTAACACGTTCTCTCCTTCAGAGCCCTCTGTGTCCAGGCAAGATATAAAACAGAATGATCTGGAGATGGCCCTGGATGCAGTGGGCAACCTTGGCAAAGGCCAAGCTAAGGTCTTTCCCAGATCTCAGTTTGTCTGAGGCAACACCCATTCATTGATTAAAACTAGGTAAGAAATAAGGCAAAGAATGGCCACTTTTACCTACTCCAAAAAACAAAACAAAAAAACCCCTCAATCCGGGAGGGGAAAACCCTCAGGGTTTCTGGCCAGAACAAAAACATTTACTATTTATTTATTTTTTTTTCTTTTTATTTATTTATTTTCATTTATTTTTTTACATTCATTTTCACAAATTTTATGGGTTCCCAATTTTCTCCCCTTTTCCCCCCTCCCCCCACCCCAATACCCCAAGCAATCTAATTTTCCCTATCTCCAATCTGCCCTCTCTTCTGTCATCCCTCCCTTCTCTTGTCTCCATCTTCTCTTTTCTCCTGTAGGGCCAGATGACTTTCTATTCCTCCTTAACTGTATGTCTTCTTTCCTAGTTACAACAACAATATTAAACAGTTGTTCCTAAAACTTTGAGTTCCAAATTCTCCCCATCCCTTCCTCCCCACCCATTCCCTTTGGGAAGGCAGGCAATTCAATATAGGCCATATCTGTGTAATTTTGCAAATGACTTCCATAATAGTCGTGTTGTGTAAGACTAACTGAATTACCCTCCATCCTAACCTGCCCCTCATTGTTTCTCTTCTCTCTCTTGATTCTGTCCCTCCCCAAGTGTTGACTTCAAATTGCTCCCTCTTCCCTTTGCCCTCCCCCCCATCATCCCCTCCCTTGCAATATCTCCTTCTCCCCCACTTTCCTATACTGTAAGATAGGTTTTCATACCAAAATGAGTGTGCATTTCACTCCTTCGTTTAGTCAAATGTGATGAGGGTAAACTTCTTGTTTTTTTTTTTTTTTTCTCAGCTCTCCTCTTTTTCCCTCCACTAAGAAAAACTCCTACCTGCCTCTTAAATGACATATAGTTACCCCCTTCCCTTTCCCTCTCTTTCCTCCCCCTACATTTCTCTCTCACAATTTACCTTAGTTTCTTTTAAGGTATGGTCCCATCCTATTCAGTTCAATCTGTGCTCTCTATCTCTGTATGTGTGTGCATGTATGTATGTGTGTGCATGCGTGTACATGTGTGTGTGTGGTCCCACCAACTACCCAGATACTGAAAAGTTTTAAGAGTTACAAATATTGTCTTTCCCTGTATGAATATAAACAGTTCACTTCTGGTAAGTCCCTTAAGACTTCTCTTTGCTGTTTACTTTTTCATGCTTCTTCTCATTCTTGTGTTTGAAAGTCAAATTTTCTTTTCAGCTCTGGTTTTTTCATTAAGAATGATTGAAAGTCTTCTGTTTCATTGAAAGACCATATTTTCCCTTGAAGTATTACACTCAGTTTAGCTGGGTAGGTGATTCTTGGTTTGAGTCCTAGTTCCTTTGCCTTCTGGAATATCCTATTCCACGCCCTTCGATCCCTTAATGTAGAAGCTGCTAGATCTTGGGTTATCCTGATTGTATTTCCACAGTACTGGAATTGTTTCTTTCTAGCTGCTTGCAAGATTTTTTCCTTGAGCTGGGAGTTCTGGAATTTGGCCACAATGTTCCTAGGAGTTTCTCTTTTTGGATCTCTTTCAGGTGGTGATCGATGGATTCTTTCAATACTTATTTTGCCCTCTGGTTCTAGAATGTCAGGGCAGTTTTCCTTGATAATTTCATGGAAGATGATGTCTAGGCTCTTTTTTTGATCATGACTTTCAGGTAGTCCCATAATTTTTAAATTGTCTCTCCTGGATCTATTTTCCAGGTCAGTTGTTTTTCCCATGAGATATTTCGCATTCTCTTCCATTTTTTCGTTCTTTTGGTTTTGTTTGGTGATTTCTTGGTTTCTCATAAAGTCATTAGACTCCATCTGTTCCATACTAATTTTGAGAGAACTATTAAATTCAGTGAACTTTTGAGCCTCTTTTTCCATTTGGCTCATTCTGCTTTTGAAAGCATTCTTCTCCTCATTGGCTTTTTGAACCTCCTTTGCCAATTGAGTGAGCCTATTTTTCAAGGTGTTAATTTCCTCAGCATTTTGTTGGGTCTCCTTTACCAAGGTATTGACCCGGTTTTCATACTTTTGTTGCATCTCTGACATTTCTCTTGCCAGTTTTTCCTCCACCTGTCTAACTTGCTTTTCAAAATCCTTTTTGAGCTGTTCCAGGGCCTGAGCCCACCCGCCACCTCCCTGGGGTGTCTGGGGTACTGAGGCCCCACCCTCCACGTCTTTCCCTGATGGCAAGGGTACGTCCTCATCATCAGATCCGAAGGTCGGGATCATTTGCATTTGTTGGAAAAAAACTCTCTATAGTCTTATTTTTCTTCCCTTTTCTAGGCATTTTCCCAGCCAGTTACTTGACTTCTGAGATTCCTTTCCACCCCCGCCTGGATCCGCCCAGCTAGTGCTTGGCCTCTGAGATTTAAATGGGCTTTCCTCCTGCCGGCTGTCAATCAGTGAGCTTTAGTTCAGGTGCTGGGGTGGGGGCAGGGCCGCCTCCCAGACTCTGATCCCTCGGGGGCTTTATGCAGAGACTTTCAGGAATGAAGCGGGTGAGGGCAGGGTGGGGGGCCTGCCTCCCAATCTCAGTTCCCTTGGGGGCTTTGAGCAGAAGCCTTCAGTAATAGAGCGGGGTGGGGGCAGGGCCGTCTCCCAGGCTCAGCTCAGTCAGGTTTTGTGCGGGAATCTTCCGTAATGAAGATCCTGCCTGCTGCTGGGGGATTCCCGAGTCCGGTCCGCTGCTGCCTCAGCCGCCGCCCACACCTCTGCCTCCGCCGCTTCCTGCCCCTATCCCTGCAGCAGCCGCTTCCTCCCGAGGGGGCCCGAGTCACGGAGACGCCCTGCTTCCCCTCTCCTCCAGCCGGGCCTTCTCTCTCACTGACCTGTAGCTTCTGTGGGCAGAGGGACTTTCCCGGCTGCCAGAGCTTCCGTCTCTGAAGCCTGCTCGGATCAGCTTCTCTGAGGCCGTGGCCAGGGCCGCGCTGGGGGTGGGGTCCACTTTCCAGGGCTTGCCGGACCCTGTGGACGGGTCTCCGGGGCTCCGCGGAACGGAAATCTCTTCCCCTCTGCTTCTGCACACCTTGTATTGACCCAGAAGTTATGGGGGACTCTTTTTACATTAATTCTATGGGCTTCTGGTTTCGGAGCTCGTAAAAGTGCGTCCTTCTACTCCACCATCTTGGCTCCGCCCCCTCAACATTTACTATTTATACTCATTATGAGCCATCTGAATCCAAACTGATCAAGTGAGACTTGAACTGAGACCTAACACTGGCCGTGAGTCAAAGCTGTAGAAGTAATGGAAAGAACAGGGACATAAATTTGTGGTTGAAAGAACTACAAATTGGTACAACCATTATGAAAAACTGGAATTATGCAAAGTAACTAGAACGTCCATACCCTTCAACTGAGAAGTTCTACTGTTAGGCATATGCCCCAAGGATGTTAACTGACCAGAGTAAGGTTTCAGATATGCTAAAATGAAAACAAAGGTGCCCATTGATAGAGTCATGGCTAAACAAATTATGGGGCACGAATATGAGGAAATATATCTCTAAAAATAATGGGCACGAATATGCCAAAATAGGTAAAGATAGAAATCGATGGAAACATTTCTTAAGCACTTAATATGAACTGTGCTAAGCTCTGAAGATACAAAAAAGAGGTAAAAAATAGTCCTTGACCCCGTTTTTTACAATCTAATGGCAACAATTACAACCATGTAAATGTAAAAAATTAACCACAAAATAATCAAAATCAACTGTTACAAAGTTAGAAAAAGCAAAATTGGACCCTGAAGAGGTCATGGTACATCACTGTGGATCACGTTGCTTATAATATCATTTTTTGATGTGATCAATTTGCTGAATATTTTTCCTCTCTCTTTAAAAATATTGTTATAAGGTTTGACTTTTTGGAAATGAAAGGTGGAGAGATACAGAAGGAAATCTAGGCAACATAAAAAGAAATGAAATCAATAAAAATCTAATATTTTAAAAGGTAGTTAGAAGGCACTTACTGAAATTTAGCCTCAAGAAGGCAGTTATACAAATAAAAATCTTTGGTCACCTTTAGATTGTATCTTAGCCAACAGTCAAAATCTAGTTGATTTATTCCTTACCACCACCCTACCCTCCAAATCAAGATTGCATTTTCTTTCTGCAGAAATAAAGACTTTTAAGAGTTCTTTGAGAAAGAACAGAAATGGTTTAAAATTTTTAGATTTAATTAACTTCTGCCATATGGGTCATCCTCAGGTACAGATTTGCATTTTTATCACTACCATCTTAAGCCAAGCTTCTCTAAAAAATACGCTTCCAGTTGTCCTCAATCTATATGTGATATGGTATTCTATTATAAAGTATAACAAATTTTTTAAACTTATGAACTTTGCCCATTCTATCCAGCATGTCTCGTGATAAAAATTTTATTTGAAATAAAAATACTCTTTCTCAGTAGATATATACTGAATTTGTCTTTAAAATATGAAACAAACTTCAAATCAGCTTTAGAAATATGAAAGATTTCATTTCATAATAACGTAACGAGATAATTAAAGTAATATAAAACCCATCAATTTCCCCAATGTCCCAAAAGCCTTAGTACAGTTTTAAGCTATTAAAACATAATAGCTTTAACATATTGATACATAGATTTGGAGATGTAGTGTGGTGGAAAGGGCCCTGATCTAGAGGTTGAGAGTTGGATTCCTGCATAATCTCTTTGAATGTGGCCTTGCCTCTCTGAGCAAAACGATTAATTGTGTAATTGTTGATCTTCCATGTTCCTTCTGTCTCTAAAGCTCTGATTTCTACATCCCAACAATCCGACTAAGAGGATTGCTTATTTCTAGCAATATTAACTATCACAAATTATAATATTTTTTAAGAAGTAGACAGTTCTTGAAGTTTCTCCTAGAAAAAACAACTGCCCCATTAACTCCAGAATTTTTTTTTTTAATTGTAAAATAGTGCTAACCAGTAATAATAACAGATTAGTGGCAAAATCTTGTGACTCACCATTACTGAGCAAAGAGCTATGACTAACTACATATCAAAAATCAGGTAGTTAATTGTAAAGAGATCAAGTAATTGGTGGAAAGATTTGAGATACCTAATTTAGAACATTATAGTAGATAACAGTGGAGATACGCAAAAGATACAAAAACTTATTAGGTTTCTCCCTTTAAGTAACTTGTAGTCTCATTGGAAACATCAAAAACATGCTCAAGAAATAATTGAACACAAGGAATACATCTGAAATGCAAATGACTCATACAAAAGTGCTTAGAGAATACAGAATAATTTTATTTTGAGGTAAGATGTAAATTGCCATCATTGATAATTTATATCCTGAAGAACAGTACTGCTGATTAGTATGATTTGCATTTTCTTTTAATATCAACAATAAAAGCTTATAAAAATATTTTTCTTGGTTTTTCATACTAATTCAATGTGTTGCTTTGGTATTTTATTATATTTTATTAAATTAATTTTTAGGGATGAGGAATAATTGGAAGCCTGACATATACTAGTTTTTATACCAGCAATTTTAACAGAATGAAATATGTATATAATTTAAACAACATTTTGAGATCCTATTTCAAACATTGAGAATTTAGAAAATTGAGGTTTAGTTTTCATTGTAGCTGCTTCATTCAGGCATTTTTCAAAACAAAATTTAGTTCAGTTTTTAAAAATTGGATTTGGTTTTTTATTCATTAAATTGTCTTGGTTCTTGTTTTTACAGTTGCAAAGGTTTATACAAAATTGACTATTTTAACCATGGTAGCATCAGAACACCTTATCTGGGCTGATAGTAATGCTTATAGTTCCACTTTACCTGAACATATTTTATAATCAAAACAATTATCAGGTAACAGAGTTTTAATGTTTGCTGAAACATTTACAGTAGATTAAAGAATCAAAGGCCAAAACTCAAAGTAGAGAAAGAATGGTGGAGTTGGAATCAAGACCTTGGTTTGAGTCCCACTTCCACCATTTCCTTCCTATATCACACTATTTTCTCAAGATATAGAATATGGGGCAAGTTACTTAATTTCTCTATGTGTATTTTCTCATGTGTAAAAAGGGGATAATATCTATTCTTCCTTGCTATGAGAATGCAATTTAATAATGTTTGTAGAAATGTTTTGTTTACTATAAGGCACTATATAAAAGAAAGACTTTTTCTCAGTGCAGGTAAATTTGTAAAAATGTAGTTAATTATTGTCCTTTTTTAACTGTGTTTTCCATCTACACTCTATGTACTCATTTATTAACATGTTGTGTCCCCCATTAACTCCCCCACATAAACTCTTTTGAAAATAGGGACTGTTTTTGCCTTTCTTTGTGTCTCCTCATTTAGTACGGCACCTGGCACATTCTAAGTGCTTAATTAATGCTAACTGATGGAAAAATGTGTTTATTGAACAGTAAACCCATTGACCAGTAAAGGTTAATACTTTCAAAAAGTTGAGAAAACCATAACTGAGTATTTTTAAACTTAATTTCATCGGAACAGCCATATGCTGTTCCAACAGATACAACTGAAACATGCCATAATGGTCGGGGCCAAATAAGTTGCTTGTCATAGCAGTTGTCCCAAGAAGAACTTGTCATAACAGTTCTCTAAATCATAGTCTTTTTTGGTAGTAATCTGTTAGTATGTTTGTCTTCAGATGTTTGGAATCTCTTCCAGAGCTTGTAAAATGGATTAGTACACCTATATGATTGTCAATAGTAATATAGGTGCAACTACTTTACTAAGCTGGAAGAAATGGCAAACTGCTCCAGTATTTCAGCCAAGAAAACCCCAAATGGGGTCACGAAACATTGGATACAAGTCAATAACAACGACACTTTATTAAGAGACATAAACGTTCTTATTAGACTAGCAGGGTAGAAGGCAGATAGATCAGATCCACCAATACTGGGAGATCAAGGCATGGAATATGCTCCCAGGGAAATTTATCTCCCACTTTTAAGTTGATGATGGTTGTGAAGGTAATGAGGTTCAACAAGATTATAGATGAAAGACTAAAACTGTGGTTACATTGGAATAAGGAATTTTGGATGAGGGAACCCCCTCTCCCAATTCAGGTCAACACCTGTACAACTTACAACCTTAAGAGTTGTCTAGAGTGCTGAGATTTTAGGTGCCTTGCCCAGAGGTCACAAAACCAATATGTGTCTTCAGCAGAACTTGAACCTGGCTCTTCCAGGTTTATTCTGCCTTTTTATGGAATGGGGATTTTGTTTTGATTCTTAATTGCATAGCAATAGTATTTGTACTCTGGATATACATCAGAACTTAATAAGTTCTTGTATCATAGACCCTTTTGGCAGTCTGGTGTCTAGGGACCCATTCTCAGAATAATGCTTTTAAATAATTGAAGGAAATACTACATTTTAGTTAAAAGTTAATAAAAATAATGATGACATTATTTTTCCCTTATCCAAGTATTAAGGATCCTGAAGTCTATAGTCTGTGGACTCCAGGATAGGAACTTGTGATCTATATAACTCTTTTTCCCTGAAGAATTTAAAAAGGTTTCCATATATATTCTTTCATTCTCTTTCTCACAGAGTAAAGGAATGTTGAGGGCCATGTCTCTTTCACAGAGTTAACAACAGTATTATGTATATCTTGAGAAAAATATTAAAACTTAGGATTTTAAAATCATTTTTCTCAAAACAAAATAATTCAACACTAAACATAACTAAATTTAGATAAAATTTTAGAAAAAAATTTTTTTAGAAAAAATTTAGAATTAATGACAGCAGGGATTGTGGGGTGAGGGAAGCACAGAAAAGCTAAGCAACTTGCCCAAGGTCACACAATCAGTTAGTGGTCAAGTAAGATTTTCCTAATTTTCTATTCCATACTGCCCTTAATAATTTGTAATCATGTTTCCTAGTGATATGAAATGTCATGTCTCTACTTGAATTCTCCCATTTAAATCCCTGTCTATAACCTTATAGGAGTTTCATATATGAAACCTCAGATTTCGTATCTTCAAGGAATCACATTCCTGAACATTAAGTAGTTGCTATCATCACTCACAGATATATCCCCAAAGCACCTACTTATGAGGTACTGAGTTGGTTTTTTCCATTCTTATTATTAATCATCTCCATCTTCCTCATCATCTTCTTCTTCAGTTTCTTCAATTTTTTCTGATTCAGATAAAGCTTTCTCTTGGGCAACCTGGAAAGCCCTCTCCTCATCCACAGTGGGGTCATCTATCTCCATGATTTCTATCCCCCTGGGGTACTCTGGTTGAACAAGTGGTGGATATGGAGGTGTATAATTGTCTGGACTGTATTTATGACCCCAACCTATGTAAAGATTCTCAAATTTCCTGTAAACAAAAGGATGATTACCATATAAGTTTTTAGAAAGAAAGATAAAACTTGAATGGGTTATAACAACGAACAAACATTGGAGAGGTTTACATTTCTCTAGCCCTAAACAAAACTTCCGTTAGAAGTAGTAGAGGTGAAATATCCTTCAGATCTATCCTATTAGAAGAAAATGCCTCACTCTAAGTACTAAATCTGATGGCTATCAATATTACTAATAATTGTCTCTGGAGCATGAACAGAGAGCTTTTGGTGTACCAAAGAAAAGTCAGGAAAATTAAGACTAGATATTAAAGATTTGTTTCAATAACAAATTTAACATCTTAACATCTTTAACATCTAGTCCTAATTTTCCTGGGAATTCCTTGGTTTACAAAGTACTTCGTCATTTACATTTTTGTGCCTTTTAAATGTTGTCTAAAGGGTTCAGTTATCCGAATATCCTCTTAGCTGAACAGAAAGATTCCATTAGTCTTCTCAAAGTCTTAGTTGTGTGTTGGTAAAGTCATTAGGAAAGAGAAGTAAAGGTATTTGTTCAAAGTGGCAAAAAGGACATTTACTCTCCTTTGGATCATAATTCCCTTCATTTAACATTTTAACTGCCATTTAAATAAATTAGCAGAGCTTCCCTTACCATTATAGATCTCTCATGAAAAAAGCAAATATTCCTAGATGTAAATTGATTTAAGTCTGTTTAGATTTTCCTTCACTAAAAAAATAATAAAATGAATAACAGAAGCAATTAACAAGAGAAATTGACAAGGTAGAGAATCTTTGGTCTCAATATTTTCAAATGATGACTGTGACAGAGAAAGATGATTGAATTTAATTATTCTGATAATTTCCTAAAGTATCTGCTTTGTTTTCCTTATGGGTCCAATTATTGTGTGAAATCTCTATAAATTATTAAGGGATATCCTATAATAACTGTATAGCTGTCAGTACTTACTTGCCATCAGAAAAGACATAGGCTCCAAGCCAAAGGTTAGATCGAAGGAATGCAATAGCGTATTGAGGAATCAAATTTGAAGATAACTGGGCTGTCCAAGGAGGTGTGTTCTGAATTTCTAGAAACCAAAGACAGATAAGACAAATAATTCTTGAGAGCCAAAATTGGGAGGGAGAAGAAGATCAAACCTTAGAGTCAGGAAATCTTGGGCTAAATTTCTATCTCTGACACATATTAGCTATATGAATTATAGGCAAATTACTTATGCTCTTGGTTCTACAGGTACCCATCTAAGACCATAAGTTACAGACAATTTGCTAATGCCATTGTTGGAAGGAATTTACATATAATTAATTCTCTATTTCTAAAAAATCATATTCCTAGCCCTCTCCCTTAATAATGTTTTTAACTGTTAGGTACATGTAGGATATGCATTATGGATAGGTATAATATCTCATTTTCTATAAATCTGCTAAAATACACAAGACAAGAAGATGAAACAGAAGCAGGGGGGCAGTTGCTTAATACACAAGATCAGAAGCTATCAAATAAAAGGTCAAGTCCTATAAAAGAAAGCAAGGGCTACTGACTCCAAATCTACATTAAGTAGTAAGGAAACAAAAACAAAGGAAGAATAAATATAAAAATGATGAGAAAGATGCTAGAAATCTAAAAGTCAGTATTATGACTCAATTGATAAATATTTATTAAATTTCTACTATGTGCCCAGTATTGTACTAATACTGAGGAAGTAAAGACAATAATTAAACGATTCCTGTACTTAGCTTCTATCAGGGGAGATAACATATCTATATGTGTGTATGTATGTATACATATATAAATACACACATATATATGTGTGTATATATATGTATATATATATATGTGTGTGTATATACATATATATATATACATATACATATATATATGTATAATATAAGATTTTAGGGTGAGGTGGGGGTAGGGAGGAGGGCAGCACTAACAGCCAAGAAGGAGTTAGGAAAGGCTTCATGTAGGAGGTGTCATTTGAAGAAAAGTTTAAATTGTAAAGGAGAAGGTGAAGGAATGCCATTACAAGCATGAATGACACAGACATGAAGAGGGGACATGAGATAATGCATATATGGAATAACAAAAAGGCCAGTTTGGCTGGACCATGGCAAATGTAAAAAGGAGTAGCATATAACAAGCCCTGTGTTAGTCCTTTGTTGCTGAAGAAGACTATGCCATCAGAGAAATAATGACATGACTTGCACTTGAGTTTGTTTTGAGTGAGGGAGGGCTGTGCAGGTCACCAGCCTCACTTCTCCTCCAGAGCCCTCTGAATCCAGTGACCAGATATTCATCAGGATGACTGGAGATGGCCCAGGATGAGGCAGTTGGGGTTAAGTGACTTGCCCAAGGTCACACAGCTAGTGAGTGTCAAGTGTCTGAGGTGAGATTTGAACTCAGCTCCTCCTGATTCCTGCACTGGTGCTCTATCCACTGCACCACCTAGCTGCCCCCTGTACATATCATATATGTGCATTCTAGATATTTTATAGTATTTTTTTTTGTAATTACGAACCCATGTATATATAAAAATACCTAAATCTTCAGAGATTGCAGTCAAAAGAGGTGGCCCCACTTCTTGTTCAGTGTTATCTGGTTCCTCTCTTTTTTCTTCTAATTCCTCATCTTCAACCTCTTCCTCTTCTTCTTCCCCTCCTTCATTTTTGGGTATCGGGTTAAACCAGTTACACCGGCCCTCAAGAACAAAAATTAGAAGGCTAATAAGAATCAGGGCAGCTCTGTGATAATAATCATTCACAACTATGATGACAAATTTTATGGTTTTTAAAGCAATTTCCTAATAACAACTCTGCGGTCCAAATAGTGCAAGAATTATTGTTCCCATTTTTCAGATAAGGAACCTGGAGACTCAAAGAGCTGTGACTTGCTGGTCATCACATAACTAGTAAGAGCTGAAGCTAGAGCTCGTCGTCAGGTTCTTCAACGGAAAGCCTAATATTATTTCCATGGTACCACAAACTAGCTTATGTTAAAATATGCTAAATTACTATAATTCTGGCAAAAATCATACTTTGAAGAGGAATTTTACTCAAACATACAGATAACTCAAAACAAAAGTAGATTGTATCTACTGTTTCTATTATAGTTCTACAGTGATTTTCAAACCTCCTGAAGTCAAGGAACGTATGTGTGTGTTTCTACATGTAGGTTATCCCTAAAATCTCAGTGCAGTTTTAAATAATTAATGTTCTATATGTATATATGTAGACACATACTACATATTTTCATATACGTGACTTTTCAAATACCTTATATTTTTAACCATTATATCATCAATGATCCATTTGAAGAGGTCATTAGAAATAATATAAGAATAAAGGAGTAAATATTAGGGCAAGAATATTTGTAATGTGTCAGAGGTCCATTCTGCCTTTGGTAGCTACTAGCCATGTGATTCTAAGTTACTTAAAATCTTAGCACCCCAGTGAACTCTCCCAAAAAATGTGAAAAAGGTGTGGCAGAACAGTTATCAATCTTTATTAGATGTCATTTCTCCACGTAGAATTCCCTAAAATGACACAATGAAAAAGAGGGGAGAGAAAGGGAAATGAGGTGGAGGGAGAGAAAAAAAGAAAGGAAAGGGAGAAAGATAAGCAAATAGATGAGAAGAGATGAGATGAGATGAAATGAGATGGGTATAGTTATAGTGAAGGCTGTGGTTTTTCATTTTTCTTTTATGTAGTTCATTATCTTTTTTCATGTTTTTCCTTGTATGGGTTATGCTAAAATAATTGTATATTTCAACATACAAGTGGCAATAATTACATGTTCTCTGACATAGTTTTTGAATACTCTTGCTAATAAGCATACCACTATGGTGAAATAGGAGTGTAATTTAAAGAAAAGGAACAAGATCTTAAAAATAATATGCTTACATAAATTTAAAATATGAAAAAATAGGTAATTTCATAAATTCATCTAAATCCCACTTATTTAAAGTAGTTCAAAGAATACTACTATCAAGTGGTACACTAAGGGCAGCACAATGGATTCCTATCTTATCCTTGGGATCAAGAAGAACTCAATTCAAATCTGATCTCAGACCTGTTAGCTGTGTGATCCTGGGCAAATAATTTCTGTCTGCCTTAGTTTTCCTCAACTGTAAAATGAGGATGATTACAGTATCTCTCTCAAGGAGGGAAAATCAAATGAGATAATATTTATAAAGCACTTAACACCGTGCCTGGAACATAGTAGCTATTAATAAATGCTTATTTCCCTCCTTCCTAGTCAATTTGAAAGTCTCTAATCAATAACACTTATTTGGCATTCTGACTTGTATTTTTAGTTGATGTTTCTGTCTCTTTGCTAAACTATAAATTCCTTAAGGAGGGGACTATTGTCTTACACTTGTCTCCCACCCAGCAGAAATTAAATCAATAATGATTGATTGATAGATTGAGAACTGCAGGGAGCATACCTGAGGTAGAATATGTTGCACATGATGAACCCAGTTGGACAGGGATTCTACTAGTTCAGTGACTTGGATGCCTTCAAAGTCAGGATTCTTCTCAAAATTATCCCGTCCACCTTCTACCTCTTCCTCCTCTTCACTTTCTTCTCCAAAATGATAGAAACCTAGAGGGCTAATATGAGTGCCTGCTGAAATTCGAGCAATTTGTGCCCGCAAGTAATTACTCTCATTTCCTGGGAAGGGAGGATAACTCATGATAGGAGCATCTAATCGTCCAGTGAAAAATTTCTTGATTTTCCTTGCAATAACAATTTGTGCTGGTGTCACTGACGGTAACCTTACCCAAGGCCTTCCTGGCTCATTACACACGAAGTAGGTATATTTGTTGGCACCTGTTCTGCTTTCTTCTTTTGGTATCGCTTGTGGGCCCTTGTAAGAGGACTTAGGTAATCCGTCTTCCTCGTCTTCATCGATCTCACTTCCTTCAACGATATCTTCCTCTTCTATCTCTTCATCTTCCCCTTCACGGAATTCCACTTCAGCCACAATGTAATTCATCTCCAGACCCAAGATTTTCCCCCAGAAGCGGCATGTCTGTATTGGTTGTGTGTCAGTGAGCTGTTTGAGGGCAAGGAAAATGCGGTAGGTTTCATCTGTACTCAAACCAACTCCAGCTTGTTCAAAATAGAAGGCTGATTCCATTATATTTGGAAGAGGGGATTCTGCCTTAAGAGAGAAATACATTAGTTAGAATGTCAGATACAGGCAGGGGTGTTGCAAGACTTAAATGGGATAATGAATATAAAGTATTTTGCAAATTTTAAAGTGTTATGTGAATGCCACTTATCATTATTACTATTCATTATGATCATTATTTTTTACCTACTGGTACCAGTCTTCCAGTCAGGTAATAATTTCATTCCTTATGAACCCAAGCAATGCTTATAGAGCAACAGGGGAATATGCTGATAAATGTCTAACTACCAGGCTCTCTGGGGGCAGGGGGGAGGAGAGAGAATGTATGCATGAGCACTTTTCAACTTAATCTGTATTATCAACACTTTCTTAAGTCTAGACAATCAACAAAACTGTAAATCAAGCCCTGTTTATTTATGGCAATTGTCAATTTCTAAGGTAATAAACTCACACTGAAAATTTATCATCTTTCACAAGCCAATAATAGAACTGATTCCTGCACACAAGATTCCTTTCTTCACCTGCATTCCCTTGAAAGCTTTATAATTCCAGTCCTTGGTTCATCTTACTGCTCACATCCACAATGCTGTTCTCTCCACCTTTCAGATAGAGCATCTTCTCAATTCTTTTAAGACCCATCTCAATATCATCCTGTAGGGATGATCTACATCTTTATAACACCCTTATTACTTTCCTATTTTATATCCTTTTTTATTATTTACATAAGAGGCTTTTATCCTATCATCTTAACTTACTTTATTATTTCAAGGATCTCTGATTTCTTTCTTGGAGGTATTCCCTTGCAGGGACACAGATCACAACCCTTCTATACTCAAGTAATAGTCTCTGTGAGTGGCTGTGGCAGAAAAATTCATCAACTCGTAGGCAAGTTGATAAGCCTTTTCATATTTATAGACTGATCCTCAGATGACAGACCCAGATTTATCATCTTACATTTTATTTGGGTTGGACCTGTGATTTCACAGCTATTGAGAAGTCCTGGTAAGGAACTTCCTCCACCAGCAAACGTTTTGTACTTACTGACCCATTAATAAATAAATCATGCCAGACTAACTTCATTTCCTTCATTGACAAGACTCAAAAGAGTATCATAGAAACAGCACCTCTAAATTTCAAGAATGAATTTGAAAAAGTCTCTCATGGCTGGTCATGGTGTCATACCCTTCTGCTTGCTTCGAGGGGAGGCTGAGGCTGGTGAATCACTTTAAGTTGGGAGTTCTGAGCTGCAGTAGGGCTAAAGCTAATCAGTTGTCTGCAGTAAGTCTGACACTAATATGGAGAATACCTGGGAATGTCAGGCCACCAGGCTATTTAGAAGGGGCAAGCTGGCTCAGTTTGGAAAAGTGACACAAGTTAAAGCTTTCATACCAACCAGTATTTGGATCAGGTCCCCAATTATGACTCTTGCATTTCTAGCCTAGGTGAAATAGACATAGTTGAAAAAAAGAGAGAGAGAGAGGGAGGAAGGGAGAAAGAGAAAAAGAAAGAAAGAGGAGAAGGAAGAAAGAGAAGGAAGAAAATAAAAAAGAGAAAAGAAAGTCTCCCACATTAGCCAGTATACAATTAATTAGGAAAGCAGAACTAGTTGAATGGCTGGATTCATGCAAAGAGTAGTCATTAAAGGCTTGATGACAGCTTAGAGGGAGATCACTTGTAGAATGTCCAAGCAATCTATCCTTGGCCCTTTGCTGTTCTTATTTTTATCATAGCCTTGGGTAATGGCATTAAATTTATAGGCTACATGTAGCTGAGATGAATACTCAAAATATTGGATGAAAATCAGGAGGCAAAAATATCTCAATAAACTAGCCCAGGGGTGGGGAACCTGCAGTCGTGAGGTCACATGTAGCCCTCTAGGTCCTCAAGTGTGGCCCCTGGGTTAGAATCATGGGATGAATCTAAGAAAATGAATTTAATAAGGTATAATGTCCTACGTATGGGTCCGTAAAATATGTACTAGTATAGCGGGTGAGTTATGTGGGATACAACAGTTCATGTGAAAAAGGCCTGAGTTTTCGTTCATGGGCTGCAAGCTCAAAACGTATCAGCTTTCAAAATGAGAGCAGTTCAATATGGTAGCCAAAAACGCTAACATGATCCTAGGTTATATTAAGAGATTCCTAAGGTTCAGAATGAGGGATGCGATGTTTCCACTGTACTCTATCTTGATCTGATTACATCTAGAATATTGTACTAAGCTCTAGATTCCCTATTGGTAAGCTGATACAAATCTAGAGGAGGGCGACCAGGATGATGAAGTCAGAGACAATATCATAGTTCATATAAGAAGCATTTATTAAGTGTTTAGATGCAGCTAGGTGGCACAGTGGGTAGAGTGTTAAGCCAGAGTCAGGAAGACTCATCTTCCTGAGTTCAAATCTGGCCTCAGACACTTTCTAGCTGTGTGACTCTGGGCAAGTCACTTATCCCTGTTTGCTTCAGTCTCCTCATCTGTAAAATGAACTGGAGAAGGAAAGGGCAAATCTCTCCAATATCTCTGCCAAGAAAATCCGAATGGAGTCATGAAGAGTTAGATACAACTGAACAACAACAAATTAAGTGTCTATTATGTGTCATTCACTGGGAACACAAAGACAGAAAGAAAACCAACACGTAGACACAAGGAGTTTACTTTCTACTTGGGCAGAGGGAGGGGGAAGAGGGGGCAGCATCTACACAAACTAGTAATATAAAATATATACGAAGTAAATAAAAGTGCATATGGAGTCTACATGGGGAGGGGGTCAAGAGCTCTAACAACTGGTCGGATCAGGAAAGTGCTCCTATAGGCATGACTTTTTATACTTCATAAAGTTATAATTTTTCACATGTGGCACTTATTCTGAGCCTTTGATAAAGCTGGGGACCTTAAGAAAGAGAGGAGAAGAGGAAGTGCATTCCAGGCACTTGAGACAGTGAAAAGGAACAGGGATGAGGACTGAATGGGGCATTTACAGAAAAGTAGCCTACTTTGGCTGCTAAGTAGAGTGATTGATTAATTGTGGTCCTCTGTTCTTAAAGACAACCAAAATGACATCACCACGTTAGAATAAACTTACAGTGCATTCAACTGTGGCTGATCAGACCAAGATGAGCTCAGAAGGCTCTGCCTATCACAGGTCAGGCACACTGCAGGGGCTGTCATATGGAAGAGGTATGGCTTTGGAGAACACAACTGGATGCTATCTGTGGAAGTTGAGGAGGGGCAGACTTAGGCTTGGTGTTTTGAAAAGACTGCTATCTAATAGTAGGAATGGGTTGCTTGGGAGGCAGTGGGTTCCTCCTCAGTGGAGTCTTCAAGTAGAGATTGTCACTTTTGGGAACTGTTGTAGTGATAATTCCCATTAAAGTGTTGGTCAGAGTAGGCCTCCGAGAGTCTGATTCCATGGCTACTCTTTGGGTTCAGTCATTCAACTCCTACCAAATCTACAACTTCACACTAATGGTTATTCTGTTTTTGCATCTTTCAAAGTACTAGAAGGCATTCCATAAGTCACTATTGAATAAGGGAATGAAAATCATCATCAGACCAAGTCTAGCATCCAAGGTCCTCCAATATTGGAAGCCACTTTACCTAATCAGGCTTTGTACTCTCTCTATTCTAAGCTTGTTTTTTAAACTCTTTCTTGCCCCTCCAATGCTTGTGTCCTCCATACATACACACACACACACACACACACACACACACACACACATATATGGAGAGAGACAGATAGACAAACAGACAGAGAGCAAAAGGTGAGATGATTAAGAAGGGATGATATCTAAAAATAAAATAAAAATTAAGGGGTGAGAGGGGAATATATTGGGAGGAGAAAGGCAAAAATGGAATGGGGCAAATTATCTCCCCAAAAAAAGGCAAGAATAAGCTTATTCAATGGAGGAGAAAAGGGGAGAGGAGAGAGGGAAATAATGAAGCTTATTCTTTTAACATTTGGCTTAAGGAGGGAATAACATGCTCACTAAATTTGGTATGAAAATCTATATTACACTACAGGAAAGTAGGAGAGAAGGGGACAAGTGGGGTGAGGATGATAGAAGGGAGGGCAAATGAGAAAAGGGAGTAATTAGAAGTAAACACTTATGAGGAGGGACAAGGTCAAAAGAGAGAATAGAATAAATGGAGGGCAGGATAGGATGGAAGGAAATATAGCTAGTCTTACACAACATGACTATTATGAAAGTCTTTTGCAAAACTACACATATATAACCTATATGGAATTGCTTGACTTTTCAATGGGGATAGGTGGGGAAGGAGGAAGGGAGAGAAGTTGGAGTTCAAAGTAGTAGTAACAAATGTTGAGAAATGTTTTTGCATACAACTGGGAAATAAGAAATACAGGTAATGGGGTATAGAAATCCATCTTGCCTCACAAGAAAAGAGAGAAGATGGGGATAAGGGAAGGGAGGGATGTGATAAAAGGGAGGGCATATGGAGGAAAAGGGGTAATCAGAGTGCAAGTTGTTATGGGGTGAGGGAGGGGAGAGATGGGGAGAAAATTTGGAACTCAAAATTTTGTGGAAATGAATGTTGAAAACTAAAAATTAATAAAAAAAATATTTAAAATTAAAAAAAATAAAATGACCAAAATATTGTCCCTGCTACAGGGAAAGGAACTAGACTTCTGATTTCATTGTTATAAGGACCTCCCAGATAAGAAATCTCTCTCTTTACCAATAGTTTGGTACCTCCTTTCCAACTTAACAGTCTTACAGTTTACAGAGCACTGAAAGATTAAATTACTTGCCCAGAATCACTTAGTGGGCCTCTTGACTTCAAGGCCACCTCTTTATTTAACATACCTTACCATTTCTCTCCTCTGCCACAAAAAACTTTAAAAATAGATTTAAGCAGATAAGACAATATAAGGAGACTCTAGAAATATTTAAATGCTGAAGTACAACTGTACAAATTTGATGAGAAATCCAAAGCAAAGGAATGATTAGTGTAGGTAAGGTAAATTGCAAAATGCTACTTGAAGAATACTTAACAAAGGTAAAAATAGAGGGGACTATGAAATAAGAAGGTATGAATTTTAAATTAAAAAAAGGCCATAGTGACTTACAATTTCATCTTCCTGTTCTTGATCGCCTTCTAAATTCCCTTGGAGAAAAAGTACCTTTTGCTTCTCTGCTAGTTCATATGCCAAAGGCACCTCATGCTCATCTTGGAGTGTGTCCAATTTCTTATTAAAATGAGTCTTCTTCACATCTTGACTGATATTTTCAAAGATGTCAACCACATTTTCAGGCCGTTGATCTAAAATTCTAGTCAGTGTCTTAGAAAGATGATCATATCTACCCAAAGAGAGAAAATTCCAGAAAAGTTCATTAGACTTTCTAAGTATAGCAAATAAAACTGATGAAAGTGCAAAGACTCAGGCACTCAAGGAGCTCAAAAACTTGCAGACTTACTGAGACATTAATTGCTTACACACTGAAGATACCTTCTGTCTCCTCAGGAAGTCTCTAGCACTTTCAGAGGGGGAAGGCACCTTAACATTGGTGACACAGGGTTCTGTCCTGGGCTCGCTTCATTTCTATACCATTTCATTTGGGTTTTTCATCAGCCGCCTTGGATTTAATTCCATCTTTATACTGATGATTCCCAAATCTATATATTATATATATATGTATATACATACATACATACATACATATATATATACATACATACATACATATATATATAATGCCTTAATCTCTCTGCTGACCTCCAAACTCCTATCACCATTCCTTTGCAGTTGGATGTCCAGCCAGACATCTTAAACTCAATATGTTGAAAACTGAACTCTTCTTCCCCCTAAATCAATCCTCCCCACTCCTCCTACTTTCCTATTACTGTAGAGGGTAATACCATCCTTCCAAAGTTTCAGACTCATAACTTAAGAGTCATCTCTTTGACTCTTCACCCTCACATATCCAATCTATGATCAAAGTCTATTGATTTCACCTTTGCAACATCTCTTGAATATATCAAAATCTATGGAAGATGAAAACTATTGATAATTACTAAGAACAATAACTCTCTGAGTTAAACAAATTCTAGCTTTAAATAATCAAATAGAAGTAATATTTTAACTATTCTACCTTATTTTTGCTTTTGTGAAAATATAGAATATTCTTTACATTATTATATTATACAAAATGAGCTATTTTACTACTACTGTCTCTGATATTTAAGTAGACAGATTCAACTCACTACACATAAAAACCAACCAGGCATTCAGCAAAATGTCTGTTGATTAATAAGTATAATTAAGGACCAGTAATTTATGGAAAGACATAAACGGCTAGCCAGATCACCATTTAACAGTCTTTTGTCACTTTCTTTACTGATGTGACTCTTCTGGAGACACACGGCCATATGTACACATCCACCTAGTTTGTTATCTTCCTTTTTCCTCAGTTTCCATTTATCTAAGACTCACAGATTTAGGCCCGATTTCGTGCTTTTGCTCAGCAGATAAGCCTTAGCATTCTGGGCAGCAATCTCTAGCTTACTAGGTGGTGTCCGTTCAGGCACACATTTTTGATTCGGCCCAGGTTCTGGATGATTGTAATCAGAGTTACTGATGGATTCATGATGACACAAATTGTCCAGATGTGATTGCTCTTGTGATGGACTGATGTTCAGGTCCTGGGGAAGATGCCGGGGTTGTTGGGAGAGGTAAGAGGAGGATTCCTCTGCTCCAGTTAAGTGAGGAGTTGATTCCCTTTCCAGAGGAGCTTGGTCTGAATGGCTAGGTTGAGGCTCCCCAGAAACTTCATGAATGTCCTGTTCAGGTGTGGTAGGTGGAGCAGGGCCCTGCGGATTTGGCCTCAGCTGAGAAGGACCTTCTGAACCTGGTTCTGAAGGGACAGGGCTAACTGCAGGGTCTGGCTCTGCTGAGGGAACTCCAGAGGCTCTCCCCCCAGATCCCGGGCTCTGCGGCAGGGTACCCTCCTTGGACTGGGGCTCGGGGGCCGGCTTCCTTTCCTCTTTTAGGGGGTCGGCTACCTCGGGTTCGGAGTCCCGGGACGGAGAAGGTAGAGCAACTTCCCCAGGCTGCCCGCCTTCCCTGGCTCCCTCCCCTGGTTCTTCCTGCTTATCTTCCTTATGAGGCTCCTCGGGCTTGGAGGAGGCAGAGACTTCCATGGCTTTTGCGAGAGACGATAGATGTGCACTTGTGGGCACTAGCTTTCGAAGAAGGGGTGCGCGTGGGGCGCGAGGACTAGGGGCGCCGGCGGATCTGCTCCTGGGCCTCGGGTGGCTTGGGGCACGTTTCCATAGCAGCCGCCTGGCAGGAGGGGCGGGGCGTCTCTAAGGTAAACACGGCGCACCTTTGCTTAGACTGGTAAAGGGGTGGGGGAGTGGGGTGGGCAGGGGAGGGACCTAGGGAACTGTAGAAGTGATTTGATCATGATGCTGCCCTTCTCACCAAATCAACCAACTGTGTCTCTTAAATAATGGATAGTCCCGCCCAGAAGAAAGATGACTGAATTCTGTCCTTTGGGAAACATTACTGGTGTATCCATATCGACCGGGTTGGGGGGATGGATGTAAACTGGTGGAGGACTTACTTACACTCAGCTATGATATCGCCACCCTATTTAGGCTGAGCTATGAGCAGATCCCAAAATTATTGACTTCCAATTATTGACTGTACAGCGGCTTGGTTGTAAGATGGAAGATGGGAAAGAGGATGTAGAAAAGTTAATAACAGGTTAAATAAATTATGGCTACTTAATTACATCCCAATCTCCTCAGAGATTAACTCTCAAAGTCCCTGGGTTTCTGGGTGGGGGTTAGGGGGCTAGTTTTCCTGACAATTGAAACTTCCATAAGGTATTTCTTGCTTTGTCATTCCTCATTCATTTAACACTCACTTATTAACTATTATGTGCAGAAAGCACTGTGTTCCGGCAAGGGGGAGAGGGGAGAGAGGAAGATGAAAAGTACAAGTGACCCCATTCCAGTTCATCTCCAGCAGATTTCCTCCTCTATCATTTCCAGTCTCCCAGGATTCTTCATTTTCTTCCTTTCTAGTGACTGCTTACTTACTGTCTACAAACATGATCATATCAATCCCTTTCTCAAAAACTCCTCACTTGATCCATCCAGCCACACTAGCTATCATCCTATATACTTTCTCCCTTCTATGAGAGAACTCTCACAACTCCTTGAGAAGCTCATTTAAAAGGAATGCCTCTGTTTCCTTTCCTCTCCTTAATTCTCAGCACCCTGGCTTTGGACCTCATCATTCATCTGAAACTATTTTCTCCAAAGTTGCCAATGATCAGTTTGCCAAATGTATTGCTTTTCCTTAGTCTTCATTCTTATTGACACCAGCAACCTCATATACTGTTGACCAGCCTCTTCTTGATACATGGTCCCTCTAAGTTTTCATGAAACTGCTCTCTTCTGGTTCTTTTCCTACTTGCCTGATTGCTCCTTCTCAATTTCCTTTGCTGGATTTTCTTCATCCAGGTCACTTCCATTAACTGGATTTTCCCAAGGCTTTGTACTGGATCCTTTTTTCTTCTCCTTAGTCTATACTATTTTTCTTGGTTGTCTCAAAAACTCTCATGATTCAGTTATCATCTCTCAGATCTACTTATCTAGCCCTAACCTCTTTCACATCTCCAATTACCTATTAGATATCTCAAACTGATGTCCTATAGACATCTTAGACTCATCATGTCCAGAATGGAACTCATCATCTTTCTCTCCAAGAACTCTCCTCTTCCTAACTTCCCTATTACTGTTGAGGGTATCAATATCTTCACAGTCACCCAGGCTGACAACCTAGCTATCATCCTCAAATTCTTATCTGAATCACCCTGTCCCCTAGCCATCTCTTGCCAAGACCTGCACTTTTGAAACATATCTGGTATTACCACCTTCTCTTCCCTGACACTGTCCCTACCCTAATACAAGTACTCATTACCTCATGCTTGAACTATTTCAATAGGTTTCTTCCTGGTCTCCCTGTCTCAAGTTTCTCCTCATTCAAGTCCATTTTTCATTCAGTTATCAAATTAATCCTTTCAGATTGCAGATCTGATCATGTCATCTCTCCCTCTTCAGTAAATTCCAGGGGCACCCTTTTATCTTCAGGATTAAATATAAAGTCGTCTAGTGTTCAAAGTTCTTTATAACCTGTCCCTTTCTCATCTTTCAAGTCTTCTTACAGCTTATTTCCCTCCCCACCAACACCATGTAGGGAGAGTTCTTTTCTGTTTCTCACACACCTTATTCCATCTCCTGACTCCAGGTATTTTCACTGGTTGTCCCCCATACCTGGTATTCTCTCTTTTCATCTCCATCTTCCAGGCTTCCTGGCTTCCTTTAAGTCTCATATAAAATACCTTTTCTAATCCCTGTTAATTCTGATACCTCCTTTCCTCCAATTATCTATAATTTATTCCATATTTATCTTGTTTGTACACAGTTGTTTTCATGTTGTCTCCTCTGTTATGTTACATACTTTTGAGGGATTTTTAATGGAGCCAATTTGAGGTGGATTTTATTCTCCAGGATGAGAGGTGCATTTCCTCTTGTTTATAGTACTGTTAGTGAACAATGTTCACCTCTTTCTCTCTCTGCACAGATTCAAGTATTCAGAATGCCCACAGTAGCTTAAATGCTACTTTTAAACTGCCTCTACCTTGGCTATAAATACAAGTCCTTCAATTTTCAGAAAGCTGTGTGAAATACTTTTTCTTCTGATGATCTAGTTGACTACTTCAATGGCAGAGCCAGAAAAAGCACCTCCAAACAGAGGTGCATCACCCTCATGAACCCACCAGACATGGCTACTGGCATGGCCCTTTAATTCTGATATAAATTGGTAATAATAATGGGGTTGCAGACCTCCAATTCTTTCTGTTGATGCTCACATTTTTTCTTCTCATCATCTAGCTCTTATCCAGCCAATTGATTATTTCATTACAATTGTCAAGGATCTCCTGTTTGTCTTCATTACCAGTTTTGCTTTGGATTTCCTCATCTTCTACAGTAATCTTTGTATTGAAAGCCTAGAATTCTTTAAAAATACCTTCTTTCTCTGCTTCTCATCTTCAGTTTTGTATTGCTCAGCCTTCTGGATTGTACACTCAGTGTCTTTTTGGTCAGATAACCTTTATCATGGCGATCTTATTCCTCTTACCTGTGCTCTTATCCAGAACAGAAACACTAAGGTTGCCATTTGCATCGATGTCAAATATTACTTCAATCTGAGGAACACTCCTGGGGACCGGAGAGATTCTTCTGAGCTCAAATTTGCCAAGCAGGTTGTTATTCTTTGTTATTTATCTTTTACCTTCATAAACCTGAATAAGTACACCAGACTGGTTTTCTGACTAGATAGTAAAGGTCTGCATCTGCTTGGTGGGGATGGTGGTATTGTGTTTGTCATAGTGCCACCAGCAGTTTCGATACCAGGAGAAAGAGGAGTAACTTCCAATAGCAACCAGTCCTACACATTCTCAGATTTATCTTCAGACAAGATGACAGAGTCTGTACAGCTGCTCCATGGGCTTGTTAACAGCCTCATCAGGATTGATACTCTTGTTGAGCTCCTTGCCATTTTGAACAAGTCTTACAGAAGATTCTGGATTTGGGGGATCCAAGTAGAACCACCTACCTAGATGATGTAATGAATCTGTGATTTATCTAGGTTGGCATCCCTTAGGGTCTTTTCTACAAGGTCCAGTGTGCCATGGAAGAGGTCAGCAATCAGCTCTTTAGAACAAGTATGGGTGATAAAGGTATGGAAGTCGATACCTTCATTGAGGAAGTCAATCTCAATACTGGCCTGAGTACTCAAAGAGAAGGTGTGATTTGCATGTTCAGAAGTGGTACACAGATGGTGGATGGTCCTCTTGTTCTCTCTAATGTCCTTGTGCTTTCACTTGAACTCAGAAATGAAATAGTTGGCCATGAGGTTGGCCACCCAGATATGTATCCTCAGCTGTGGACTTGACTTCAAAGATACCATCTTCAGTGGTAAGAATGGAGACATCAAAAAGTGCCACCTCCAAGGTCAAAGATCAACATGCTTCTCTAGAGACCAACTCTTTTTGTCCAAGTCATAAGCAATAGCAACATCATTTGGTTCATTCATGATTCTGAGTGAATTGAGACCAGCAATGATTCCAGCATTTTTGGTGGCCTAACATTGGGAATCATTGAAGAATGCTGGCATTGTAATGACAGTATTTATGGCACTGTTCACAAGGTAAGCTTTGACAATTTCTTTCATCTTGATCAAGACCATAAAAGATACTTCTTCTGGTTAGAAACTTTTGGTTTCTTCTTTTTTGTACTCCACTTGGACATTAGGCCTGCCTGAGTCATTTACCACCATGAAATGTCAATGCTTATTATCTGACTGTACAACCATATCATCAAATCTGTATTTGACATCAAAAACTGTGTTGGTGGGGTTCATTGCAACTAAATGCTTTGCAGCATCACCAATTAAACATTCTGTGTCAAAAAAGATGACGTAGCTTGGGGTGGTCCTGTTTCCTTGGTTGTTAGCAATGATTACCACTTTCCCATACCATCACTATGATAAATAAAATCACCATTCCTCCCACACAGGAATAAGTACCAAGATCAATGTCAGCTGTGGATCCCTTCAACAATGTTGCTGGGAATTGGAGCGGTGGGGGAATCATAGCTAACTGCTATGGAGTAAGAAGGGCTACTGCTGTGCTGAGTAGACCCTACTACTATAAACTCATTGAGAGCAAGGACTATTTTTTTCCTTTTTCTGTATCTCCAATACTAGCACAGGTACCTGGTACCTACTAAGTTCTAAATAAATACTTGTTCACTTGGCTTGAGGGTGAGGGGGGCAAAGAGGAAAGGATGCAAAGTCCTGCTCAGTACTCCATCACTGTTAAGTAAATCATGGTGCTCATTTTCCAATCTGATCCTTTACTTACTTAATAGTAATACTTAATAGTGAATTGTTTTTACTCAATAGTGACTTGTTGTTGAAATCTGGCTAGTAAATTTATATCTGTAATATCAATCTATTGTTATAGTGAACTAATTGGAATACATTCTGTTTTCATACTTCTAACAATTGGGTTCAGAACCCACTAAAATTCTTTATCTGGAAGATGTTTAAACAGACTAGAAAATTGTTTCCATTTTTTTAAAGTATATAATTTCCAGCTTTCAATGTCTTGACTAATCATGATGGCTTCACATTATGATTACTTAAAACTAAAAGTACAATATATACTTAAATTCATTATTAACACTGACTATGAATGCATATTTCTAATAATCTTGATAATTATGATTTCTTGTTTAACTTCTTATAATATCTAATTACAGCCAGTTCTTGCTTAATGTAAGTGAACCTGCCTTTACCCTCTCAGGGTTCTGCATGGCCCTGCCCCTGCACTTTATTTCCTGGAATGGAGGACCCCTGGCATGGGACTGCACCAGTGCCTAGCATCTTCGGTTCTGCAAGGGAGTTGAATTTGCATAATGTAAGTTATGTAAAACAAAAACTTTCCATATATCAATGTTTATTACTTTTCATAGCCAACTAGGGGCTCATATTAGGATTAAGGTGGTGTCAACTGCCATTTATGTGTTTATTTGGGCTTTCATTATTTGCATTATTTCTAGTTTGTGGTTTCTTTTTAATCTATCTGTTCAGTTTTTTGAAGGTTAGTTTTATTAATGCTTGATAATATAATCTGCAAATACTCTTTACTAGGCACATGTTAGCTGCAATTTGTTGTGATATTCTGGAAGCAAATAAACTGGTGAGGTGCTAAAGTCAACTGCTTTTGATTACGAAACTCTTCCTCTTCTCATAGAATTCCTAATTTTCCTTATATGACACATTACTGTCTGATATAAAGACTAAATAAGGGGGTCTAGTGTCATTCTATATATTCACTACATAGAGCTTAAATTTTTGTTTTATTTTAGACAAACTATATATATGTGTGTGGATATGGATAGGTATATATTCTAATTTCTTACCAAACTTCAGTGTGCCCATCAACTTTGGAAATGATTGACTTATAAGAAACATACTGAAAATACAAAATTAAAATAGACTAGCTAAAATAAAACTTAATATGCAAATCCAAAACCAGGAAAAGTAGCAATAATGATTTTGGAGAGTGTTCTCTCTCCACTCCATTCTGTAACACCTTTTTTATCCTTCATTTTTGATATAGGTGAATTCAATACTTTAAAGCAATAGTATTAACAGATAGTATAAGGAAAGAAAAGAGAACATAAAATTTTCTTTACACTTAAAAGCACCCATGAAAAAGATACCTATGAAACAGTATTAATAATTCAAATGGATCTGCAATTTCATTAATTTGGCAGTCCCTACAATGACATGGATTTCAACCAGTCTATTCTTATGTATCCTATACAATTTTTGTCTATTTTTTTTTCCTATTACTTCATCCCTGAATAGAAATACACCCAATATTCAAGGAACCTTATTTGAGTTCTCTTGACAAAAATACCAGTGGAGCATATGTGCCATTCATAAGAAAGTTCTTGATATCAAAACTCTTGGTACTATGACATGGTTCAAAAATAGTAACAATCTGCTTTGAGAAATTGCAAAAGTTGCTAGTTTATGAATTGGAAAAATCGATGAAGAATTATGGGAAGTAGCATACTGCAGTGAAAAGAGCAGAACTGCCCTGCCGATTCCCACAGTTGCTGTAAACAGTCCAGAGGTCAAGCTATAGATGTCAGCTCCTGAGGCTATCTTGTTACAGGTAGACCAAAAACACACCCCTTAGAGGCTTTCCCCCTCCCAAAGGATTTCCAGTAGTGAATGACACTTGGGCTTAAGGTACAGAAACTGTATATTCCTTCCCACCTTGCACACCATTCACTGAACATTTTCTATATATGCTTTAGGTTGCAAGTTCCCTAAGCTCCACCCGCTTTATTAGCGTTATAAGAAACTTTTTCCACTTGACTAGAAGACTGCTTGTGTCCTCAAATTCTTTCCATGTGATTCCATCCTGTAACTCAATAGTTTTAGTGTTCCTGTACCCTAGAACTGCATCAGTCAGACCTACCATTTGAGAAGACCAATTTGGTAGTGGAGTGGAAAATGAACTGGAATGTGGAGAAGTTTCAGGCAGGGAGACCAACAAGAAAGCTATTGTAATAGTCTAGGTGTGAGGTGATAAGGGCCTGTATTAAGGTGGTGTAAGTCATAGAAGAAAAGATGGTGCATAATAAGAGAAAAGATTATTTTTCTCTTATATTAATAATCAATTTTTGGATTAGGATCAGAATTTTTTTTCTCCAGAAAACTGTAGGTTGTTCAGGACATTGAACTGAAGAACACTGTTGATGGATGAGATTGCCCAGATCCTCAGAGTACATGCTTTTTGATCCTGGGTAGGAGACCCTACTTAACAGGAGAACCTTTTAAAGAATTTAATCTAAGGTGAATTCCAGCCCATCATATACTCAAGATTGGATGGGGATAGATCCTTTGTCTAGATTGCCTGAGGCTGGGTGGGAATGGTCTGGGAATGAGAATGATTGGAGTCCCCCAGCCCCTTATTAGAATGGGTCCACCTCTCATTACAATAGCCATTCTTCTCATTAATTATTAACCAATCAGAGTTGATTGTTATCCTCAGGAATACCCACTTTTCCAAAGGCATATAAGCATTAAGTGGTTCCATTGGAAAACTTTGGCATTTGAGAGTGCCACTGACCCTTTTTATTAATTATATGATAATAATGATTAACAGAACAATTAATTACCACAAAACTATGTCTCAAACTTTTTGTTGACCACAATATCAAAGATGTTACAAACTTCAAAATGACAGTATTTAGTAACAGATTGGATATGAAGGAGGGAAATGTGAGTGAGAATTTGAGGTTGACACCAGGATTTCAACCTGAATGACTGTGAGGGTGGTGGTGTCCTCACCAGTAATACAGAAGTTAGGAAGAGAGTACTTAGACAAATTGAGTATAAGATGTCTACCATCAGTTTGAGATTTCTGATAGTGTGATGAATGAAAATTCAAGAGATATAATTTCTGGGTAATAATCAGTTTTATTCATTATGGCTAGTAGATAATTACTAAAATGATGATTATTTGGCTTTCTCTTGTAAACCAAAGAGGAATCCTGAAGACTAGAGTGGGTGTTTCCAAAGGTAGAAATCAACTCTGATTGGTTAACAATGAAAGAATGAATATCATGAGAGGTGGGCCTATTCTAATGAAGGACTAGGGGAACTATGACTTTGATTATGTCACTCTTACTCATCTTCACTCAGACCACCCCTCACCCCCCTCTCCTTGGTCAACTAGACAAAGGGATCTACTTCCACCCATGCCACTTATCTCTCAGTTGGTGGGGTCATGTCCAAGACTGAGGAGAACGTTTATCCAATCTCATCTATCAGCAATATCCTTTGCAAGGATTACTTTGAATGAGAAAATAGGGGGAAAAAACCCTGGATTCCCAATATTAATTGACTATTAATATATACACAAACACACACATAGGCAATTGGTGAGGCAAGACTGAGAGGTTAAGGCTGAATAAATGGCTTTGAAAATTCCAAAGTATTATACAAATGTAAAATATTGTTATTATTTTCTTTGGTATATAGGTGTTGCATGTAAGAAGTAAGATTGTTGTCCATAGTACTTTTTTTTATAGAGTGGGTTATGGCTTATCTCCTCAATAGATGAAGGATATGGCAAAGTGAATTTGAGTAACAAAGTTTTTAAAGGTGGGAGAGGGTAGAAGACCACAATCATATCAATGGTTGTTGCCCTTCATCTTCCAAGAAGACCAAAATGAAATCGACATTGTAAAGTGAAATTTCAGTCAATCCCTAGAAAGTATACTACCAAGGTAAGTGAACTCATCCACAGTTTTAAACTTATTCAAAACCTCTCCATTTGTTGTAACTGATGGTCCCACATATGGATGGTGTGGTGGTGGCTGATGGAGCACCAGTGTTTTCTTGGTGTTAATTATTAGGCCAAAATTAGCACAAGCAGCAGAGAACTGATCCATACTTGGTTGCATCTCAGCTTCAGAGGCTGCATTGAGTACACACTCATCTGCAAACAGAAAATCATGCACCAACACTCCCTCCACTTTGGTCTTGGCTTGTAGCCTTTTCAAACTGAAGAACTTACTGTCAGTACTATAGTTGACCTTGATGCCGTGTTCATTCTTATTGAAAGAATTTGTCAACATGGCTGAAAACATCATGCTAAAAAGCACGGGAGCAAGCACACAGCTCTGTTTCACTCTATTGGTGACTGGGAAGTTACAAGAACTTTGTCCATTATCCAAGAACCCGAGCAAACGTGCCATCATGAAATTGACATACAATATTGATGAACTTCTCTGGGCAACCAAATTTTGACATAATTTTCCATAAGCCCCACAAGTAACAGTGTCAAAGGCTTTGGTTAGATCTACTAATGTTGTGTACAGACCTCTATTCTGCTCCTGGCATTTCTCCTGGAGTTGTCAGGCAGCAAACACCATATTGACTATTTCTTGGCCCTTTCTGAAGCCACACTGGCTCTCAGGTATATGCCTATCTTCCAGGTGAAGGATCAGCCTATTAAGGAGGACTCTAGCAAGAATTTTCCCAGCAATGACCAAGAGAGAGATCCCCCTGTGATTGTCTCAGGACAGTCTATTCCTTTTACCCTTATAGAGATGGACAATGGACAGTCTCCCCTTGAACTCCTGGAGGATAACCTCCTCTTGCCATAGTAGATATCATATCAATAGATTATACTTATATAGAGCTTTACAGTTTACAAACAATTTCCTAACACAAATTTTACAAGATAAATAGTCTTAGTATTATTTTAACAATTTTATGGTTGAAGATACTGAGATTCAGAGAATTTATGCTGATTGACCATTGTAAGCTAATTAGTATTAGATGGGACTTCAAATCTAAATCTTTCCTGACTCTAAGTTCAGAAATCAGCAAAAGTCTTAAGTTGGTTTTATTAGAGCAATGGGAGTAGAAAATAGAAGAATAGAAATAGAAAATAGAAGAATAGGGGCTTTAAAAAGAGAAATTCATATGTACTGTATTTTTTTAATCTGCAGTCACAAACTGCAGAATAATTAAGGAAATTTGTAGCAAAATAATTCCAAGAAAAAGTGTTAAAGAGGCAAAAAAAGTCTAAGTTTTTTCTAGCTTTTCTCTCTATATTTTTTTTGGCCCCAATACAATGTTGCAACAATTCTTTAGTTCTACTGATAACAATTTTAAAAAAATTTTTATTCTTCTCCTCCCAAATGTTCTTTATCCATAATGTTGCATATTTCTGAGAAACAGCTACTTGTAAGAATAGATGAAGTTCCTATCCAGCCTCAGATCTGACATTGGGCAAATCACTTAACTCTGTTTGCCGCAGTTTCCTCATCTGTAAAATGATGGAAATGGCAAACCACTCTAGTATCTTTGCCAAAAGGGCACCAAATGGGGTCACGAGGAGTGAAATATGACTGAAACTGAATAGTAACAAGAATAGGTAAAATATGAAAAATTCTTATCAGAGAATTATAAATATTATAATGAAGACAGTAATCTAGCAGAAAAAACATAACTTATGAAATGTAAAAAGAGAGAGAGATTTCCTGGGGAAGGAGAATGCTGGGAGACAGGGTATTCCTCTGATCCTCTCTCTCTGGGGTTTTGCCTTTTTAAGGCTTCTCCCAGCTTGAGGGTCACTGTTTATTGGTTACTGAATAGAATCTTAGCTAAGCACCATCAGCTAATTTAGTGTTTATGAACAATCTAAAAATGGCATGATTTTTATTTCCCTGGCCTTCTCTTTCTACCCTAACCTTCTGTCACTAACCCTTCAGAATCAATGGATCATTTTGTATTTTTATTTTTTTGAGTTGCCTTGGCCAAAGAATTCATTCTTTACTGGCTATCTCACCAGGGATGCTGGGAGGAGGGATGGTTTCATTCTTTATATTTGTGTCCCTAGTACCTACATAGTGCCTGAAATGTAGACTCTTCACCCCCCACCCCAATTTACTAATTTATTTTCAGTTTTCAACAATCCCTTCCATAAGTTCCAAATTTTCTTCCCCTCCTTTCCCAACGTGGCATGCAATCTTATATGGGCTGTACACATACGTTCCTGGTAAACACATTTTCACATTAGTCATGTAGCACAGAAGAAGTAAAAGGAATGGGAGAAACCATGGGAAACACTAAACAAAATAAAACATAACAAAAGAGAAAATAGTCTGTTTCATTCTGCATTCCAACTCCACAGCTCTTTGTCTGGATGTGGATGGCATTTTGCATCAAGAGTCCTTTGGAAATGTTTTGGGCCCTTGCATTGCTGAGAAGGGCTAAGTCGTGGCTGTTAGTGTGTATAATGTTCTTCTGGTACTTCTCACTTCACTTGAAATGTAGACTCAACAAATATTTGTGACATGTCCAGGGCCTCACAAATGTTTGAGGAAGCATTTTATTCTAGTTCTTTTTGACTCCAACCCTAATGCTTTCCCCATTATGTCATCTAGCTGCTATTTTATTAGTCTACTAAAATTCTAATTTCTGATCCAACTTTCTTTAGCTTTATTTTGTCCTCTGAAAGAGTAACAAATCTGCTCCTATTTGGGCCCAAATTCAACCCCTTTTAGTTTCTGTCATCTGAGCAGTCACCTAGGTGAAACAGTGGATAAGAGCTCTGGACCTGGAGCCAGGAAGACCTGAGTTCAAATTCAGTCTTAAACATTAACTATGTAACCCTGGGCAAGTCACTTAACCTTTGTCTGTCACAGTTCCTTAAGTGTAAAATGGAGATAATTAATCAATAAACATTTATTAAGCACCTACTATGTGGCAGATAATAATAGCATCTACTTGCCAAGGTGGTTGTAGGAATTAAATGAGCAAATATTTATATTTACTTTGCAAAAGTACTTGACCCGTCCTGCAGGCCAAACAAACGTGGGTGATCGAAACCGGTAAGCGCCGGGGAAGCAGAGCTTGTAAGGTCCAGAGGACCTGGGGAAGTCCAAGAGACTTGGGGACAGGATCACGCAGAGGAAGGAGACCAAGGCATTGTTGGTGGCAAGCAGTCTCTCTTTATTGAACCAGGGAAGGGTTTATATAAGCAATTACTACAAAGTCATATCCCGGGGGTGGAGTTTTTCATCTCATTGGTGTGAGGCCCTCCAGACCAAGCCAAAAAAGGACATGATTCCCTATCCCAGGTCGTGTCCCCTTCTGATTGGTTGGTGGCTGCTTAGTCCTCAGACTAGGAAGTCTTTCTAGCGCTGAGCTGGCAGGGCCACGTCAGCAGGTCAGGACTTCCTAGTATTCTCTCCCCCCAGGAAGGGCGTTGGTCCATTAGGCCCTTAACTACTAAGAAGAGGGAGAAAAAATAGTAACTGACAATTCAGTCTCCAGTCTCCAACATGTCCCCCGTTTTTATTTAAAAAAGGGGAGGTGGCTGGCCTGTCTTAGGCTATGTGGCCTGACTCCATGCCTGGTACCGAAAATGGGCAGGGCCCCTGTCTTAGGCTATGTGGGTGGCCCCCACCTCCAGTATTTCTGGTAGGTGGACCCACAATAATCCCGTCATTGGGTACCTCTGCAGCCAATGGCATGATTATCCAGGTCATGGGGCCACAATATTCCCGTCATTGGCGCAGTCCACAGCTTCCCTGTCGGGAACATAGCGGAGGAGACTCATAGAAATCAGAGTAAGGGTAAAGTATCAATAACACACACAAAGGATAATGGGAGCTAGAATGCTCAAGGATGGGGAGAGCAGGGGAGGGGTTGGTGGGCTGTTCAGCAAGGGGAGCAGAGTCTCTTCTTCCACCTCCGGTACCAAGGTTCTTTAAGGAGATCTTCGGTAAACTGAAGCCGGTTATCTGGGGGCTCAGGGACGTCATGTTCCTGTAGCCTGCTGTAAAATATATGTCTCTTCCGGTCAATAGCTGAATCTATCTGAGATTTAACAAGGGTGGTTAGTTTGTTAAAGGCCCAAGGGCCGAAAGAAATGAGTAGGAGAAGGCCCAAGAGTGGTCCAAGAAGGCTAGGAAGGAGTGTAGAAAGCCACGGGGAGGCGGAGAACCAGTTCTTATACCAGGATTCTTGTTGTTCCCTCTCCTTTTTCCTTCTTTCTAAGCTCTCTCTGACCTTACTCAAGCTGTTTTCCACAAGTCCTAGCTTATCAGAGTAAAAGCAGCACTCTTCTTTCAGGGCTGCGCACAGACCTCCTTGTTGTAGGAAGAGGAGGTCCAAACCTCTTCTGTTTTGTAACACAACTTCCGCCAGAGATGCTACTGAGTCTTTGAGGTGCTGTAATCCTGTCTGTAGTTCCTCTAAATCTTTATCTATAGCTGCACTAAGCTGTGCTATCTGTTTATCATTTTGAACGAGGGAGGCAATACCGGTACCCCGTCCCTACAGCTCCTAGACCCAAAAGGACGGTTAACGTTAATGCAGTTAGTGGTTCTCTTTTTACCTTTTGGGAGCTTTCTCTCCCTTGTTGCCAGATATTTAGGAAGTCATCATTTAGGTAAAAAGTGACATGAGGGAATAAAACTACCAATACACAGTAATCACGGGAACTGATGAACTTGGAGATAACTAAAAAGGTGGTAAGGCCGGAGGAACAGGCAAAATAGTGGCCAGTAGGCGCAGAAGCATAAGTATGATTCTCAGAGACGATTACAGTCTGATTGCATATAGCTTCAAGCTGAAAAGGGGGGAGCATGTTGGGGCCCAAAATGCAGGTGCCAATGCCAGTAATTAAGCTAAGTGTCAGGCCTTGTTTTTTGTCGGTACCCCACCTAAGTTGTGAGATCTCTGATGTATAGTTGGGTGCACCGAACTGAGCCATGCCTTCATAAAAAGGGGGGGCGGAGGAGTAGCAGACCCAGCATCCTTCAATGAATGATACGTTTAGAGTGTGTAGGGTTTGTATGGAGGCATTAACTAGACTTAGAATCATGGAGGCAGGCGGTGATGGTCCGTGGAGTATAGTGGGGCGAAAAAGAGTGGTGTTAGAGAGAGGGGGGATTGCTGTGTATGCCAGATTGCCCCCACAAACAAAAACTTGCCCTAGTGGGGGGTACAGGGGGTCAGAGGTATTCGTCCAGGAAGAGCAATTGGGGGGCAGGGAGGACCCAACATTGAGAGTAATAGAGTTATGGGGGGTAATTCCGGCGTAGCAAGGGGAGGGGAGAGCAAAGGGAATGCCGGGCTGAACCTTAAAGTATTTAAAACCAAACCCATTCCAATTCCCAGGAATACCCTTCTATAGACAAGGTGGGAAACCTGCGACTAGTCCTGAAAAGTTAGTGTCTCTGAAAGAGAGTCCCATTATTATCATAGTCTAGTCCATCATCTTTAAACATGTGAGAAATATTGCCTTGGATGATAAATTTGGTTATTGTCTCACTCCATGATATCACCCTTAACCATGGTGGATTCCTGACGAACGCCCATCTCTGTTGTTCCTTCGGTGCTGGGTCGATGGACGCAGTGTTCTTGAGTGTCATGATAAGTACGAGAAAAATGAAAGGAGTCATCGTGACCTAGTTGATTAAGCTTCTCCAGAAGTTTTTTCATCTGCCACCGATAGCACCTTCTCACTTCCTGTGACCGCTTCACCTTGGCGGTTGTCCTCTATCACTTTATTCTTTTCACTGGAACCCAAACTTCTTTATTATCATCTGTTAAAACACAAACATACCCTTTTCCCCCATGTTAACACTGTATGAGGACCAATTCAATTTTTATTCTCATCGTGCCTCATTACTGGCTGCTTTCAGGGCACTTATTATTGCTGATTCATTCTTTGCAGACTCCTTATTAGGAAATGTTAAGAATTTCATAGCAGCCAATAAGCCATCATTATAGAATTTTAAACAATTTAGAATATAAACAGCCAAACAGCCAATTGTAATTTATCATCAATTTAGAGTATAAACAGCCAATTGCGAATTTATCAACTCCTGGTCCAACTCCTCCTTTTTCTTTTTGCAAGTAAGTGTCCAGGGATCGATTTGCTCGTTCCACTATAGCTTGACCAGTGGGATTATGGGGGATTGCAGTGACATGTAAAATGGAAAATTCCACCATGAACTGTACAATGGCTTTACTGACATAAGCTGGACCATTGTTTGGTTTAATGCTTTTTGGTACTCCATGATTTAGAATGTGACCGAGTGTGTGTGATATAAAATATTGTTGTTTTGGCCCTTATTGCTAGTTGAACTTCCATAGTTATCTGTTTAATACTATCTACCCTATCAGGAATATAGGCTGACTCTACTCTAGGTATCAATGGTACTGTATAATAATGCTTGCAATACTTCATATAATTCATTTTGTTGTGTAAAAGTAAATGTTGTTTTAAATTTATGCATCTCCTTTTTAGATGGAATATACATAGATGCCCTAAAATTTTTTGTTACATCTGTAAAAACATTAACTCCCTCTACCGGTGAGGAAGAGCATTTGTCGGCCAAGACCATGGCCACGTGGCAAATTGCCACCCAGAAGGAATTGGGAACCCGTGTTGGAAATTCTGATTAATCAATATCTGCCATTCTACAAACTCTTGTATGCAGTTCTCTATTTGTTGACTTGTATACATAGTATAAATTGTGTGAGGTTCCTGTCCTATTAACATCCTTACTCTCTTCACTGCCTTATGTATGATTTGGGCTACCAGCACAGCATAAGGCACACAAGCTCTGTTCTTTATCTGAGCCAAATGTACCCACTCAATAATCCCTTGTTTTTGATGTAAAACTCCAGTGGGTATTTTTTCAGTGAATAAAATTGTTACTTTCAAGTCCTGTGATTCTAATATCCTGCTAATAGTACACCCCAGAACCTTTTTCTGCACTAATTTCAAACATTCCAGTGCTTCATCTGTCCATTCTCTGCATGAGTTTAATTGAGAAGGACCTTTCAATAAATCATATAATGGTTTCATTTGATCAGTTGTAACTCCCAACTGTGGCCTACACCACTGAATTACCCCTATCAATTTCTGAAAGTCATTTAAAGTTGTAACCTTTGTAGAATCTATGATAGGTGACTTCAAACTTAAGCCTTACCACCTTACATCATTGTTTCACAGGCTAGTTTCTCCTTCTCTGATTACATTTACTCTGAAAAAGAAAACTTTTTAGAAATTAAGTTGTTAATAAGTTCAAATACTAAATTTAACTTTTGCTTAAGCCAAGGAATGACTACAAGTTCAGATTAAAAGAGCAAGATCTTTCCTGCTTCATAGACCATTACATATTAATTTATCAATACATTGTCTTGAAAATGAAAATTTAAAAACCGTTTAAAATTTCTCCTGTTGTTAACAGTCACTAAACTTTTACAAAAATTTTAGTTGAAAATCTTCAAAATAATAGTTCTCTTCTCTTGATCTAATGTGGAATGATAAAAGTTACAATTCACTGTAGACCCAGCTGAATGATGAGTTGGGACTGCAGGGCAAAAATCTTAATGGTTCCATCCTTTACTCAAGTAAATTTTATTTCTGTGTCCACTCCTTAAGAGCTTCTTTGAATGAGAGGGTTTTTGAATTCCTCAGCTGAAGGGAGGGAGACTTCTGGACAACTGCCCAGTGGCGCCAAGTCTATTCCATTCTGCTGGAGAGTTTCAAAAGCTTTATCTCTGCTGAGGTGTCCCTTTAAGATTTATGCATATTTCCAATTTGCCTAGTGCCAAATAATATAACAAATCCTGATCTGTTTTAAACATCCAATTAGGAGTGACACGTTTCACTTAAAATGTGAACAGAATAACTACCTTTTGGTTACTTCTCATTATACAAAATACTTTTCTTTTAGGTGAGGCATGAGATAATGAAAATGCTGATCAGCCTGCACCAGATCTCTGTCTCTCTCCACCCTCACAATTTGGCCAGAATTGGAGGGTGAAGCGAGAGAGAGTTTAACCAAAAACTTTCAAATAATACCCAAAACTTTTATGCTTTCCTTAAACTTCATATCCATGTTGTTTTCCTAATGGGCTTTGATTGAAGCCCCCTTTAAAACTGCACAGACACTACGTCCCTGCATTTCCCATCCAAGACTACACCTTGCAATCACATAAACTAAATAATATAAGATTAGTTCCTCTCTTTCTCTCTCCCATACTTCTCCCCGATGCTGCAGTCATCAGAGAGAAGGGAGGAGGGGGAGGGAAAGAGATAACATTCCAAGGTCCAGCCACCATGGAGCTGACCGTAATAACTCACAAACACACGCACACAGAACATGTAAAGACAGAACACATATACAGACAATAAAAGAATCCAAAATACTGAGAAAAAATTGTCAGAAATCCTCTGTACACATTATAACTCTGGCTTAATTTCTATCACTGTGTAACTAAGCCTTGCATAAGATTCCCTGTCTAGACTTTCTCCCATACAAGACTGCTCTTTTAGACTTATTCCTGCAACTTTTTACTACACCACAGATATGTGCTGAGTGCCAGAAAAATCATAGAAGTCTTTCTTCTTAACCCTTATTCCTCTCTCTCCAAGGAGTCGTTTCAAATTCTGAACGAAAAGTTGCTCCTTAGAGAGTTGTGATCCCATGGTTGCGATAGACGCGAACACTTACACTTACCTTAACGGGGTCCGGACGAATTGGGGCGTCTATCGCGGCAGCAAACCAGCATTCGGGGTTGCCCCACGTTTGGGCGCCAATTGACCCGTCCTGCAGGCCAAACAAACGTGGGTGATCGAAACCGGTAAGCGCCGGGGAAGCAGAGCTTGTAAGGTCCAGAGGACCTGGGGAAGTCCAAGAGACTTGGGGACAGGATCACGCAGAGGAAGGAGACCAAGGCATTGTTGGTGGCAAGCAGTCTCTCTTTATTGAACCAGGGAAGGGTTTATATAAGCAATTACTACAAAGTCATATCCCGGGGGTGGAGTTTTTCATCTCATTGGTGTGAGGCCCTCCAGACCAAGCCAAAAAAGGACATGATTCCCTATCCCAGGTCGTGTCCCCTTCTGATTGGTTGGTGGCTGCTTAGTCTCAGACTAGGAAGTCTTTCTAGCGCTGAGCTGGCAGGGCCACGTCAGCAGGTCAGGGACTTCCTAGTATTCTCTCCCCCCAGGAAGGGCGTTGGTCCATTAGGCCCTTAACTACTAAGAAGAGGGAGAAAAATAGTAACTGACAATTCAGTCTCCAGTCTCCAACAAGTACTTAGTGAGTCCTTGGAACATAGTAGGTGTTTAAATAAATGCTTCTTTTCCTTTTCTCCTAGGATCTCCTTTCAGTAATCTTTTAAAATTTTATTATTTTTCTTTTTTGTGTGTGTGCATGCTTCTGCTGGCTATCGCTCTGGACTTCACTTTCTACTGGAGAGCAGAACATTGAAGACATTGTACCACTGGTACAATGATAAACACATTCATTCATACCTTTGTATGCACAAAGAATACTGAATTTGGGGCTAGAGAGCCTAGGTTTGAATTCTGATTCTACTACTTAGTATATATGGGTAATGCCAATGCAATATTCACAGTGCCTACCGCAGCCATAAATATCCCAGTGCAATTCTGAATCATTTAACACAACAGACTTTCCACATGGAAAACACAACCAAAATATTTATTCAGACACCATAGAGCGAAACCATCATAGTAACAAAAATCGATTCACAATCACAATGCAGAGTACACCATCTCCAAGCTTGCTCCCTGCCAGGCTTCCCACAAACCAGCTCATTAAACAAAATCACAAATAAGCCCTTTAACTCACACTAAACAGGAGCCCACATCCTTCCTAGCTCTGGCTGCTCTCAAGACTCACTTCTTCACAGCTCTGCTCCAGTTCCACCCATTCAGCAATCTCTTCCCACCACAGGCTCCATATGACTCAGACTTCCATATGATCTAGGCAGGTCACATGGGTCTTTTAATGAATGGGAAAGATCTCCCCATTTAAATTACCATTACATGCAGCCCCAAGAGCTTTCATATTCATTACATAGGTCAGGTTGGTGGGACAACTGGTATCAACAGAACTTTAACAGGGATAACAGAAAAATGAGCAATATAACACAGCATCTTAGGCAACAAAACTTTACAATAAAACAACAGGGATCACACAAAATAATCACATAAAACAATATCTTAGGGTGGGGCTTGAGCACAAGCACCCCATCACTCCCCCCTTGAATGAATGGGGCCCAAAATCTTGGGGTAAGGGGTGAGCATCTCTTCTTGCACAGCTACTTCCTGCTGAGACTGGACAGAAAGATGTCCCTGCTGCAAGAGGCCCCATTCGAGGGGTCAGTTCCTTAGCTGGCATCCAGAGCTTCACAGATGCCAGGTCCAGGGGTGACATGTCACAGTCGTGGGCAGGGGGTTACATCTCACTTAAGTGATCAGGCATCTGCAGGTGGAGGGTACTAAGCCTGCAGAAAACAAATCTGACAAACAAGGTGAAGAGACAAAAGGCCAAAAAACTCCAAAGAGACAATAACCAGAAGCAGGGTAGATATAGGGTCACCCATGCTTCTGGAGTCCATGAACCCACTTATCATAGCCTTATTCACCGTTGTTTACTGTTTTCTAACTTGCAGCTTTGGTCATCATCTTGGTGAGAGGTACATTTTCTTTAATCTGAGCTGTGGCCTGGTCAATATCCGATTCTCCCTGCAGGTGTGATGAACTTGGATACAATGTTTCAGGAAGATCTGCTGGGGCAGTTCTCATTTCCTTGCTTAATCTAACATTTTATATAATTCATCTACCCCTGCTCCCAACAGAGCAGTAAACAATTCTTGTCAATCTATTCTGACTTTGAATCCTCTGGCTATTTGCTCTTGTCTGTAGGGGAAATTTATCTTTTTCACTGATTCTCACTATCCAAGATACCAACAATTTTCCCATCCTTTGGGTGAACCGATTCAAAATATCTGTGACCTCCTGATGAGTAAAACCCTTAATTGCCTCCCCAAACACTGCAGGGCCCCCATGTGCTTCTGCCTGAGAAAGGCAGTTTCACACACCCTTTCTCTTGCTACTTTTTTGCTTCTTTTTGTGAGCTAAACTATCAACAGCTTTTCCTCCCTGAGATCCTCCATCTTGCTCTTCTAAAGGAGAGTTTGAATGCTGCAGCATAAAAATCCTCTCATGCAAACCTGCCAACCCCCTTTTCATCTGAGCCTTCTCCTCTAGCAGCTTGTGTCTGCTTTTACGTATAATCTGATAGCTTTTGTTAGCAAGGCCCACCCTCTCCTACACTCCCCTGCCATTTATTTCCCTGGTTCTATTGGTATTCCCTGCAAACATCTTTCTAAATATCTGTGTCCTACCTTCTGTAGCCTTGTTCCCAGCTTTCACAGAGCCCTGTGCCTTTGGCCCATTCTCTTTCTAGGGAAGAACAAAAATCCTCCCACCCTGGGATGTCCATTTCTTCCTCTGTCTCCTCTGCCTTTCTGTCTCCAAACAGAGGTCTGATATTTCGCGATTCCATCTCCATTTCCATTTATAGTGAGAGTGCAATATACACAGAGGATATGGCAGCCACGAATATTCCAGCACAATTCTGAATCATGAAATACAACAGATTATATACATGGAAAGCAGAACCAAGACATTTATTCAGACACCAGAAAGCCAAATAGTAACAAAAATCTATACAAAAAACAACACAGGACAACACCATTTCCAAGCCTTCCCCCCTGCTAGGTTTCCCTTAAGTCACAGACAAGTTCTCTCACTAATGCTAGCCAGCCACCTGAATCTTTCAGGTCTCTAACTGCTCTCAAGACTAACTTCCTCTCAGCTGTGCTCTAGCTCCACCTCTTCCTGTTCCATCCATCCAGCAATCTCTTCCAACCACAGGTTCCATGAGACTCAGACTTCCATGTGACTCAGGCAGGTTACGTGGGCCTTTTAATGAATGGGAAAGCTCTCCCCATATGAATTACCATTACAATATGTTCCTCTGAACAAGCCAAAAACCCTTCTGAGCCTCAAATTCTCATTTATAAAATGAGAAAGTAGCCTTCTGTATCTCAGAGACTGTGATCTTGGATTCCATCTGAAATGATGGCCCACTTAAAAAAAAAAGTTCTCTTAGGTCTTTTTGACTCTAACCTATGTCATTTGCCTTCCTGAGTCTAGCTAAAGAGTTCACCACTTGTGTCATGGTCAGTCAAGTGGATAAACTTTCTGGAGGATTAGATGTGGGTACAGCCTAGGCAGGATTTCTGTTGCTTCTGACAGATTAACCAACACAGAGAAGACATCCTGGGGCCTGTTGGGGTCTTTTCCCATAAAGGAAAGTAAACACCTTTGTCACTGAGAAACCTTGGGCCTTGGAGTATCTACCTAGTAAGGGGGACCATGTTAGGGGGAGGACTGACATATATACCTTCTTCTGACACTCCCACTTTGAAAATCTCTTATACTTGGCCTGCAAAGAGATTTTGGGAAGGGACCAAGAGTGGCAACAACATCAGGAAGATTATTAGAGGAATTGTAACAAAGGAGAAACTAGAGAGCTGGAGAAGGAAAGACTAGGACCCTTTTGAGAATGACAATTTATTGAGAAGTAATAGCAAAAAGGTCTTGCAAACTGTATAGTGTTTTGACTAAAGTAGATACTTTGCTAGTGAGGAAGGCCCCCAATTCAGTAAAGAGATTTTAGAACTATACTTTGGCTGGTTAATCTTCAAGGTAGTCTGATTGGAAATGTAGACAGTGATGACAACAGCTTTTTTGTGGCCTGGGTCCAAATACCTTTAATTTATATACATATCCTTTCCAGGAAAGTGTAATTACTTTTGTAACATTCCCCTACTACATTTTACTTGGAAGCAATGGTCATGAAAACCCATTTTCCATTGGTTTTCTTCCCTTACCTCTCTATTTTCTCTCCCCCTCTTTCCCATACCAGATAATCAGAAATAAAGGCATGATATGGATTGATTACATCTTTGTTATTATATTTCTCATTAGGTAGAAAGGAGTCTTGGCATCTGAGGTTATGGAGACTAGCTGCAGAAGTATTATCATTAGTCTTATTTCAACATGCTTATTTAAAAAGAAGGCCCCTAGTTTGACTATTGCCCTTATTCCTTCTTCTGTCCCCCATAGTCTTTCCTTTCCTCTCCTCTCCTCCCCTCCCCTCTCCTTTTCATCTATTAAGTTTGCTTGCAATACCGAAAAGAAACGTTTGTTTTTCCTATAGGTATGGACTCAGCAAGTGGGAAACTTAATTTTACATGATGAACATCCGAAACTGAAACTCAGGAGAATACAGATAGAGTACCATAGATTGAGTATAATACGTGTAAAGCAGATTTTTTTTTCAATCACCTGAGGCTTCAGTGCTCATCTTCCATACTATTTGGTTCCTAAAAGTTTGAGAGCAAAACGGTAAAAGGAGGAAAAACTTTTGACGTTTGTATTTTACAAACACTTTTATGAAAGTATTTTACAAATACTTTTGATATATTTTACAACTTAAAAATTATATTACAAGGCAAAATGAAGATCAGGTTGGTGATTATTATTATTCATCAGAAGTGAATAATTATTGAATATTAGTTCAAAACCTTAAAATTTTGACCAAAATAAGTTTACCTAGAAAATCTCAAGAAGTCTTTTACAAAAGGTAGTCCTCTGAAAGAAAGGATGGAAGGGATATAGGGCAAAATCTGGTCAGTAAAAAAATAAATCAATAATCTATTTTCAAAAGCAAATGTAAATAATGTAGATTAGAAAGAGATTTGGGGGAGAAAAATGCTGATAGAATAGACGATGAAAGAAAGAAATATCCACCTTCAGGCCATATAAACTTTAATATTTTCATAGACCTTAAGTATGTTTCTCTTTACTGCTCTATTCTCTATGTGTGTCCAGTATTCCACTTTAGTTGTGGAAAAGTACACTCTGAATTGTGAGGGCAATATTTTATTTCTGTTGTTCATGCTATGCCTAAATTTATGTGCCTTTAAAGTTACTTGAGTCTTAATTTCTTTGCATGTAAAATAAAGGAGTTGGACTAAATTATCTCTGTGGATCTTAAAGGATTTTCCTCATCTTACTAGTGAGGAAATTGACCAGGAAAATGACGAGAATTGTCAAATGTCGTACAGATGGTATAAAACAGATCAAGAATTTAAATTCGGGTTGTCTAATTCCCTAATGACAAATTCTCTTCCAATGGAGAGTTGAATTGTATAAACTGAATGAATGAGATATCTATGTCTCACTTCTCATAGCTTTTTTAGAATTTTACATATCTAGGCTATACAATCCTGACAAATTATTATAGGCTGGCCAGAAGCAAAACAAGAATTTATGAGGAGCTAGGCACTGAACTTAAGTACTATCTCATTTGATCTTCACAGCAACCTTTTGAAGTAGATGTTGTTATTGTCTCCATTTTACAACTGAGAAAAAGTGAGACAGACAGAGGTGAAGTGACTGGGGTCTAGTAAGTATTTAGCAAGTATCTGAGGTGGAATATGAACTCATCTATTTTTGACTGGCCTCTACTACCTACTTGCCTCTATTATGACTAGGTTCCAATGAGTGAGAACAGTGAAATCTGTGAAATGGCCCCATTTATCTGAGGTCCAACTACTCCAAATTACAATTATGTAAAATATGATCACTGGTTCCTATCCAGTGGAAATATGTAGAATGAATTCATCTGTACCCATTGAGACCCAGCAGTGTATCAGAGAGGAGACTAACAGCAGATAGCCATTAATTAACTCAATTCATGAGATGACCTGGGGAAAGGAATGCCCACAACTACTAGAGTTAACTCTTCTCTTATGGCTTTTAGTGTCTATTTTATTCCATTCAGTTTTTTCCTGGACTCTTGAAATTGATTTATTTTTTTTGCTACTACCAGTTATAGCCACCAGGCGGTACTGCTCTTTCTTGCTATGCTATCAAAAGTATAGAATCTCTTGCTAAATTCATGTTTGAAGTTTTATAGGCCATTTTCAAATCAAGAATTTCATTAGACCATTGCAGGTCAGTCACTAACTTAAGAGTCTTAGTGGCCTGGGGGACATGAAGAACTTAAAGGACTTGCCTGTGATCCCACTGTGTCAAGAATTTGAACTCAGCTCTCTAAAATTCCAACACTGGCTCTCCACTATGCCATGCTGCTTTTATTATTACTCAGTCATTTTCCAGTCATATCTGACTCTTTGTGACCCTATTTAGAGTCTTGTTGGCAGAAATATGGCTTGCCATTTCCTCCTCCAGTTCGTTTTACAGATGAGCAAGCTTGGGTAAACAGGATTGAGTGACTTGCCCAGGGTCACACAGTTACTCATGCAGTTCTGCTCAGCTACTTTTAGGCTAATGTATTAATATTTAGAGAAATAAAGATGCTTTACTGAAAATCATCAAAACCATGCAAGGTAAAGAGTTATTTTCAAAATATCTCTGCATCCTTTCCACTTGGTGATCTTGTTTCAAGGTAGACAAGGGCTGCTCTAGGCAATGCATGGAGTTTTCTGCTCTTCTTGAGTCCTCACCCTCTCAATAACCATTCTTTTTTCTCTTTGGGCACCTTTCATTCCTCCCCTCACTTGACTCTCCTCTTCTCTCTCAATTTAGTGATTTGGAGCATTTAAAAAAATTGTTTATTGATAGCTTGGACTTCCTCATTTGAGAACTATCTGTTCATAGCCCCTTTAAAAAAAAATAAAAACCATTTATCATCTGTTGGTGGATGGCTGTTATTCTTAAGATATTTGAATCTGTTCCTCATATATCTTGGGTATGAAACCTTTATCAGAGAAACTGGCTGCAAATATTTTCACAAATGCACTGTTTCCCTAATAAGACTTAAGAAATCTGATTAAGGCAATGATAAATCATAATTGCAGAGGTCCAGTGCTGAAGCATGCTGCCACCTCCTGACAAAGGAGGACCTGTAGGTGCAGAAAGAGGCATATAATTTTTGGGATGCAAATGGGTGAAATTAGTTTGCTTGACTATGCTTATGTTAAAAAAAAAAACAACTTTTTTTTGAGGTTGGTGACGGAATTGAAAAAGAGGGAGGAGGGAGGAGGAAAGAGTAGGAAGAGAAAGAGGAGAAAAAGGAAGAGGCAAGAAAGAGAAAAAGAAAGGAGGGAGGAGAGGAGGAAAAAAGGGAAAAGGAGGAGGGGAAGGAGGAAATGGGAAAGAGGATAGAGAGGAGGAGGAAGAGGAGAAAATGTACAAAAGAGAACACAAAGGAGTTCACAAGGAAACAGTCAAGCAGGATAACCTTGAAGGTAGCATATTGAATTTATTACAGCCTTGTTCAAAAGCATGGTGTACATGATACAGATTTGTAGTTTTATTTATAATTCACTTTTTCTGTTCTGCTTGGTAGACAGAGGTGTTCCTCTTTTTTTGTGTTCATTAATTTCATAATTAAAAAAAATTCTAAGAAGAGGAGAAAAACCACTGGACTTTTAGTCTAAGACCTGTTCTATCTAATACAGGTTGCAACTTAACCCCAGGCTAAAGCTTTCCCATAAAAGAAATCAATAATTCTCAGTTTCATCTTCTATAAAACAGGGATGATAATTTACCTCAAGTTATTGTGAAGACCAAATGAGATAATTTATGTATAGCATTTTGTAAATGCTTGAAGTTATAAATGTCACATGATTTTACAGATATTTAAAAATGCCTCCCTCCTTCCCCCATCAAGTTCTAGTGTTTATTTTCATTTTAATAAGTTTTTTCCAATTACATGTAAAAACAATTTTCAACATTCATTTAAAAAAACATTTTGAGTTCCAAATTCTCAACTTCCTCCTTTTCCTTCCCCTTCCTTGATACCACAAGCCAGTTAATACATACATGTGCAATCATATTAGCAACCCCCCCCAAAAAAAAAAATAGACACAGGCACAGTGAAAAGTTGTATGTTTTGGTCTACATTAAAACTCCATTGGTTCTTTCTTTGGAGGTGGATAGTATTTTTTCATTGTGAGTCCTTTGGAATTGTGCGAATAACTGAGTCACTCACACTTGATCACTGTACAGTATTATCATTACCATGTACAATGTTCTGCTTCTGCTTACTTCACTTTGCATCAGTCCATGGAAGTCTTTCCAGGTTCTTCTAAGAGCATCCTGCTTGTCATTTCCTATAGCATAATGGTATTCCATTATAATAATATACTATAACTTGTTTAGCCATTAAAAATCTTCCTTAGCAACTTTATCTTTAATGATTTTTGCTTGTGCAAAGCTTTTTCGGTTTTATGAAATCAAAATTATCTACTTATCTTCTGTAAAGCTCTCTGTCCTTTGTTTAGTCATGAGCTTTTTCCATATTTCCAAAACATTGTTACTTTCTTGTTCCTCTAGATTGTTCATAATGTGGCCTTTTATATCTAAGTTATGCACCCATTTGTAGGTTATGTTGGCTAAGGGCACGATTTATCTAAACCTAATTTCTGCCAGACTGCATTCCAGTTTCCTACAAGCTTTCCCCCCAAAGAAGTGAATTGTTATCTCAGTATAGTTGGGCTCTGCGTTTATCAAATGTTTTTCTATAATGTTCATTTGCTTCTATATGTTCTACATCTAATCTGCTCCACTGGTAACAATTATACTCATTCAAGCTCTCATCTAAAATATATAAGAACAAATTCAAATCTCTAAGAACAAAAGCCATTCACCAAGAGACAAATTATAAAAGGATACGAACAGGAAATTCTCAAAGGAAGAAATTCAAGCTATCAACAACCACACGAAGACAATGATCCAAAGCACTAGTAATCAGACAAACATAAATTAAAACCACTCTAAAGTCAACTTCGTGTTCACTTCCTCTATTTTTTTTTTTAAAAAAACAGTACCAAATATATCTGATGATTTGTAACATAAAAGCTGGTACTGATAGGCCCCTTTCTTAACTTTTTTCATTTTTTCCTTTGATATTGTGGATGTTTTGTTCCTCTGGAAAAATTTTGTTACTTCTTCTAGCCTCTATAAAATAATCCTTTGGTAGCTTGATTGGTATATTGAATAAATAATTATACTGGCACAACTTATGCAGAAGCAATGAATATTTTTCCTGTTAAGTCTATTTTTATCAAGTGTTTTATAGTCATATTTGTATATTTCCTGTCTTTGTAGATAGAACAACAGATATTTTGGATATTCTCTGATTACTTTGAATGAAATTTTTGTCCCTTCCCGTTGAGTGTTGGTGAAATGCAGAATTCCTGATGATTTATGTGGGATTGTTTTGTATATTGAAACATTACTGAAATTGTTTCAATTAATTTTTAGCTCTCTCAGATTCTCTTAAACTATCATATGCAAAAAGTAATATTTCTTCCTCTTTATGCTAATTCCTTCAGTTTTTCTGTCTCAATGCTATTGCTAGTTTCCTAAACTATCTAAAGTAATAGCAGTGAAAACAGGCATTCTTTTATTATCCTAGGTCTTAAAAGAAAGGTTTCCAGTTTTTATTATATATAGTGTTGGTGCTGGTTTTTACTTAAATACTACTTATATAAGGAAATGTACACTTATTACCATCCTTTTTAGAGTTTTTTAAAAAAATAACAGAAATAGATGTTTAATTTTTATCAAGTCTTTTTAGTATCTACTGATATCACATGGTTTGTATTATTTTTAATGTTACAACATGTTTACATAATATTGCATTGACCCTTATTTTCTGGTATAAATTTATCTTGGTCATAGTGTGCATTTTCAATGTATTATTGTAGCCTCTTTGCCAATATTTTAATATTCTTGTGTTTTAATATTCAATAGGCATGGTGGTCCATAGTTTTCTTTCTCCAGTTTAGATACTACAATTTGATTTTTATGATAGTTAGGTATATATCCTTTTCCTATTACTGTACCATCTAGCCGCCCCTCCTTTTCCTATTTTTACGAAAAAAATATTGAAATTTTTCTTCGAATGTTTCATAGAATTCACTTAAAAATCCATCTCATCCTGTTGTTTCCCATCACTTCTCTCCACCTCCACCACAGCCACTTTAGGAGTTCATTTATGGATTGCTGGGTTTCTTTTCTCAGAAATTGGGCTAAATTCTCTATTTCTTGTTCTTATGTATTTTGTATTTTTGTAAATATTCCCTCATTTTATTTAAGCTATCAACTTTTTGGTTGTATTAGGCAAAATAGTTTGATAGTTTCCTTATTTCACCTTCAACTTTTCATTTGGAAATAAATTTATTTTCTTTTTTAGGCAATTAACCGTCCCCTCCCCCCACACCCCAGCTCCTAGTTTTATCAGATTTTTTTTATTTGTTCTTTCAATTTTCTTATTCTCCTTTGGTTTTTAGAATTATTGATTTGGAGGTGTCTTTTTAAAATTGTTGCTTTTCTATTGTTTTTCCTTTTTTTAAGGCTACCTTTTGTTAATGAAAGGATTTAAAGAAGTTAAATATTTGATTTAACTGAATCCTAAAAAGTTCTGTATATCTTCTCGTTTTTGTCTTTTCTTTGATCAAGTTTCCTATCATTTTTATGATTTGTTAGTAAAAGTAGAAGAAAAAGGCAGCAAAATTTTCCATGTGGCCTACCTTCTTTTGGAGTCAGTGCTAATGTACATGTTAGTTTCTAAACTCCTTTTTTAAACATTTCAACAAAATATCACTCCTCTTACAAAAAAAATGAACTGAAAGAAAATACCTTAGGAGTTTTTTTACTCTTCCTTGGAATAAATGCATATTTTCGAGGCCTCAAAACACTCAGAAATTCATTACTTTTTAAAAACAATACTTGCTTCCAAATTCCTCAGAATTTAAACTCAGTATATTAAAATTCATTTTTATTACTACTGTAAGTGATTACTATTTTTTAGCGAAAAGGTTCAAACTATGAAGGCAGTTAGGTGGTTTGATGGATAGAACACTGGGCCTGGAATGAGGAAGACCTGCATTCAAATCCCCCTCAGACAAATACTAATAGTGACCTTGGCCAAGTCATTTAACCTCTGTCTGCTTCAGTTTAGGACCTATCTTCCAGGGTTGTGATGATCAAATGAGATAAAAATTACAGGTGCTTCTGATTACCATAAAGGCATAATAGCAATATTATTATTTTTCCCTTATTAGAACAACCTTTCCTTTTCAGGCCATTTTTCTTCATTTTCCTAGGGTCATTTAGACATTAAAAATAGACCAGAAAAATCTGAAAACATCTAAGCTAAAATGAGCCTGTCACTTCTATGGGCAGCTTTCATTAGGCCATACCTCAAAATACTGCAGTACTCTCATATTGGAATTTCACATTAAAAATGTGGCCACTGGCCAGGGTTCAGGGGTTTTCATAATGGTTTCTGCTCTGGTAATATTTACCTGGTGTCACTCTGAGAAGGCAAATACTCACATTTCTTTCCCCCAGGTCATCAATATGCTTATGTCTCTCAACCAGGCAGGCTAGCCACCTTGTCGTGTCCATATTCTGAAGTGACAAAGCCACTTGAGCAATAGTATGGGATAACGGATAGATGTCACTCTTAGAGACAGAAAGACAGGTACAAGTCCAGTGTGAGCTCCAGAAAAGACTGTGTTTTGCCTTTCTTTGTATTCCCAGTATTTTGCACAATGTCTAGTAAGTTTGTTTTACAGTTGTGTCTGACTATATGCCAATATACCATGCCACACAGTTTTCTTAGCAAAAATACTGAGGTGATTTGCATTTCCCTCTCCAGTGGATTAAGGTAAACAAAAGTTAAGTGACTTGCCCAAGGTCACATAGTTATGCCTGAGGACTCATCTTCCTGGTTCTAAGCCTAGTGCCCTATCCACTGAGCCACTTAGCTGCCCAACACATAGTAGTCACTGACTGGCTGACACATACTGGCTATGTGACTGTGAGCAAACTTTCAGGTCTAAGTAATTCTCTTTGGCTATAAGCTATAGATAGATGGTGCGTTAATATTTCACTCTCCATGGAAGAAAATAATATTCCAACTTTAATGAAAGTCTGGCACCTAGGTCTTAGAGCTGTTTTCTCTCCATAGCTAGGACCTTTCCAGTGCGATTCTGCCTTTGCTTTCCTAAACTCTTTTAAAATACATGTTGCTGAAATCTGTTCCCTCCTAACAATTTTTACGGTCTTCCCCCCACACCTTACCTCCTAAAGGTATTTATTTCCCTCCTTAAAAAAACCTGTGTAAAACTAGGTTTGTATAGTCTTTTTTAGTCTCCACGCAATTCATGAGTCAAACTCCCATAGCTCACTTTGAAACTAGTAAGCAAATACTATTTTAGACTATTCCAAGAAAACTGTTATAATTGTTATGTCCTCTGTGCCTAAGTCAGTACTTAGAACAGCGTCTGGCACATAGTAGGTTCTAGATAAAAGCTTATTGACTGAGCAGCAAAAGATCACCCTGACTTATTTTTAACCTTGAAGTAATAAAAGAAGCATGGCATAGGGGGAAGCCAGCGTTAGAATTTGGGAGAGCTGAGTTCTACTTTTGCTGAGAATCACAGACAAGTCCTTTAACTTTTCAGTGCCCCCAGGCAACTAAGACGCTTAAGTGAGAGACTGATCTAGAATGGTCTGATGGCACCATTGATCTGATGAAATCATGGGTTTACAGGATCTAGAGACGGAGTTCCAGTGAGGAGTTTCCTGTTCTTTTATTTTTACTGATGAAGCCAATATACGTTGGCCCAGCTACGTTAACAGATTTGACCAAGACCTCAGTTACTATGTAGCAGAGCCAAGACTCAAACTCAAAAGTTCCACTATACTATGTGATATCCCAAGAAGCCATGTTGTTGTTACTGTTCAGTGGTGACTGTCACCCCATTTGGGATTTTATTGGCAAAGATACTGAAGTGATTTGCCATTTCCTTCTCCAACTCCTTTTACAGATGAGGAAAATGAGGCAAAGAAGTTAAGTTATTTGCCAAGGATCACACAGCTGATGTCAGAGGTCATACTTGAACTTGGGTCTTCCTAACTCCAGGTCTGGTGACTATCCACTGTGCCACTTAGCTGTCTCCAAAAACTTTACTCATGTTCAAATTAAGTAATCAGCCTACTAACAGCTATGTTGCCCAGTTCCTAGAACAGATTCACTGCTTTCACAGTTACCAACTTCTGATGACAACTCAGGTTAGCCCTCTGAGCTATACACTGAAAGAATCCTGCCTTTTGCATAGTAATGTTTGATCTGTCATTTCATTGTATTGAAAAGATAACAGGGTACCCTTAAAAGACATAAAGAACAAACAATTCTCCAGAGATTAATTAGCTTTAATTGGGTCATTTTTAGTTTTTAACCAAGAAGTCTACCTCCAAAGAAGGAAAATGTGGAGTTTGGGGGGCAACCTGAAGACTGACAAACATTAGGATATAGCCACCCTGATTTCTCTAGCTGGGATTAATTAGAAAAATATAGAATAAGGCAAATCAAGGAAATTAATTTCAATTAGGAAGTACCCTTCCCAACTTTTCCCAAGGTCCTAGGCTCTGACACCGTATGACTCTGAACAAGTCCCTTTAACTTCCCTGGCCTCAGTCTCCTCACCTATAAAATGTTAGGTAAAGAGTATCGAAACTCCCCTTCAAGTGGTAAATCTGTGACCTTATAAGGTCCTTAAGTGACCTTATAAAAGATGGGAGGGAGGGAGAAGGATCCTAAGATTTAGAGCTGGAAGGAATCTTAAACGTCATCTAATCCAAACTTCTCACTTTAGAGATAAGGAAACTGAGGTCTAGAGCAGTCAGCAGTACTAAGTAAAAAAGTCAGAATTCAAATTCTGATCCTCTGATTCCATAGACCATATTCCATGCCTCTCTATACTCTCTATTCCACATACAGAATGATATTTTATCACTACAGTCACATGAAACACGACTCTGAGACACCCTCAGAAGGCTCTATGGATCCCCTCTACTGAGGACACCCACAAAGTCACATTTAGCCTGGGTAGGCCTTCCTTTTTGTTCACAAACACAGAGACTGCTTGATGCCATCAAAATGCACTGGATACTTTACAGTTGAAATTTTCAAGTCAATTTATTAAGCACAATGATGAAAATCATCAGAAGAATATTCTCCTGAAAATTAAAATTACTTTTTTTTCTTAGAAAAAAGAAAAGGAAACCAACACACACTCAGTAAAGCCACAGATGCTGCGGCATTCCAGCCTCTCTGCAAGTGGAGATACAAGGATGGGGACCCGAAGCCTGCTGACACCACCAGTTCATTGGTCAGTCTAGTCACTAGTCACTCTCCAAATCAACTGGATTAAAATCAGGATCATCCTCTTCATCGTCTAGCTCCAAGTCATCCATTTCTTGGAACAAAGATTCATCTACTTCCACACTGTTACCAGCTGTAAAGAAAAGAGAACCATGTTTTTTATTATTTCCTCATGGAAATGCAAAAGGTTAAATATTGAACATGCATAACTTTTGGTTCGAACGACAGCAAGAGCTCTGGTGATAAAAACAAGTACGTGTCTATTACATACAGCACTGCTGTTGTTGGTCAGTGGGCCTGACCCAGTGGATCTGAAGATGAAACTAATGGTCTGACAGTTGTTTTTGCTACAGTTCATGCCCATCCGAGCAGCAGTGATAGAGCTGTACACAGAGAAGCGCACAGGAGCAGCTCAAGAAATCACTGTAAGTGGATTCATTTGAACACATTCTCACATTTTCATTCAGGATTCCTTGAGACCTCATGCACTGGAGAGCCGGCTGGTCCCAGCTCAGGGTGCAGCCTAAGGCCCAAAGAATAAAGTCAAGTTACCTGGTCCATACAGGGATCAGACAAAATTGTAAGCTCTTTAAGATCAAGGGACTGTCATGTTTCAGTTCTGTATCCCATGTCCAGCTAGGTGGCACAGTGCCTCACCAGGCCTGGAGGCAGGAAGACCTAAGTTCAAATGTGGCCTCAGACACTGGGCAAATGAGCTACAGAACGAAGTAGAAAACCATTCCAGTATCTTTGCCAAGAAAACCCCAAATGGGGTCAGAGTCAGACACGAATGAAATGAGAAACAACATCATCCCATGCCCAGCACAGTAACTGGCATGAAGGCATTTAATGAATGTTCATTGTCATCATCACAGCTATGATCTTAATTTATATAACTGAATATGTAACAAAATTGCAGAACAGCCTTTTCTTTATTTTAAGCCCAAATCTTCTGTTCAACTTATGCTTCCTGCTTCTATTTTCCCTTTGGGGAAAACAGGATAAATCTAATTTTTCTTCTACAGGACAGCCCTTTAAATACTTAGAGACAATAGGCACATCCCCCCAAATCTTTTCTTCTCTAGGAAGTCTAGTTCCTCCAGTCCATCCTTAAGACCCTTTACTATTCCAGTTGTCTTCCTATGGACTTTCTCAAGATTATCAGTGCTCTAGCTAAAATGTGGTACTCAGAACTTAACAGAAAGTTTCACAGTTGATATGACTGGTCAAGGTACAGGAAGACTATCATCTCTGTATTCCTAAAAATGACTGCCTCTTTTGATAGAACCTAAGATCATAATCACTTTTTAGCTGCTTTTTTAAAGTAATCATGTGGTTGGCTCACATTGAACAAGCAGCTCCCCCCAAACTCTTAAATATATCTCATACAAATTTCTCCTACCATTCCATTCTAAGAAGAAAGGTGTGTGTTCAAGGCCTGGTAAGTTAAAGAGCAGGGTTGGGTTCAATTCAATTCAGTAAGAATTTATTAAGCAACAGGTGCTGTGCTAGACGCTAAGGATACAAAAACCAAGAATCAAACAGTTCCTTCAAGAAGTCTACATTCCACTGAGGCAGGGGATATATGTATATAAAAAAACTGAATATAAATATAAAAACTGAATATAAAATATGAACAAAATAATTTATGGGGAAAGAGCACTGGAATCTGGGAGAGAAGAAATAGACTTCCTGGCCCTGGAGTTAAACTTTGAAGTCTAATAGTGGGGAAGTGGAAGAGGGCATAAGCACTTATTAAGTACCTATTATATGCCAGGCACTGTGCTAATGACTTCACAAATACTAGCTCATTCGATTCTCCTAACAATCATAGGAGGTAGGTGCTACTATATAATCCCCATTTTACAGCTGAGGAAGATGAGACAAACAGAAGTTAAGTGACTAGCCCCAAGGTGACACAACTAGTAAGTGTCTGAATCTGAACTCAGGTCTTTCTGACTCCAGGGCCAGCACTCTTTCTACTGTGTGTCACCCAGCTGCTTCTGAAGGGCACATAAGATCATCATCATGGGATTAAAATATGTAATGCCAGGAGGATCCCACTCCATCCCATCCCATTAAAAGATAACTTCCTTGAGGGTATAGACTATGTTTGCCTTCCTTTGGATCTCCAATGCTTAGTATAGCCTCTGGCACGTAGTATCTGCTTAATATTAATAAATGTCTGCTGCCCAATTAATTGGAAGGGAAATAAGAGATCACCTGATCCAAATCTTTCATTTTATAAATTGAAAGCCCCAAGAATCAAAGTGATTTGCCAACAGTCATTAAACGTCAGGGCCAGGAATCAAATCGAGCCATTCTTTGAATCTCAGGAATAGGAAAGGAGAAATAGGACAGGAGTATGGCCCTTGGTGGGGGGGCTTGGTATTTCAGTCAAGGGGGTAAGGAGTTCTACGGTACTACTCAAGGGTAACAATGTCCGATCATAATGTAGAAGATGGGTAGGAAGAAAAGTAAAGCCAGAAGGTGGCTAGTTAATAGATCTAGGGAGCAGGCATTCTTCTAGGGAAGGGAAGTTAATGCTAGGAGTAGCAGTTAAAAAGCGGGTAGGCTGTGGTCAAAGAAAAGAAAGTCAGTGGTTAGGCATACTTTGGAGATTTTTCCCAAGGCCACCAGAGGACTTGAAAATTAGATTACATGGATTTTTGTAGAACGATTAAAAAAAAAAACAAACAAAAACCAGTGTTGGATACTGTTGCTTGATTATTTTAATACTTTTGGTTTTTCTTAACTTAAAAACCGATACTATTCTTGTTCAAGTTTTGCTCATATATAGAATAAATTTTTAAGTTGATAACAGATTTCAATCTTATTTTTTAAGTTAAATGTAAAAAGTTGACAAATATCTTCAACAGTAAAGAATGCTATTCTAAATTCTTCATATCTTTTTATAATGAGAGGAAGTTCTTCATTTTCAGTATCCTGGAAAAGAAAACACAAGCTACCAAGTTTTTACATATTACAGTTCTAAAATTATAGTTAGCATACCTTCTTCCAGGAACTGGATATCAGATGTGTCAAGATTGTGATCTGTTTCAAAGAGCTGTTTTCCTGAGAGAAATCAGTATATTTTGATTAGAGAGAATGATTTCTTCACCCTCCTCAGGCCAACAAAAAAAAAAAAAAAAAGAAAAGCCCAGACCCAACTCTAGAATGACAATGAAACACGAAGGAATATGATGCTCTTTCATTATATGGTAATACATTTTGAGTTAGCAGTTGACATTTATGTAAGCAGCCCCTCTAGGTTCACCAGTCACTTTTATGTACATCATCTCATTTGACATTTACAACACCCCTTAAGAGTTATTATATATCATTCTCATTTTACAAAAGGTGAAACTGAGCCTCAGGGAGCTGAAGTGGCATGCCTAGAGTCACAGAGCAGTGTCATACAGCTGAAAGTGTTTGGGCTTTGAAGTCAAAAGGACCTGGGTTTAATCTCAGCTCTGCAATTTACTACTTGTACAACACTATTAGCAAGTCACTTAAATTACCTAGGCCTCCATTTCTCATCTGTAAAATGAGTGCTAAATATCCCTTCTAGTCCTAAATCTATGATCTCTGATAAAGATCTAAGTTCAGAACTGAACTGGGGTCATTCTGACTATGAAACTTCTTTGAGATTATCTGGTCCAATTCTACCACTTTACAGACGTGAAAACTGAGGGTCACAGAAATGAATTATCTACCATCCCACAGGTATTAAGTAGCAAGCCCAGAATTTATACCCAGGTTCTTTCTAAGCTAGAGCTCTTTAGACTATATCATGCTGTGACAAAGTGGGAAATTAGGTGAGCTTTACAGATTGATATAACCAGAAAAGATAATGCAGCTTGACTCTGGCACTAAAAAGTTTATATTAAATATTAACTACATTACACACTTTTTTCTCCATCTGTAAAATGCTACCTGCAAATTCCCAAATTCCTTTTTCACAAAGATACCACAAAAATTAGTGAGAATATAAGTTAGTATGTAATTTAAAAGGTACCAGCATTTTCTCATAATACACATTTTTTTTCTTAAAACAATTTTTTCTCAAATGCTTTTCTTGGTGGGACATGGATATGATGTCCTGAGAGAAAGGAAACAAAATCATACCACTTAATTTATTTTTTCCAGCTTGTTCCTCTTCCTTCATTCTTTTCCTTTTAATTTCTAAAAGCTCTGCATCAAACTTGGCCTTCCAACTTAAGAAATTCTCAATTGTTACAGGAGTGCCATGGAAACATTGCTTAGAAAACAAAAACAGATATATAAGGGCCAGATAAGTGAGTTCATAATTCTAAAGATTAACCCTGTTTCCCAAATTCCTGGATACTGAAAAGTTATCAAATGGTAATTAGAACAGGAAGGTTAAATTAACATATTTCAGTCAATCCCTGTAAAATGTTTCAAAATGATTAACCTCCTTTCTGCTTATCTTTCAACTTATCAGTGTACCAAAGACGACTTATTTTTCACAGGCTGCCCATATTAGGGGTCAACGGCATTTGGGCGAAATACTTCATGATTATATCAATACAAAGGATAAGGAAAACACAAGATGTACAAGCAAAATAAGACAGATTTGTAGCCAATTAATCATTTAAAATAAGTAATTAACCCCTGTGCTAATGGGTAATGCTAAGAAACTAATGCTTTTGTAGTTTCTAAAATCTTTATGACAAATATTTGCAACCTTCACACAGCAGTTGAGGGGGTTTCTACAAGGATTTTATTTTTGTGGAGGTATTTTATTTACACAGAATATAGTTAAACTAACTGAGAGACTCTGACAATACAAAACTGCTCTTAAACCATTTGATATCATTCAGATTCTACTGGTGGAACCCTAGTCAATATGCCCTGCTACACCATCAACCAAAGGAAAAGGGGCAATATTTTTGTTGTAATTGACCAAGCAATAAAAACATGAAATTAGGAAATGAAAAACCACTCCCCAGAAAATGAACATTGTCTTTTCCATACCCTTTCTGCCTCTTCGGCTTCTTTTTCCTTCTGCTTCTTTTCTTCTTCTCTTCTAGTTTTGATTTGATCTACAATTTCATTTAGTTTTTCTTGAACAGCTGATACTAGAGTGAAGATCATTACCATTCCAAGGTTTTCTTCTGCCTACAAGGCCAAAGAAAGGCAAAATTTTCAAAAGTCTACCAGAAAACTCATCCAAGTAACCTATTATTATGAACATTAACAATATAAATATAGGCAGGGAGTGAACTTATAATTTCATGGATACAAGGAACTCTGACATGAGAAAAGTCTTTCTACTAATCAGTACCCTCTCTACAACTTAAATCTTTGAGAGGTGCCAAAAACACTTAAAGGTAAGGCTAAAGAATTTCTCTAGGGATTGAATAACCAGTATGTCAATCAGTAAAGGCAGCCCCTTCTCTCAAGGAGCTCAGTCTAAGAGGCGAGACAATAGGTATATAGCTTATGCAGAAACAGTGTAAATTGGAGATATCTGAGAAAGAATAAACTAACATTAAGAGGAAACAAGGGGAGAAGAATCTCAAAAGTCAAGTAACTGGCTGGGAAAATGCCCAGAAAAGGGAAAAAAAATAAGACCATAAAAGGTTACTTTCTTGGTGAACAGATGTTTCCTCCTTTACTTTCTGATGAGCAAGAACAATGCTTACCATCAGGGAAAGACAGAAGTCAAAGCTTCTGTATCCCAAACATCCAAAATAAATATTCAATGGACTCAGACCATAGAAGAGCTCAAAAAGGATTTTGAAAATCAAGTGAGAGAGGTGGAGGAAAAACTGGGAAGAGAAATGAGAGAGATGCAAGAAAAGCATGAAAAGCAGGTCAACACCTTGCTAAAGGGGACCCAAAAAAATGCTGAAGAAAATAACACCTTGAAAAATAGGCTAACTCAATTGGCAAAAGAGGTTCAAATAGCCAATGAGGAGAAGAATGCTTTCAAAAGCAGAATTAGCCAAATGGAAAAGGAGGTTCAAAAACTCACTGAAGTAAATAGTTCTCTCAAAATTAGAATGGAACAGATGGAGGCTAATGACTTTATGAGAAACCAAGAAATCACCAAACAAAACCAAAAGAATGAAAAAATGGAAGAGAATGTGAAATATCTCATTGGAAAAACAACTGATCTGGAAAATAGATCCAGGAGAGACAATTTAAAAATTATGGGACTACCTGAAAGCCATGATCAAAAAGAAGAGCCTAGACATCATCTTTCATGAAATTATCAAGAAAAACTGCCCTGAGATTCTAGAACCAGAGGGTAAAGTAAATATTGAAAGAATCCACCGATCACCGCCTGAAAGAGATCAAAAAAGAGAAACTCCTAGGAACATTGTGGCCAAATTCCAGAATTCCCAGGTCAAGGAGAAAATATTGCAAGCAGCTAGAAAGAAACAATTCCAGTATTGTGGAAATACAATCAAGGATAACTCAAGATCTAGCAGCTTCTACATTAAGGGATCGAAGGGCGTGGAATAGGATATTCCGGAAGTCAAAGGAACTAGGACTCAAACCAAGAATCACCTACTACCCAGCAAAACTGAGTATAATACTTCAGGGAAAAAATGGTCTTTCAATGAAACAAAGGACTTTCAAGCATTCTTGATAAAAACACCAGAGCTGAAAAGAAAATTTGACTTTCAAACACAAGAATGATAAGAAGCATGAAAAAGTAAACAGCAAAGAGAAGTCATAAGGGACTTACCAAAGGTGAACTGTTTACATTCCTACATGGAAACACAATATTTGTAACTCTTGAAACTTTCCAGTATCTGGGTAGTTGGTGGGATTACACACACACATGCACACACACACACATACACACATGCACGCACACACAGAGACAGAGAGCACAGAGTGAATTGAATAGGATGGGATCATATCTTAAAAAAAAAATTAAGGTAAACGGTGAGAGAGAAATGTATTGGGAGGAGAGAGGGTGAAATGGAATGGGGTAAATTATCTCTCAGAAGAGGCAAGCAGGAGACTTTTTAGTGGAGGGGAAAAGAGGAGAGCTGAGAAAAAAACATGAAGTCTACTCTCATCACATTCAACTAAAGGAAGGAATAAAATGCACACTCATTTTGGTATGAAAATCTATCTTACAATACAGGAAAGTGGGGGAGAAGGAGATAAGCAGGGTGGGGGGGATGAAGGAAGGGAGGGCAATGGGAGGAGGGAGCAATTTGAAGTCAACACTTGGGGAGGGACAGGATCTAAAGAGAGAATAGAAACAATGGGGGGCAGGATAGGATGGAGGGAAATATAGTTAGTCTTACACAACATGACTGTTATGGAAGTCATTTGCAAAACCACACAGATATTGCCTATATTAAATTGCCTGCCTTCCCAAAGGGAATGGGTGGGGAGGGAGGGATGGGGAGAATTTGGAACTCAAAGTTTTAGGAACAACTGTTGAGTATTGTTCTTGCTACTAGGAAATAAGAAATCCAGGTAATGGGGAATAGAAAGTTATCTGGCCCTACAGGACAAAAGAGAAGATGGGAACAAGGGAAGGGAGGGATGATAGAAGAGAGGGCAGATTGGTGATAGGGGAAATTAGAATGCTTGGTGTATTGGGGTGGGGGGAGGGGACAAATGGGGAGAAAATTTGGGACCCAAAATTTTGTGAAAATAATGAGTAAAAAGTTAAAATAAATAAATTAAAAATTTAATAATTAATTATTATATTATTATAATTATATTATTATATATAATTATATATTAATGTAATATAATATATATAATATATTATTATATATAATTATAATAATTAAATAAAAAAATAAAAATAAAAAAAGTTAAATAAATAAATTTAAAAAAAAAAGAGGAAACAAGAATGGCTTTTTTAACAAAAGATGGGATTTTAGCTGGGACCTGAAGGAAGTCATAGTGAAATCGTTAAGTCAGGAGAAATAATACACAGGGTGTGAAAAATAGCATGGAGAATGGTGCTCATGGGATTCTAGAATATATGGGGGACTGTAATATCTAAAAAGACTAGAAAGGCAGGAAGGGACCAGGTTATAAAAGGCTTTAAAAGCCAAACATGATTTTATATTCAGTTCTGGAGGCAACAGTGAGCTACTGGAGTTTATTGAATAGGGGAGGTGACATGGTCAGACCTGTGCTTTAAGAAGATACATTTGGTAGCAGAATGAAAGATGGACAAGAATGAGGAAAGACTTGTCGGGAAACTAATCAAATTAACTACTGCAACAGTCAAAGCATTAGGTGATGAGAATTTGCACCAAGGTAACAAGGTGATACCACCAAGATGGTTAACAATGTTAGAGGGGAGAAAGTTATATATATATACACACCTTTTTGTAATAATGTACAAGTTACGAAGAAGGGAGGGCAAAGATAATGAATTCAGTTTTGGAAAAGTTGAAATGAAGATGTCGAGTAGATATTGAGTTCAAGTATAAGAAGCAGTTGGAAATGTGAGGTTAGAGATCAGGGCTAGATAAGTAGACCTGAGAATCATCTGTATAGATAAATGAAGGTTAGCAGGTGTGACCTGGATGAAGATCTAGCAAAGGAGACTGAGAAAGGTAAGAGGAGAACCCAGAGAGATCAGTATCACAAAAGTCTAGAGAAAAGAGTATCAAGCTGAAGGTAACTAGACTGTCAAAGGCTCCAGAGACGCAAACAAGAATGAGGACTGAGAGAAGGCCATTAAATGTGGCAATTAAAAAATCACTGGTCATTTTGGGAAGAACAGTTTCATTTCAATGAAAAGGTCAGAATACAAAAAGCAGTTATTTACAGAGTGGGAGGAAAGGAAGAAAGCAGAAGCACCAATTATAGATGGCTGATGTTCTTTTCTTGAAATTTAACTTGTGAGATTTAGTGAATCACTTATTTATAGAAAATATTTTTAAAAGAAAAACAAGTAAATAATGATTTGAGACATTTAGGACTTTGTCCAAATTTCCTGTTTTAACTCTGCCTTGGCTTTCATTATACACAAAATGGCATGGAACACATACACAAAAAAGAAACCTTCCAACTTACAAATGAAGTGCATTCCAAAATTAAGTGTTAAGTCAATGGTTTAGAACTTGGAATGCATTTTCTCACAGAAAGAATGATACAAAAGTGGTTAGGTTTTCAGACTGAGACACAAAAGGCTTTACATTTATAATGTAACTGATCCATAATATTAATAGGACTAGCCTGAATTCTAGGGTTGTGGACCAGAAGCAATATATTACAAAAGGAGGATGATATTTCCCACCACACTTCCTCAGGCCCTGGGAGGTTTTGAAATAGATTAAATTTATCTTGGGTACCTTTTCCACCTTCTTTTCTGCAACTTTCTCTCTGGGTCACTAATGTTTTCATGTTTTCCTATTGTAGAACCCCAACTCTATTTGCCCTATCTTCACTCCAATGCTCCATGCTCTAAATTTACATCTCTTCCTCCCATTCTCTCCCTACCCAAGCTCCCATTCCTTCAGTGCAGCTGACTGAATTAAATCAAACTGAAGTGAATGAAGAGATCCTTAGTTTGTACCATGTGTATTTTTAAAAGAGACAAGAGTCAGCTGATCAACCTAAATGAAACTGGGGAAATTTCAGAAGTGTAATAAACTGTACATAGGTGTGGAGGTGGGGGAGGGGAGGAAAGTGGGAGAGACAGGCAGTTTGGTGCAAGGGGAGTACTCTAAGTAGTCCTCCTAAGCTATAAGGAGGGAACTCATGGGAACTCATGGGGTAGAACTTCAAGTTCTTTAGGATTCCCTAAGGTCTTCAGGTTTAAAAGCTGCATTATCCAAACATCCCGAATAGAATTATGCCCTCATTTTATTGTGTTTGCCCTTCATTCTGAAAGAGGACCATGACATCAAGATGATGACATGACTTGAAGTTGGCTTTGACTTGAGTGAGGGAGGACATTAGCCTGAAAAGGCCAGGGTCTCACATGCATCCTGGGCCACCTCCAGTCATCCTGATAATTATCAGGCCACTGTCCCTAGATGGTGCAGGGGAAGAAAGTGAGGTTGGTGACCATGCACAGCCTCTCATGTTATAGATGATGCCCAAACACATGAGGTTCCTTGCTGAGATCACAGAGCAAAATTATTGGCAGGACTGGAACACAAGTGTTCCAACTTCTAGAATAGCACAGAAGCACACAGAGTGCTAACAGCTGTTAGAAAACTTAAGAGAGTATTGAATTCAACTCTTTACTTTTTGCATTTGAGGAAAATGACTTTTCCTACTGTCTACAAGAGTTTTTTCTTTAGAATAACATCCATTATAGAAAAATAAGGAATCTTTTAATGTCAAGATGTTTAACAATTGGTTGCTTTTTCCAGTCCTTATAATCAGTGCTTAACATTTCAGACTAATAAAACAATGACAAGAAAGGAACAAAATGTCTTCTTTGTCTTACTTGTAACTCTAATAATTTTAATATATCTGAGACATCATTATCTTCTAGATTTTCCTGGGAGAATATTTCATAACGAGGCATTTCATCTGGATACTTCTCTCCATAAGTAAACTTAAGGGTTGTCTGGACAGCTAAGAAACAAAAAGGAGCATTATGTTAACATCCTAAAATCTACAACACACTGTATCCAACGTGAAACAATATCTGCTGAATCAACAGTTCAACCCATAACAGCTTTGCATATGGAATAAAACAAAGCTATTTACTGGGTGGACAAGTAAGCTATCTTTGACTGGGACATCAATATATGACATTTTTGCTTATAGAACAGCAAAAAAGAAGAAAAAGAAAACTAGAAGTTTTTTTGCTTAGAGCTTATCAAGTATCTGAGAAACTAGATGGATAAAAGTTTCTAGGGTTTTTTTTCCTTTAATTAAAAAAAAAATCAAAACCAAAACCTGACACTTAAAAAAAAGGGACCAGAGTAAGCATTACCCCTGGTTCATTTTCTTTCCAATACTAGGATTATCCTTTAAAAAAAAACAAAACAAAACAATTTTAGGAAAATGTTATGTTTTAAGCAATTACCATTTTTGCATAACTATATTTCAGTAGTGCGAATTCTTCAAAACTCTGCTGATAAGGTTTTTTTTCAAAGTTATATCAGTGAATCAGTGACAGTGACTTAAGCATTAGGATTCATCAGAAATCACTGAAGCGATAATGTAGTTTGTTTTTAATAAGTGTTGGAAGACTGTTTTCATCATTTGGATAAATTTGTTCTAAATTTCAGTTAGAAATTACATAACCTAATATCTTAAGTTTTCATGCAGTGCTAAAAGAAAGTCTTTATAGAAATATTTCATATTAAGACAATTCTTTTTTCATAGTTAAAGTAAATCTATAATTCTTTACACAAGCATTTCACATTAAAACTAAAACAGTAAAAAAATTACATAAGGTTTAAAGATTCAAATATTTATTATTTAGTAGAAAAATTAAAATTGTACAAAAATTAAATATCTGCCAGGTTTGTTAGAAGTATTTATCTTGCTAATGAAACAAGGCAAAATATCTTACCATTCAACTCCCACTTTACACGCAAGAGACATAGAGTGAAATTAACATAATGAACTACACATGTTTAAGCTCCCCAAAATTGAACTGTTTAAAAGTGCATGCTTCATTCTATTTGGTAAATAACTTTAAACAAAAATGACTTAGGCTTTGACAAAGTTGCGAAATTAATCTGAATAAAAAAATTTGAAGAAACTAATTTTTTCTTTAAATCAATTAATTTTAATTTTAGTTTTCAACATTTACTTTCACAAGCTTTTAAGTTTTAAATTTTCTCTGCCTCCCCCTCTCCTCAAAATGGTAGGCAATCTGATAAAGGCTCTACATATACAAAGAACCCAATTCTTTACAGTATAATACTTAACCTATACAGTTTATATACAAAAAAAGTCAAATATATGACACATGTTTAGTGAATAAAGTGCTCGACTTGGAGTAGGGAAGACCTATGTTTAAATACTGTCTTTGACACTTACTAGATGAGTGGCTTTGGACAAATTACTTAACTTCTCCAAGTTGTAATTTCTACATCTGTAAAATGAGGGGATGGACTAGATGACCTTAAAGTTCCCTTCTAGCTCTAAATCTATTATCCTATGATCTTTCAGAGTTGTGAAGGACATGTATTAAAAAGCATAAAAAAACCAAGAATGTACTTTTGGTAAAAAAAAAAGTAATCAAAATCAAGTTTCCTAAGTTGTGATTTGAAGTTATTTATTCTATTTAGAAATAAAAGACAAAAAAATCCCCAAGATACTTTATGACTTATTCAAAGGGCATAAAATCCACAATTCCTGACTTCAGAAATCTTCTAGTTTATCTGGAGAAAGAAGACTGAGAAAACAGGGGGAACACCAACAAATACATCCTCATGTGATCCAATCTCTATACAAAGTACTGACTGATAAGATTCTGCAAATGTGAAAGACATAATTGAAACCAGAACCAATTCCAAGTATAGAATCAGAATTTAGAGTTGGAAGGGACTCCTTTGTTTTCCACGTATAATGAGCAGAATCCTTAGCAAGCAAAAAGACCATCCTCATAGGCCTGAATTTCTGTAAACCAGTTGACCCTTGTAGGAAGAGTATTATCTAATACTTGGTTTCAGATTTAGTCTGTCCTAATTAGTTTTACAGACCAAAAAAACAAGCCCATCCTGCTATCCATGTCCCTCTTTACCATACTGAACCAAACATGAATCTTGAAACAGATGGGCACAGGGCCATGTGTGGCTAAAACAGAAAAGAACTAAGGATAGCCTCAATTCTGGAAACCATGGGGATGATGATTTAAAAAAAAAAAATAGCTAGCAGAAACAATATTTTAATCTCCTGTTAATATTAACTTTTGCCACCACTCTCACTGTCTTCCTTTCCATAACGCCCTCTTTCCTTGGGTCCTTTTCTTCCTACTTCATATTTAAAGACTAATACCTACTATAGCGAGTGATGGGTTTTGCTATCAGAAAAGGACTCAATATTTAATTTACCTCCCTATTCTCTAAGGCTCAGCTATATTAATTTGGAACTCAGTTAACAGGGATAATAAGATTGGAAAAATTCATGAGAGTAACTAAGACTAGAAAGCCAATTTAATAACTTAACAATAATCTCTCTTTTCACGTGGAAAGCCAAATCAAGACTAGAAAGTTTGGCAAACATAGGAAACTAGTATAGGAGTAGCCTGTCCAAGCTCACAAGGGGTTCAGGTCTGATCCAGGTACCTTCTTCCTCTGACAGTGCTGAAGACATACTACTCAGATCCCTCTTCCCAAACTTCTCTTTTTGAATGCTATAGCCAAGCCTTTCATTTTTTCTGTTTATGGAATGGAACTAGATCTGTGATTTCAATGTTATAAGGAAGTCCCTAAGAGGAAATTCCCTCTTGATTAAGATCATCAGCACCTTCTCTACAATTTAGGATACTGCCTGGGGAACTGAAAGGCTGAATCACTTACTCAGGGAGTCAGACAAAGGACTTGGACCCAGATATTTCTGGTCTCAAAGCCAGATCTCTATCCCCTACATGTATGCTACCTGATTATATCAGTGTTTCAACCAATGCTTCAAGAGGAAAAACGCTAATCCTTCCTAGAAGTAGCAGAGTATAAAGAACACCCAGACTTGGAGTCCAAAGACTTAGGCAGAGTCATAGGACTGGAGCTTCCTAGCTTCTGTGTAACAAATAACACAATCTTTATGAGAGCCAGCTTCCTCATCTGTAAAATAAACATAATGCTTGGATTCTCTTATGGGTAAACTGTTAGGAGAGTAGTCTATAAACTGCAAAACATGAGCCATTGTTACAACACCTTGAGCCTTCTGAATACTGCTAAGCACAGCTACCCCAACACTAAAAAATAATTAACAACACCAAGAAACACAGAGATAATACTCATGTCTTTCATGCAGGCCTTATTTGTTCTGTTCTGTTACTGAACCATGTCCAACGAGTGTCTGTTTTAGGATGGAAGTTTTAGGTGGCAAACATTTCTCTTGCTAATTACCTTCTGTGTTTCCTGATAAGGTAATATTTAGACAATAAATGCTCACAAAAGATACTCAATATTCAAGAACAAATGTTGAATTCCTGTCTTTGTATCTGGAACCTTTTTTTTTTGCGGGGGGGAAGTGGTGGCGGGGAGAACCTGAGAGGGAAAAGAACCCATTTGTACAAAAAATATTTATAGTATCTCTTTTTGTGGTAGCTAAGAACTGGAAATTGAGGGAATGCTCATCTATTGGGGGGATGGCTGAAAACGTTGTAGCATATGACTGTAATGGAATAGTATTGTGTTTTAAGAAATGATAAAAGAAGAATTCAGAAAAACCTAGAAAGACTTATATAAAGTGATAAAAAGTGAAGTGAGCATAACCAGGAGACCATTGTACACAGTAGCAGCAATACTGCACAGTGAAGAATTGTGAATGAGTTGGCTACTCTCAGCAATATAATGATCTAAGACAATCCCAAAGATCTCAAAGTGAAAAATGCTGTTTGCTCCCGGAAAAAGAAATGATGTTCTCTGAATACAGACTGAAAGATACTAATTTTCACTTCTCTCGTTGCTTTTTTTTGTCTTCCTACACAAAGTGACTAATATGGACATGTTTCACATGACTGCACATGTATGAGCTACATCAAATTGTTTACTGTCTCAGGAAAGGGGGAGGAGCAGTGTAAGGATTTGGAATTCAAAAATTTTTTTAAAACGTCAAAATTGTTTTTATATGTAATGAGAAAATAAAATATTTTTTAAAAGAAAGAAAAAGAATCCTTGAGATCATGTAGTGCAGGCCATCATTTTACCGAATAGGGAAGTGAGGCTCAGAGCAGTGATGTATGCCCAAGACCATGTTATTAACTGGCAGAAAACCCACGATAAGAACCCCGCCCTGGCTCAGTCTCACGCTTTTTCTACTGCCTTCCCTTGCTACACATACGTATGCATGTGATACTCTGCCACATATAATTCAGGCTTCTTGGAGCAACAAGAGGGAGCTTAACCCGCAATCATTACCTTACCTTAAAAACCTCAAACTCCCCAGTGAGAATGTGAGAGAAATAAAAAGCAGATTTTACACTTACTTTCATCATTTTCTCCTGCTTCAGATGTCACAGTAATAGTGAAACTGGTTGGATTTTCTGATAATACTGTTAAGAAAATGTAAACAGAAACCAAATTAAAGAATATTCCCCTACACTGAATGTTTCTCTCTTCTGAATAAACTACAATAACATAGTTTTTGTATTTGTCTCTAATCCTGCATTTCTATTTATCAACAGAATAAACTAAACAAACTAAATAAAACTCTTAAATGAGAAAGCATGCAACATTTCCTTACTTAAGTCCAAAAATGTCCATCAGACATATTGTTAGTCTGGGAAGAAATGTCAACATGTAACACCTTAACAGCATTTTCATACAATTAAGTAACTCAACTTTTAATTTCAGCATTTCCATGTCTTAATGATGCTCTACAAATCACTGATGGGTCAAAATATATCATTATTAATTAGAAACCACTTTTTCATGAATAATAAGTGCTGTATCTAATTTCTGTACTGGAATAGCACCTAGAGAGCTATTAAATAAACACCGAATATTAATCTGATAGGTTAACCCTTCTTGCTAAGGAAGATATATTTGCTAAACATAGAAATTAACCTCAAAGCCCTCTTCGAGGTACCCTCCCTTGACCCTCCTGTCACCAACACTGTCCTATGCTCCTACTGGAAACATAAATTAAGTGAGATTTAGGATTTTTTCTGTAGCAAATTCCATGGCCGCCAACTGCAACCTATCTCTATACCATTCCAAGTGGAGTCAAAGTTTGGCATGGCTGATACACAGGAAGCCTACCCAAGAAGGCTGTAATCTTCAGGAAATATGGCCATGAAATATCCTAACCTCTGTGTCGATGGACTAAGATAATTACAGATTAAGAAAACATAAATAAATGAGACAGTAATTTTAAATTTAAAAATGAAACACACAAAAAAGGAGAAAACCAAATCTCAGGGTATGTTTGAATTCCTATCTGATGTTGTTAAAGGTCCTCATCTGGAGGAGTTTCTGAAGGGGTCAAGTTACAGCTGATGACCTAAAAGCTGAACAAAACCCCTTCCATCAAGAGGGGAGCAACACTGATGTTACATTGTAGTACCTTAGAACACCACAAAGGACCATATACTGAGTGGCTAGCATCAGTCCTGAATTTCATCTGCCACTCTCTCACCTCCATGCATTTGCACAGATCATCTACTTCATCTAAAATAACCCCCTCCTGATAGCATCTTTTAAACAGTCCTTTTTTTCAGCTAACTCAAATGCCAGTTTTTCTATGAAGCTTTCCCTGATTCCCACTTCATCTCTCCCCAGCTGAAAGTATTTTTCCCACTTCTTCATCATACCTACTCTGCTTTGAATTTATTTGTGTACACGCTACATTCTTGAGGGCTACAACTTTTTTTTCCATGGTCATATCCCTAAAAGTGCATTTGGAGAATAGAGATTAATTGTAGCACTTTGCGCAGTGCACGTACTATTGGAGCTTGAGGTTACTTTACTGGCTAAAAGAAAATCAAAGTTATGCATGAACTGGAACTAAATGTTATACTGAATTCTGCCACAATTACCAGGGTTAATGTTTTAATGCTGAATGTTTGCTCATGAAGAAGATAAGATCAGAAGAGTTAGGTCGTATTTTAGAAGATTATTTGGGGAGAGGGAAGGAAGAGGGCTACAGCACCCAAGAAAGAGCTAAAGGTCTGCATGTGTTATGATCAGCTTCAGAAAAATTTATCAGTATGATGCTATTGTTTTGTCAGGACCTATTCATACTTAAAGCAACAAAATTCTGCATACAGGCAGTTGATGAAAATCAAAGCTATGTCAGATGCAGCTAACAGACAGGACTGTGTCTATTTAGTTTACAGAAAACTACCTAGCACAAAGCCAGAAAGTTGTATTTATTGTAAAGTTTAACAACACTGGGTCCAAAATATTGTGGCACCTCCTATTTTTGTATACTGTGGACACTCACTGTGCATACTCAAAATTACTTAGACAAATTCATTATCTCACTACCACAGGTAATCCCTTACCAGTACAGTCTACAACCACTCAAAGCCTTCTTGTGGGAAACTGATTAATATCTTTTCATAAATCCCCCAAGGATGACTTTCCCAATATGCTGAAGACAGTCCTCTAGTTCTTTTAATGTCTGAGGGACTGTCCTTAATGACTGAGCATTCAAGCTGTTATTCTTACTTATAAACAACTGGCCCAGAGGCTTGCCAGCTTTCCTTCACATTTTAATACCAAAACATCTCACAAAAAGTCCAAAGCACTAGATGGCAACAATCACTGATACAAAATCACCAGGGGCCAGCGAGAGGGTTTTACAGCTGTCATTAAACCTTCTTTACTTCTGCCTAGGGGGTCTGCCACCAGGATTTTCACCATTTCCTTTTCTATAATGTCCAAAAAGTACCTAGGACAAATGTACTTGTTCTAAAAGATTGATTCTACTTATTGAAGAGAGTGACTTCTCTGCCCTGTTTTCTCCTTTCCAGTCTAGCTTAGCTATCAAAAGTTGTAGGAATTTCTTGGGGAAACATTTGGATTCGCCAGTCACTAAAATCCCTTCCAACTCCAAAATTATGAGTCTAGAGATACTTTAAGTGAACCTAATTTGGATCTTGACCAGAGATTGGGAACTAATTCCCTTTGATACCATGTGGCCTCTCTTCATCATTCTGTTTCACTGAAAACCAAATCTGGCTCCTTAATTTGGGAGGATGATTCTGAGATTCAAACGAAATATGTCATGCCATAACTTAATAAAAACTTTATAAGCACCTTAAAATCACTTTGAATAATTTGGTGTATCCACTTCATTTCACATCAACATGACTATCACTTTTTCAATACTAACTTTATCAATATAGGTACTCCCTCCATTAATGCGTATTGCAGTCTTTATAGACCTTAGTAGATCATTTCACAAGTTGCTGTGCCAAAAACCAAACTTTACCACCTGATGGTAGCCAATATTTAGGTAAAGTATATTCTGAATTTAGCTAGTCAGGTCTACAAATAAAAATTCTTTTAAAAGAGACAATAACATCAGATCACATGATTTTTAGATCTGGAAAAGACCTAAGATCAGTTATCCAGGCCCAGAGAGGTGAAGGTAATTTGCCTAAAGGCACACAGGTAGTAGCCACAATGCTTTTGTCGCCAAAAGTACAACATACTAGTTCGTTATTGAAAATCAGAATTACAATTTGTGTTTCTCTGGACAATGATGGCAAAGTTTCACCCTCACTAAAACTGGCATGAAAATAACAATTTGCAGATACACAAATACAAGAAGTGGATAGCAACTATCCATTCTACGAATTTTCAAAGGGTCAAAGAATATTTTACTTCAAAACTCCTAGTCTCCCTTTCCTAATAGCAAAGGGTTTAACTGTGAATTAGAAACATTAAAGTAGTTTCCTAAGGTTTTAAGAATCATAGTACTGGCCAAGATGGCAGAATAAAGAAGGAATCCTCCGAGGTCCTCCCAAATTCCCCCTTCAAACAGCTAGAAAATTGCCTCAAACTTGATCTAGGAGCAGGGAAGCAGCTCAACAGCATGGCAATAAAGGTCACTCTCACTGAGGCGGGAGAGGATCAAAGTTCAAGAGTAACAGCAGCAGCCTGCCTCATAGTAGGGAGCCTGCAACAAGGCTCCAAGCCTGGAGCAATCCACCACTACAGGAGGCCCTGCCCTTCTGCAAGCCAGCCCATCACAAGGTAAGTGAGCAATCTGTGCAGCAAGGTACCCCAGCAACCCCACCTCCAGTAAAAACCACGAGCCAGGCCTTAATCATTGCTGGCCGGTCATAAAGCCCTGCCACGGCTGGCCTAGAGTAAGGCCTGAACCTTGGAGCAGGCCTCCAGGGAGATTCCCATCCCCCAATAAAAGCCAGAAGGGAAGCCTACCCTCCAGAGAAAGAAGCAACTAAGCCCTGAAATCCAGTGAAAGCCAGCAATAAGACTCAGAACCCCAGCACAAAAAGCCTGGAACACTGCAAGACTAGAACCCAACTCTCACATAAAAACACAATTCACAAAAAAGACAGAAAAAAAATGAGCTAAAAACAAAAAAGTTGGACTACAGAAAGTTATTGTGGTGATAGGAAGAAACAAGGCAAAAACTTGGAAGAAGACAAGAGTGTCAAAATGGCTACATGAGAAGCCTCAAAGAAAAATGCAATTTGGTCTCAGGCTCAAAAAGAATCCCCAGAAGAGCTCAAAATGATTTTAGAAAGCAAATTAAGGAAGCAGAAGAAAATATGGGGAAAAAAATGAGAGTAATATAAGAGAATCATGAAAAGAGTCAAGAGCCTGGGAGAGGATATAGAAAAATCTACTGAGGAAAATAATTCCCTAAAAAGTAGAAATGGTCAAATGGAAAAGTACAAAAGCTCACTGAAGAAAATACTTTCTTAATAATTAGAATTGAACAAGTGGAAAATAACAACTACGAGACAACAGATATGACAAACCAAAACCAAAAAAGTAAAAAAACAGAAATATGAAATTTCTAATTGGAAACACAAATGACCCAGAAAATAGATTCAGGAGAGAGAATATAAGAATTATTGTACTATCTGAAAGCCAAAATTAAAATAAAAAGGCTGGACATCATCTTTCAAGAAATTATCAAAGAAAATTACCCTGATATATTAGAACCAGAGGGCAAAATAGAAATTAAAAGAATCCACCAAACACCAACTGAAAGAAATTCCAAAATGAAAACTTTTAGGAATATTATCGTCAAATTTCAGAGTTCATAGATGAAGGAGAAATTATTGCAAGCACTACCTCTCCCCCTCCCCCCCAAATAAAATATCATAGACCTAGTCAGGATTACATATGATTCGGCAACTTCCACATTAAAAACTGGGAGGTGGGGCTTGGAATGATATACTGGAAATAAAAGTGGAGTTAGGATTACAACTAAGAATCACCTCCCTAGCAAAACTGAATATAATCTTTCGAGGTAAAATGGTCATTTAAAATAGAGGGCTTTCAAGCATTTCTAATTAAAAGACCAGAGCTGAATAAAAAATCTGACCTCCAAGTACAAGACTCAAAGAAAACATAAACAGAAAGAACAAGAAAGAAAAAAATATAAATTCAAAATGCTAAACTATTTATATTTCTATATGGCAAGATAATATTTGTAACTCTTAAAAGCTTTATTACTATAAGAGCACTTAGGAGTATATATAGACAGAGGGTGTGGACATAAAGTGACTCATGGAATGATATCCCAAAAAAACAAAATAAAGGGGTGAGAAAGAACATTGCACTGGAAGAAGGAGATTGAATAGGGTAAATTATCCCACAGAAAAGAAGCATGAAAATACTATTAAAATAATGGAGGGAAAGATGAGGAGTAGGGGTGGTGGGCAAAGCTTAAACCTTACTCTCATCAAAATTAGCTCAAAGAAGGAATAACATATACATTTGGTTGGATATAAAACTCTATCTTACCCTATAAGGAAGTAAAAAGAGATGGGGATAAAAAGGAAGGGTATATTGGGGGAGGCAGTGGTCAAAAGTAAAACACTTGTGAGGAAGGAAAGGATTGAGGGTAAGCATGTGTGAGTGTGTGGGGTAAATGCACAAGTGAAAAATAGCATGCACAACTAGTTATAACTACAAATGTGAATGGGATGAACTCTCCCATAAAACAGAAGTAGACAAAAGAGCAGGTCAAAACCCAGAATCCTACAAGATGTTGTTTACAAGAAACACATTTGAGTGAAGCAGAGAGATAAAGATAAGGTAAAGGTAAGGGGCTGCAGCAGAATCTATTATGCTTTAGCTGAAGGAAATGAAAGCCGGAAGCGCAATCATGATCTCAGACAAAGCAAAAGCAATAGATCAAATTAAAAGAGATAAAGACGGAAACCATATCAAGATACCACAGACAATGAAGTCATATCAACACCAAACATACGCACCAAATGATATAGCATCTACATTTTTGAAGAAGTTGAATGAACCACGGGAGGAAATAGATAATAAAACTACATTAGTGGGGGACACCTCAGCTTTCTCCTCTCAGAATTAGATAAATCTAACCAAAAAGTAAACAAGGAAGAAGTTAAAGAAGTGAATAAAATTCTGGAAAAGTAAGATATGATAGACTTCTGGAAAAAACCGAATGGGAATAGAAAGGAATATACTTTTTTCTTAGCAATACATGGCACCTACACAAAAACTGACCATGTATTAGTTCATAAAAACCTCATGACCAAATTGCATTATAGCAAATGATCATAGTCATCTAGTATATGATAAACCCAAAGATCCAAGTTTTTCGAATAAAAACTCATTATTTGACAAAAGATGCTGAAAAAACTAGGTACAAATCAACATCTTACATCATCTACCAAGATAAGGTCAAAATGGGTACATGATTTACAAATAAAGGGTGATACCATAAGCAAATTAGGAGAGCATGGAATAGTTTATCTGTCAGATTTATGAATGAGGGAAGAATTTAGGACCAAAGAAGATAGAAGTATTACAAAACATAAAATAGATAATTTTGATCTTATAAAAAGATTTTTTGCACAAACAAAACCAATGTAAACCAAATTATAAAGAAAGCAGAAAACTGGGGGAAAATTTTTGCAGCAAGTATCTCTGATAAAGGTCTCATTTCTCAAACATATAACGAAGTAAGTCAAATTCATAAAAATACAAGTCATTCCCCAATTGATAAATGGTCAAAGGATATGAACAGGCAGTTTTCAGACAAAGAAATCAAAGCTATCCATAGTCATATGAAAAAAGGCTCTAAATCAATACTGATCAGAGAAATGCAGATTAAAACAACTCTGAGGTACCACCTCACACCTATCTGAAAATGTTAGATATTGGAGGAAATGTGGGAATTGGTGGACACCAATGCATTGTTGGTAGAAATGTGAACTGATCCAACTATTCTGGAGTGTAATTTGAAACTATGCTGGAAGGGCTATAAAATTGTGCATGCCCTTTGATTCAGTAAATACCACTGCCTATATCCCAAAGACATCCGAATAAAGGGAAAAGGACCTATTTGCACAAAAAAATTATAGCAGCTCTTTTTGTGGTGGCTAAGAATTGGAAATTAAAGGGATGTCCATCAAATGAGCAACAGCTAAATAAGCTGTGGTATATGACTATAATGCAATATTATTGTGCTATAAGAAATGACAAGCAAGATGATTTGAGAAAAACCTGTAAAGATTTAGATGAACTGTTGCATAGTGAAGTGAACAGAGAAACAGGAGAATGATATACACAATAACAATGCTGTTTGATGAAGAACTGTGAAAGACTTAGCTATTCTCAGCAATACAATGATCGAAAAGATTCTCAAAGGACTAATGATGATGCATAACTATCCATCTCCAGATAAAGAACTGATATTATTTGAATACAGACTGAAGCATACCATTTTTCACTTTCTTTTTTTTTTTAACTGAAGTCATTATGCAAAATAACTAACATGAAAATGTTTCACATGATTGCACAAATATAACCTGTATCTGATTACTTACCATCTCGGGGAGGGAAAGTGGGATAAAATTTGGAACTCAAAACTTTAAATAAAAATGTTTAAAAAAAAAAAAGGATCACTATCAACTCTACTCATCCCCCACTGCTACTAATGATTTTACTATTTTAAATACTGCAACCTATAGCCCATTTATGAGGTACTATCAAATGAGTCACACCCTTTTCCTCTGAGAGAAAAAAGAATGGTAAATCCAGTTTTCTTTATGCTGACTCAGACATGGAACATGTCCTAATTCTTAGTTACAAAGTATTGAAAATCATCTTACTTTATGCTTAAGAATGTAATCAACAGCTGTCCACGTTTGTGATTTTGGTTCCCCTCCCCTCCAAAGAAAATACATGTTGACACCATAAGCTAAAAACAATGGAGGGTGGTTCAAACACAGGATACATGTAGTGAAGAAGGAGGTGAATTTCACAGTGTTGACACTTTCCAACTTTACTCATCTATGAATATTCTCATAGCTCAAACTACACTGCTTTGGGCACTTAGGAGGTGCAGTGGATAGAGCACCAGTGCAGGTGTCAGGAGGACCTGAGTTCAAATCTCACCTCAGACACTTGACACTCACTAACTCTGTGACCTTGGACAAGTCACGTAACCCCAACTGCCTCATCCTGGGTCATCTCCAGTTATCTTGATGAATATCTGGTTACTGGATTCTGATGGCTCGGGAGGAGAAGTGAGGCTGGTGACCTGCACAGCCCTCCCTCACTCAAAACAAAGTCAAGTGCAAGTCTTGTCATTTCTCTGATGGCATGGTCTTCTACGGCAACGAAGGATGAACACACACACACTGCTTCAGTGCAACTGAAAGACCTTGATGACATTCTCTAGGAATGATTCCAAGACTTTCAGTCACAGACATCAAGGGCTAGTTTACAAAGTGTGACTCTAAGAAGCTTCTTTAATTACTGAAGGAAGGACAGTATCTGGGAAAGAGCACAGGGCTGGGAGCCCAGAATCCTGGCTTATAGGATTTAAAGCTGTAAAGGAGCCTTCTAGATCATCTATGCCAAGTAACTTACTTTAGAAATCAGGAAATTGAGAATTAGAGAGCAAAGAATTCATCTGAGCTACACAGGCAGTAAGCAGCAGAAGTGGTACTGGAGCTCTAGTCTTTCAATCAATAGTCAAGTACACCATGTTTTCAACTATCTTCTCTGGTGTGACCTCAGGCAAGGCACAGGCTCAGGGAGAGTAAGGAGATCTAGTCCATACCCACACACTGTTCCTCCCCGCCCCAACCTGACAGATAAAGACAGTGAAGTCCAGAGGGTAAAGACTTACATAATGTCATTGGATCATAGATTTGGAACTGAAAAAGGCCTTAAAGGCCACATAATACAACCTTCTCAATTTATAGATGACAAAACTTGAGACCCTGAAGCTGGTTGATTTGTCAAAGGTCATTCCACTAGTAAATGGTAGGTCACATAGGTAATAACTAAAGTTTACATGTCATTTTAAGGTTTAAAAAACATTTTTATTAAAATTATCTGATTTGTTCCTCACAATAATACTGGGAGGTAGCTATTGGGGACAAAAAGGAGGGAGGGGGTGGGATTGGATAGCCTTTAAGGTCTGTTCCAGTTCTAAATCTGATACTATGACCTTGTGCTAGTCATTTAACCTCTAAACCTGAAGTTTCTTTATTTGTCCAATATGCAGATAGATGGAATTCATCCCCATTTAATAAAGGAGACTTGCCCAGGTTCACAAGTTACCATGGGAGCCTTATGGAAATCATACCTGTGTGACTTTGTTGTTATCTCAACCCAGAGGATACATGGCAGCTGATCTCTATCCTCTAGACAAGAGCTACACTGTATTCAAAAAGCCATCCTTAAAATTCACTCAAAATATCTTTGCTCTAAACCAAATAGAGGAGAGGACTACTGATGTTTACTTCGGAATGAAAACATTCAGGTAACCACTTTCACTCCAATAAAAAGTGTGATTTTGGTATCTGTTTCCAGTAACTCAGGGGTTCTTAACCTTTTAAGTAGATTTAATCTGTAAATGTCTGTAATTGTAAAATCTCTTTTCTTAATGTCTACCCTGATTTGATTTTAAGCTCCCTAAAAGCAAGTACTCCCTCTTCCTATTTTTTACCTTCAGCTCTTAGCAGTATCTGGTAGGTACTTCAAAAATATTTGGCTGAAATGCCAATGTAACTTATTTTGACTGTGTCGTGGACACCTTTGGCAGTTAAGTGAGGCCTTTGGACCCTTTCTTAATGTTTCTAAATGGATATAATAAAAAAATTAAAATTAAAAACAGGATTACAAATTTGTTATGGGATATAATGTCTCAAAAGTCATAAGGCACTTTAAAACTGGGGCACCTTGTATATGCCTCTACCAGTTGTCCCGTCCACCGGGACTCAGTTATTCGGGGGGGTCGAGGGGAACCCAGCCTGAAAGAGAAACCCGCGAGAAGAGGAGGGAGACCAAGCAGATTTGTCAAGGTCTCAGTTTATTGAGCTCAGGGTACAGCTTATATAGTAATTGAAACAGGGAGGGTCCAGGGTGAGGGTAGTATCTAGTGGTTAATTTCTGGAACTGGGGGGGTCAAGCCCTTTTGTGGTTGCAACATCTGTTGGCAGAGGCATCTTGTGATATTTGCTTATTGCAGAAAAGACTTCAGGGCATGGTGACCTCAAGGGTGAGGGGCGCAGCACCAAGTGCTGGCTCCCAACAACCAGTGTTTTGAGAATGCATATTATAAGCATATATGTAATACATACATATCTATTTATGTAGAGGAAGCTAGATGACACAGAGGATAGAATGCCTGGGCTGGAGTCAGGGGAGGATAGAATGCCTGGGCTGGAGTCAGGGAGCCCTGAGTTCAAATTCGACTTCGGACACTTCCTCCTGAGCTTGGGCTAGTCACTAAACCAGTTTGCCTCAGTTTCCTCATCTGTAAAATGATCTGGAGAAGGAAATTTTTGCCAAGAAAACCCCAAAAGAAGTCACAGAATCAGACAATTGAAATTGTCATTGAAATGACAATTGAAAAATGGCTAAATTACACCAAAAAAAAAATACTTGGGTATATAAGAACAGGAGCTCTCAATCTGGAGTTCGTGGATTATTTTTATACACACACATAAATACAGATACACACACGTCTACATGCACACCTATATATGTGTATGCCTACATAAACGCATATGTTCGTCAGTACGTACACACATGTGTCTATGACACACATTATACACATACACACATGACACATTATACACATACACACACAACATATATGTGTGTGTAAAGGAGTTCAAAAGCCCCAGGTTGAGAACTCCTAAGCCAATTTCTGCTGTCAAGAAAAAGCAGAATTGCCAAATATTACTTTTTAAAAATTTGCATGCTCTGCTCAGGACCGCATGGAAACTAAACTGCCACTAACTTAGTTACAGGCCCCCCGCCCAAGGACCCGGCCCGACCGGAGGAGACGCAGCGACCCCGAGCCGGGGACGAAGGCCGGCCCCGGACACGCCTGCGGAACGAGCGAGGCCCAGGTAAAGCGGCTTTAAGGCCCGTGCCCCGCTAAGCTACGACCCGCTGTGCAGGGGCAGGCCGACGGGCCGGAGGGTGAGGATCCCAGTGAGCCCGGGGCCGGAGCGTGAGGATCCCAGCGCGGGCTCACCGCCCGGGCCCGGGGGCAGCGCCGAGGCTGGGCGGCCCCGAGCGGGGACCCCCGGGCACGGCAGCACGCACGGGACAGGGGCGCCTCCACGGTGCGGGGTGGCGGGGGGGCCCGGGAGGCAGCAAACAGCAGCGCTCCCCCTCTCGTCCCCTCCCCCTCCGGCTGTAGTCACCTGTGAAGGAGTCCGGGTAGATGGACTCCAGAGCCTCCAGCTCGTTGCGCTGCTCCTCGCTGTAATCCGTCATCGTGGCCCAAGCCGCTGGCCCATGGAACGCTCGGACATGGAGAGCTCGAAGCTGGAACCTGGAACCCCGGGGCCAGCCGGGCTGGCGGGCGGGGCCACAGGCGCAGATCGCCCTGGCTTAGGACTCGCCGGGGTTCGCGGCCAGGCAGGGGCCTGAAGAGCGAACGGGGATAGGGATGGGGGAGGGAAGAGGGGATCCCCACCCCCCTCACTTCCTCCCGGCTCTACGGCTCTTCACTCGGCTGCTTGAGTCTGGCCAGCCTTGCCCCTCTGCTGGGTGGAGTCACTTTGGATCGCGAGATCGCGTGTTCCCGTGACCATCCGCCGCCGAGAGGAGCGTCTCGCGTTCGTAGGGCCGCTGAGAATGCAGATCGTCGGTAGATGCATTAGGACTGGGCATTGCGTCACGCGCTCACGCCGAGCTCAGGGGCGGAGCGCGCAGTTTGCCGGCGGAAGGGCCCGTGAGTGGGAGGGGCCGGTGCCATCCCCTCCCCTTAACTTCCGCTCGCTAAACCCTCAGATCCACGGGCGCGAGAGCGGTGTTTGCGTTCTCTGCGACTCCTGCTCATTTGAGGTTAGTACTTTTTTTTTTTTCTTTAAGAGAGCTGGAAAGGACTTTCGTAAGGGCCTAAAAAGGCCTACTCTCGTTGTACAGGCCTAAAAACAGGTACCCAGGGAGGCAGGGCGTGGAACGACGCTCGGTAAGAGTCGGTGGGGGGGGGGGGTGGGAGCCGCGTTCTTTGAGGAACGGCTGCGCGCCACGTGACTCGCCCAACTCTCGCGCTCCTCGGGCTGTTGGCGGTAAGCGTCCATCTTGCCGCCCGCCCGGCTGCGCAGCGTTTTGCTGTCGCGCCCGCTTGTAATCTTTGCCAACGTAAACTGGAGTCCTCCGGACAGTGGAGCCCGTATTTTAAAGGGGACACTTAAATCATTGGACCCCGAGAGCCGTCTCAGGCAGGTAGTATTAAGTATTCTTTTCTCTTCTTGGCCCTTACGGTACCCCCGCGGGAGGTGGAGCGTGTTAGTGATTTGTTCCTATCCTCAGTTTTCTGAGGAAACAGATTTGGAAAGATTGTTTTACCAAAGAGGTGAGTAAATGTATCCATGTGGCGACGCTGGGACTTGAATCCAGGTTGTTTTTTTTAAAAAAAGATTATCTTGGTTTTTTGACTGTATGGGCTGTGTATTTTAATTGCTATCGTGGTGGTCTCTAAAATGAGAGACTACGATAAGGGGATATAGTACTGGAGCTGAGGGTTGATGAAAAAAACAATTGGTAGGTAAGAGCCTTTCACTAAGCCTACTGGGGGCCAGGCACTGGTGAATGTAATTACTAAACAGGTAATTGTCTCACCCAGGAACCCTGAGGGTCTTTCCCCTCCCAGCTTGATTTTTTTTTTAATTTAAAGGGGCTATTCCTTGTGAATTGGGAGTACCAAAAGAAGCCAGACGTTAAGTAAGACTTTTGCAATCTAATGCATCTCTTCTAATCTCTTTTTTTTGACTTTGAAAAGGCTAGAGAGAAAATACTGAGTGTGTCAGCCATTTTGGCCAAACTGTAAAGCATATAAAGGGGACTAATATGAAATTAACCTGAAAGATAGGTGGCAGCCAGATTGGAGTACTTCTAAGTGTCACACTGGGTAGTTTGTTTTTTATTCTATAGCTTATAGGAAGCCCGTGAATATTTGGGATAGCCCTGGGTAGTGGTTAAGAGCACTGATTTTGAAAATCAAAAGACTTGGACTCCTCACCTTGGCATTTGCACATTATAACTTTTCAGATCCCTGGGAACTGACTCGTTCGCTGATAACGTATAAGCAGGGGTTGGGGTGGAATCTGTGCCTTTGAACAAAGTGTTCCACATAATTGGAAGAGGTTGAAGTAGGAGGAGGGAAGGCAATGAGTGCCAGGGCAGAACTTGGAGGTTTGCCATCCTTTTACTATTCAAAAAAAAATTGCCTCATGAACACAGGATGATAGAGGAAGCATTTATTTTTCACTTAAAAAAAAATCACTTGGTTCCAAGATGCAAAACTCAGATTTTTTAACGTAACATTGTAATTAATATACCTGTGTCCTTGAGACTCATAATACCCTCATGTGTATATGTTTACACAACTGTACTAATTTTGTACTAGTTTGTCTTTAATTATTTTTTAATTTAATTATTTGCCTTTAATTATTCAGCAAGCATCTACTAAGCACCTCCTATAGGTCAGGCCCTTCAGAGTTCTGAAACTTGAAGGACAAAAAGGAAATTGTTTTATTTCTTTTAGTATGAACCTTTTCATATAGTAGCTTAATCTATACATATTGTTTCTAACAGCTGTATTGTAATCTCATTAAGTTGCTTAATCATATCCTTTTGGAAAGTCAGATTGTTTTCAGTTTTCCACTCTTTAGGTAGCGCAGATCTGAGTATCTTTGTAAAAATTACTGTTATGGTCAGCAGTGAACACAAATGACCATTTTCTCATACCAATGCCCTAAAATTTTTATCATATTTATTTTTTACATTAATACTAATCAAAGCTGATATTTGCATAACATTTTTCAGTTTGTGCCCAACATAAATTATTTCCCTATTTTACAGGTGAAGACACTTAAGGGAGGCCTAGCCAAGTTGTGACTTGCCTGGGTCTACCACACAACAGGTAAGTCTAAAAGTTAGACTTTGAATCTAGGTCTATCCTGATTCCAAGTCATCCTATTGTATCAGGTTATCTAATATATACTGATAATTTGCTTGTGGTCAGTGAGGGAGGTGATGCATTTCTGTGTGATGATTTTCTGAAATTTTTTTTTATATATTGTTGCTGCTTTGCTTTTTAAATGTAATCTGTATGTTGGTAAATGTGTGTTTTTAATCAGTGCTTTATGTTTGTTTTTTCCGTAAGATTATGTATATTTTACATAGATCTATATACCTATGTCCTTAAAGTCTTACTCTAATGCTTCCTTTGCCAGTGTAACATAAACTCTGGCAAAGTGTATCAAACTGGAAAGGTGTTTTAATTCAGTCCTGCATTGTTCAGGGACCATTTTAGCAAAGTTTCAGAAGCTGGTCCTGAGTTTCTGACTAGAGCAGTTCTCAAAGACCATCCCCTAATTGACGTAGGGCTTACAATCTGCATCAGTACAGAGGATACACTGGTGATAATGCAGATGTTTGAAGTATATTACGTGTTTGTATAAATGTTTTATTTGTACTGTTTAGATCACTAGCATTTATTAATTAATAATTACAGATATTTCCCCATACCATTGCTTTCCTTTTCTTGTTTATTGCATTTCATTGTCCAAAAGTGAAATTACTAAAATACGTTGTGTAATACTATATTTGTTACCTACTGAAATGTCCTCTTCACATATTTCAAAACTTCAATGGGTCTGTGATATCCTTGTGAGGGTTTTATATACCCATCACTGGTGCAGATCACAGCCCACCTTTCATTCTGTGCAAGTCCATCTCTTCCTATAAATCCTGGGCTAGGGGAAGGGTAGAAATTGGGAGACAGGCATTCATCTTCACTGTGTTAAGTGGTAAAGATTTGTGACAGATTTGTTTTTGTTGATTTTTTTTTCTTTTTCCTCTGCAGCTTCCATTGTCTCCCAAGAAAATGCCAGAGGAGTGGTGTGGGACCTAAACCCAGAGCATAGGGTACAGACTTCTGTGTCTGTCACAGGTTTTGCTACGTTTGGGGAACTTGTATTCATTTAATCCCACACAGAAGGAGTGCTGATTGAAAAAAATGATACATACATACTACAATATATATGCATATATGTATTTATGCAGTTCATTAATTTGAAATATTTTGAAATCAGTCCTTTATTGGACATTGTAGAAAGAGTCTTGCTAAATTAAATTCCCAGTGAAGTAAAAAATTTCATTATCAAAAGCCTTACCTTTTACCAAAAATAATCGTGAATAATTAGTTTATACTTTTTTTATTTCAATTTCATTGCTTCTGCATCTAAAACGAAAATGCCTAAAACTGGAGGAAGTAACGCTAGAAGTTCTAGTAGGAAGTATTGAATTAGGATTGTTCTGGCAGAACCTTAATAGAAAAGTATTATTTAAGGGTTTGACTTACTAACATACTTAAGCTATAGTGTTTTTGGAAAAAAATTCTCATAAGTTGTATTTTACATGATTTTCCTTTATTTTTAGATTTCGAGTGATAGTCATTTATTGCGAAGTAAGACATAGGGAAATGACTGTTTCAAAACAGAAAATGAGCAAGAACAAAGAAGATGCTCCCCATGAGTTGGAAAGCCAATTCATATTACGTCTGCCTCCAGATTATGCTTCCAGTGTGAGAAGGGCAATACAGTCTGGAAGTGTCAACCTGAAAGATAAATTGACCATTGAATTACACGCAGATGGACGTCATGGAATTGTCCGGGTGGACCATACCCCATTAGCTGCTAAGGTAGTTGACCTGCCCTGCATTACTGAATCCTTGAAAACTATAGATAAAAAAACCTTTTATAAGACAGCAGATATCTGCCAGATGCTTGTGTGCAGTGTGGATGGGGATCTTTACCCACCTCCAGAAGAACCAGTTGCCCCCACTGATCCAAAAGCAAGCAAGAAAAAAGATAAGGACCGGGAGAGGAAATTTATCTGGAACCATGGTATCACTTTGCCTCTGAAGAATGTCAGAAAGAGGAGATTCCGTAAGACAGCCAAGAAGAAGTATATTGAATCACCAGATGTGGAAAAAGAAGTAAAGAGGCTTCTCAGTACAGATGCAGAAGCTGTCAGTACCCGATGGGAGGTGATTGCAGAAGATGAAACAAAGGAAGTGGACAACCCAGTTTCCCTAGCAGGCCTAGAAATTTCATCTCCAGGAATGAGTCATAAGCAGGGCCATGGCTCCTCAGAACATGATGAGCTTCGGGAGATATTTAATGATATTAGCAGCAGTAGTGAAGAGGAAGATGAAAGAGATCCTCATGATGATGAAGATATAAATATCATTGACACTGAGGAAGACCTAGAGAGGCAACTACAAGACAAGCTTGATGAATCTGATGAACAGCGCCAAGAAAATGAGGAAACAAATCAGATGGTCATGGGAATTCAGAAGCAGATTGATATAATGAAAGGTAAACTCCAAGAAACTCAAGGAAGAGCAAAAAGACAGGAAGATCTTATCATCAAAGTAGAAAATCTGGCACTCAAGACCCGTCTTCAGGCTGTGCTGGTTGAGCTCAAACAGCAAGAAGAAAGAGAGAAACAACAGCTCAGTTCCTTGCAGGAACAGCTGGAATCACTCCTGGAGAAATAAGAGGTCCCTGCCTGCAAATTCGCTGTTGTCCTCACGTTGGTATATGACTCACATTCCATCTTTGGGTTGAGGACAATATACATTGTTAGTGTAGAAATTTGACTTTTTGTTTCACCATTTTTCTGTTCCCTAATTTGACTTGATCCCATTTCTCTCTCTGTAACACTTTATTTTGCTAGAAACTTACACACTAATAAGTAGAAGGTGATAGATGAGAGAAGACTGGTTGTAGAAGAGTTTTGGGATTAATAGACCAAATAGTTCATCCTCTAATTCCCACATTTATTTCAAGATTTTCCTTCAATTGTTACTTTGTGGTAAGAACCAGTTCAACTATAAGAAGATTTGAGGATAGATGTACATTTTAGTTTAGTGTACATTTTAGTTTCTCACCTGTTTTGTGTACATTTTAGTTTCTCAACTTCTAAATCTGTCATGTAGAGGAGCAAGTTACACAGTGGTAGATAACTGTCACAGAAAATAAAAGTGACAGCCATTCATAATGTCTGTAACAGAAGTAGTTTTGTGTACATTTTAGTTTCTCAACTGTTATAAATCTCATGTAGAGGAGCAAGTTATATAGTGGTAGATAACTCACAGCAAATAAAAGTGACAGCCATTCATGTCTAACAGAAGTAGTTTTGTGTACATTTTAGTTTCTCAACTGTTATAAGTCTCTCATGTAGAGGAGCAAGTTATATAGTGGTAGATAACTGTCACAGCAAATAAAAGTGACAGCCATTTATGTCTGTAACAGAAGTAGTTTGCTACCGAGTGTATGTCTTTGGATTGATGAACAGTTATTTCTGTGATATGTTGTAGAATCCTTTTAAGATATAAGAGAGTGATAGACCATGTTTGGCAACTTTTAAGGCTACATTTTGCATCTACCCTTCACAGCTGATAAAGATGTTATTCTGTTTTCTAGCGTTACGTGTTACATTTTTGTTTGACTCACCTTGGACTTACAAGAATTCCAAGTTAATTCTTCATGCTGTGAAGTTTTTCAAGCTATATTAAAGAGTGCTTTGACTCCCTATTCTGGTTTGTTGTGTCTTGATTTTTTATATTAATCTGTTCTATCACCCTGCTCACTTCCTCTGTATAATTCAACAGGTTGCTTACAAATCTGTAATTGCATGTTTTAATATCTGGAAGAACAAGCCAACTGTCATCAACTTAAAAATTAGTTCTCATATATAATATACAATATGTGGATGCTTATATGAGAGGCAGTATAATACAGTAATCAGCAAGCCATGACCCACAGCCTGTTTTTGTACAGCCCATAAGCACTAAGGATGTTTTTAATAAAATGAAAAAATCTAGCTCACAGGCCATACAGAAACAGCGGGCTAGATTTAGCCCTTTGGCTGTAGTTTACCAGCAGTGAATGGAGAGCCAACCTTGAAGTCAGAGATGATCTATATTCAAATTACAATTCTAACAATGCTATGTGACTACTGGGTAAGTTGCTCAATCCTTCTGCCCCAGTCAGCTTCATAATATTGTAAACCATAGAGAAGGTAACAGTCTTTGATAGAGGAGATTCCTCAAAAAGAGTGAAATAAGTCTGATAATAGTTGAAATCTCATAACAAATGGCATGTAATGGTTGTAGATTATAGTTATAAAGTAGTATTTAATTTGAGACTTGTCCTCTTCTGAGGTGGGTTTTATATAAGCATACAAACTTTACAAATGAGAAAATGGGTTTGGGAAACTTAGGTGATTTATATCTGTACATGTTAAAGAGAAGACTAGCAACTCTGGTATGGGGGCTTGCCAAGGCGTTTGCAGGGCTGCTCACCCACCTTCGGTGTCCACTTGTCACCCAGCTCACCTATCTATGTCTCCTGAAATCTGCACGGTGGCCATGTTCCAATAAAATGTTTTTAGCAGATGGACTAAACCAGGTTAAGGATAGCTGATAGGCTTTAAAACTTGGTAAGTCAGGGAAATGCTTACTCCAATCATGAAGACTTCCGGCAGAGTGGGAGGAAGAGGACAATTTAGTCCAACATCCATGAAAGCAATTGAAGCAAATGCCAAGGAGTGCTTAAGAGGGTAGTAAGGCCCTGAAGACACCAAGGTTAACCACTGCGTCCTGGGCTGTTACCTGTCCCGACTGACTAGTCTTGCCACTGAGCTTTGATGACTGGAAGAGAGCCAGAGCCTCTCACGAGGCGTAAGCCTCAGCATATGGTTTTTGATTTTTGCAACTCTGCCTCTCAAATTCAGTTCACACACAAGATACCACATTCAAAATGTCATTGGTCTTCAGAAACAAAGGATGCTAGAAATGGGATTGGAATTTAAATCTAATTGACTCCAAGCCCAGGACTGTTTCCCTTACCATTCTGCTTAACAACTTCTAAAAAAAGCCCTTAGGCAGATTTTTTGTGCCCAGAACTTATTAACTTGGGAAGTATTTTTCCTAAGTCAGTCTCCCCCAACTCTTCTCCAAGCAGGCTGTAGTAGATTTTTTACTTTGTAGATTCAATCTAGCCTAAGTAATTATTTCCCATATATGTGTGTAATCTTTATCTTGTTCTCTTAGTTATAGCATTGGTCAGTGACTTAAGATGACTATGCATGCATACATTCTCATCCTGTATAATTACGTTTTGTGTCCTGCTTTATTTAAAAGGTCTCCCAACAGATGGCAGCCATTTTGATGCCTAATGTTATAATATTCAGGCAGTCCATTTGATGATCAATAAAGCATAACTACTATTGGCACTATATTAAATATGAAAGACACCAGAACATCCTTATGGTCTTACTTTCAAAGGAAATGACTGCTGTATTACGTTTTTTTAGAATCATAATAGGTCAGAAAGTGGTATAGTGTGTTCTCAGCATCAGATTAAAGAATGAAACACTGAAATTAGAATGGGAATAATTAAATCTGAACTTAAGTTCAAGTTCAGACCATACACAAACTAACAATATACCCAAATTAAATATATAACTTGTTTACAAAGGCCCTCTGATGACTTCTTTTCATTGACATATGATTGAGATTCCTTAGGTTTCAGAACAGTTATCCTTCATTTAAGTTGTAAACATACTTAGTTCTTTTTACCTGTTTTGTCCACTCTGGTGTTCCCTAATAAAAATTAAAATTTGGCTTAATATTTTGGAAACCAATACCATTTGGAAAGCAATTTGAAATTATTCAGGTACAATAACTAAAAATGAACCAGAAATGCCAATACTGACTGGACTTAGACCCCTAGAAAGTCACTGATGGAAGTCCCCATGTACTCCAAAATTTTGTGATAGCTAAGAATTGGAAACAAAGTAGATACACATCTGTTGAGGCATAGCTAAACATGGTATATGTATGTAATAGAGTACTGCCGCACTGTAAGAAATGATGTATATGATGAATTCAGAGAAGCATGGAAAGATCCATATGAAGTCAGAGTGAATTAAATAGAGCTGAGAAAACAATATACACATTAACTATAACAATGTAAAGGCAAAGAACAAGGCACTAAAATATAAAAAGTATAGCAAAGTTATAATGATCAAGTAGGACTTTAATGAAGAGATATAAGAAAACATCCCCCAGGTGAGGGGTTCACAAGTGTTACATGTTGTAAATGTTTTTGGACTTTTTCAATGTACTAATCAGTTGTACTCACTTTTCCTTTCTAAAAGGAAAATATATATGTATATATGATACATATATATATATCATAGGAGGTGTATGGTGAGGGATAAATGGGATACTATGGTGATAAAAGAACAGAAGATATAAATAACATTTTTAAAAAGAGTGGGAATGATGGAGGAGATAACCTGCTAAAGAAAATGGGGTAGAATGGGATCACTTGTGAATGTAGAGGGGGTTTACTTTGGCAAGGAAAAGATCCACCTCTTCATGTGAGGTGAGTGAAGAGAGTAGCAGAAGGCTTCTTAGTAATGTGAAATGAGGAGAGGGAAAGGGAACTCAGCAAATAGCCTTGAGTTTTTTCAGGGAAAGAGGAGGTAAGGTTCTCAGCTTAGAGGGTGCAGGGAGAATGGGACTTTGGAGTTTGGGGAGGAATTGAAAGGTTTGAGTAAACAATTGTGAGTGGGACAGTGAATCAATTAGGGGTGCACAAAAAGATTGTCTTTTTTAAAAAATTGAATAATTTTATTTGTTTTCAGTGTTTGACACATCACTTTCATGTATCTTAGATTTTTTTCCCACTCCCTCCCTGAGACGGTGTAAAATCTTTTATAGATTCTACACATACATTCCTATTAAATGCATGTTGCTTAGTGAAATTAAAATGAGAGAAACCATAAAACAAAACATAATACAAAAGAAAATGGTCTGTTTCTATCTGTGATCCAATTCCATAGTTCTTTCTCTGGATGTGAAAGGTATATTGCCTCAAGAGTTCATTGAAAATTTTTGAAGTCCATACATTTCAATGAAGTACTAAGTCTATCTCGCACACTGTGGTTGTTGCTGTGTACAAAGTTCTCCTGTTTCTGTTCCTTTCACTCAGCATCAGTTCCTATAAGCCTTTCCAGGCCTCTCTGAAGTCTTCCTGTTCATTATTTCTCAAAGCACAATAGTATTCTATTACATTCATATACTACAACTTGTTCAGCCATTTCCCAATTGATTGGCATCCCCTCGATTTCCAGTTTTTGACCACCACAAAGAGAGCTGCTATAAACATTTTTGTACATGTGGGACTCTTTCCCATTACTAAGATCTCTTTCGGATACAGTCCCAGAAGCAATACTGCTGGGTCAAAGGATATGCATATTTTTGTAGCCCTTTGGCATAGTTCCAAATTGCTCTCCAGAATGGTTACATCAGCTCACAGCTCCACCAACAGTGAATTAGTGTTCCAACTCTCCCACATTTTCTCCAACATTTATCATCTTCCTGTTTTGTCATGTTAGCCAATCTGATAGGTGTGATGTGGTACCTCAGAGTGGTTTTGATTTGTATCTTTCTAATCAATAGTGATTTAGAGCATCTTCTCATATGGTTATAGATAGCTTTAACTTCTTCCTTTGAAAACTGCCTGTTCATATCCTTTGACCATTTATCAATTGAGGAATGATTTGTATTCTTGTACATTTGATTCTCTTCTCTATATATTTTAGAAATGAGGCCTTTATCACAGACACTAGTTGCAAAAATTCTTTCCCAGTTTTCTGCTTCCCTCCTAATCTTTGTTGTATTGGGTTTGTTTGTGCAAAACCTTTTCAATTTAGTGTAATCAAAATTATCCATTTTGCACTTCATAATGTTCTCTATGTCTTGTTGGGTCATAAATTTCTCCATTCTCCATAAATCTGACAAATACTCTATTTCTTGCTCCCCTAATTTGTTTATAGTATCAATCTTTATACCTAGTTCATGTATCCATTTGGACTATATTCTTGTGTATAGTATCAGGTATTGGTCTGTATGCCCAGTTTCTGCCACACTATTATCCAGCTTTCCCAGCAATTTTTGTCAGACAATGAGTTCTTATCCCAGAGCTGGGGTCCTTGGGTTTATCAAACAGTAGAGTGCTATATTCATTAACTACTGTGTCTTGAGTATCTAACCTATTCCACTGGTATCCTTTGCTTCTTAGCCAGTACCAAGTGGTTTTGATGATTGCTGCTTTCTAATACAATTTGAGATCTGGGAGGAGTAGGGCACCTTCCCTAGCATTTCTTTTCATTAGTTCCCTTGATATTCTGGACCTCTTGTTCTTCCAGATGAATTTTGATATTTTTTCTAGCTCTAGAAAATAATTGTCTTGTAGTTTGATTGGTATGGCACTAAATAAGTAAATTAATTTAGGTAGGATGTCATTTTTATTATATTGTCTTGGCCTACCTATGAGCAACTGATGTTTTTCCACTTACTTGGATCTGACTTTATTTGTGCAAAAAGTGTTTTATAATTGTGTTCATATGGTCCTTGGGTTTGTTTTGGCAGGTAGACTCCTAGATATTTTATAATATCTACCCTAGCTTTATTTTTTTAAATTTATTTATTTTAAGTTTTTAACATTCATTTCCACAAAATTTTGGGTTCCAAATTTTCTCATCTCTCCCCTCCCCCACCCACAACAACGAGCATTCTAATTACACCTACCACCAATCTGCCCTCCCTTCTAACATCCCTCCCTTCCCTTATCCCCATCTTCTCTTTTGTCCTGTAGGGCAAGATAAATTTCTATACCCCATTACCTGTATTTCTTATTTCTCAGCTGTATGCAAGAACAATACTCAACAGTTCCAAAAACTTTGAGTTCCAACTTCTCTTCCTTCCTCCCTCCCCACCCATCAACACTGGGAAGGCAAGCAGTTCAATATAAGCTATATATATGTGTAGTTTTGCAAAAGACTTTCATAATAGTCATGTTGTGTAAGACTAAATATATTTCCCTCCATCCTATCCTGCCCCACATTTCTTCTATTCTCTTTTGACCTTGTCCATCCCCAAGATTGTTGATTTCTAATTGCTCCTTCCTCCCATTGCCCTCCCTTCCATCATCCCTGCCCCGCTTATCCCCCTTCTCCCCACTTTCTTATATTGTATGATAGGTTTTCATACCAAAATGAGTGTGCATTTTGTTCCTTCCTTGAGTCAAATGTGATAAGAGGAAGCTTCACATTTTCCCTCTCACATCCCCTCTTTTCCCCTCCATTGGAAAGTCTTTTTCTTGCCTCTTTTATTAGAGATAATTTGCCCCATTTTATTTCTCCCTTTCTCCTCCCAATATATTCCTCTCTCAACCCTTAATTTTACTTTTTTAGATATGATCCCTTCCTATTCAACTCACCCTGTGTTCTGTGTGTGTGTGTGTATGTGTGTGTGTGTGTGTGTGTGTGTGTGTGTGTGTGTGTGTGTAATCCCACCAACAACCCAGATACTGAAAAAATTTTCAAGAGTTACAAATATTGTCTTTCCATGTAGGAATGTAAACAGTTCAACTTTAGTAAGGCCCTTATGCTTTCTCTTTCCTGTTTACCTTTTCATGCTTCTTGATTCTTGTGTTTGAAAGTCAGATTTTCTTTTCAGCTCTGGTCTTTTCATCAAGAATGCTTGAAAGTCCTCTATTTCATTGAAAGACCATATTTTCCCCTGAAGTCTTATACTCAGTTTTGCTGGGTAGGTGATTCTTGGTTTTAATCCTAGTTCCTTTGACTTCTGGAATATCATATTTCACTTCCTTTGATCCCTCAATGTAGAAGCTGCTAGATCTTGTGTTATCCTGATTGTATTTCCATAATACTGAAATTGTTTCTTTCTAGCTGCTTCTAATATTTTCTCCTTGACCTAGTAACTCTGGAATTTGGCTACAATGTTCCTAAGAGTTTCTCTTTTTGGATCTCTTTCAGGAGGTAATTGGTAGATTCTTTCAATATTGATTTTGCCCCCTGGTTCTAGAATATCAGGGCAATTTTTCTTGATAATTTCATGAAAGATGGTGTCTACGCTCTTTTTTTGGTCATGACTTTCAGGTAGTCCCATAATTCTTAAATTGTTTCTCCTGGATCTATTTTCCAGGTCAGTTGTTTTTCCAATGAGATATTTCACATTATCTTTCATTTTTTCATGCTTTTGGTTTTGTTTTGTAATTTCTTGGTTTCTCAGAAAATCATTAACCTCCATCTGTTCCATTCTAATTTTTAAAGAACTATTTTCTTCAGTGAGCTTTTGAACCTCCTTTTCCATTTGGCTAATTCTGCTTTTTAAAACATTCTCCTTCTCATTGGCTTTTTGAACCTCTTTTGCCAATTGAGTTAGCCTATTTTTAAAGGTGTTATTTTCTTCAGCATTTTTTTGGGTCTCCTTTAACAAGTTGTTGACTCACTTTTCATGCTTTTCTTGCATCTCATTTCTCTTCCCAATTTTTCCTCCACATCTCTTATTTGATTTTCAAAATCTTTTTTGAGCACTTCCATGGCCTGATACCGTTGCATATTTATTTTGAATGTTTGGGATACAGAAGCCTTGACTTTTATGTCTTTCCCTGATGGTAAACATTGTTCTTTCTCATCAGAAAGGATAGGAGAAGATATCTGTTCACCAAGAAAATAACTTTCTATAGTCTTATTTTTTTCCCCTTTATTGGGCCACCTGAGGCCAGAGCTATGGGAAGACTCTGCTCCCTTCTCAGCTGAAAAAACCCTCTCACTGACCTTTGGCACCTGTGGGTTGAGGGATCTGAAAACCCCTGACACTGATGCTGGGGATTCCACTCTGAGTCCTGCTTAGTCCTCCTCCCAGTGCCAGGCCACGGCCAAGGCTAGACTGGGCTCCACTCCGTGTCCAGTGCAACAGACCTTTCCTGTTGGCCTATCAGGTCACCCTGGGCTGGAAACCTCCTCCACTCCATTGTTCTGTGGCTTCTGCTGCTCTAGAATTTGTTGAGAGTATTTCTTTACAGGTATTTTATGGGCTGTGGGGGAAGACCTAGTGTATGTGTATCTTTCTACTCTGCCATCTTGGCTCCAACCCCCTCTACCCTAGCTTTAAGTGATATTTCTCTTTCTATCTCTTGCTGTTGAGCTTTGTCAGTAATATATAGAAATGTAGATGATTTATGTGGGTTTATTTTGTAACATGCAACTTTGCCAAAGTGGTTTATTATTTCAAGTAGTTTTTTACTTGAATCTCTGGGATTCTCTAAGTATATCATCATATCATCTGCAAAGAGTGGTAACTTAGTTTGTTCTTTGCCTATTCTAATTCCTTCTACTTCTTTTTCTTCTCTACAGCTAGCATTTCTAATACCATATTGAATAACAGTGGTGATAATGGATATCCTTGTTTCATCCCTGATCTTACTGGAAATGCATCTAGCTTATCCCCATTGCATATAATTCTTGCTGATGGTTTTAGGTAGATATTGCTTATTATTCTATGGAAAGTTGCTTTTATTCCTATGCTTTCCAGTGTTTTCAACAGGAATGGTTGTTATATTTTGTCAAAAGCTTTTTCTGCATCTATTGAGATAATCATGTGGTTTCTGTTAGTTTTGGTGTTGATATGATCAATAATGCTAATAGTGTTTCTAATATTGAACCACCCCTGTATATTCCTGGTATAAATCCTACCTGACCATAATGCATTATTCTTGTGATAAGTTGCTGTATTCTTTTTGTTAGTATCTTATTTAAATTTTTTGCATCTATATTCATTAGAGAAATTGGTCTATAATTTTCTTTCTCTGTTTTGTCTCTTCCTGGTTTAGGTATCAGAACCATATTTGTATCATAAAAAGAATTTGGTAGGACTCCTTTTTTGGCAATTTTCCCACATAGTCTATATAGTATTGGATTTAACTGCTCTTTAAATGCTTGATAGAATTCACTTGTAAATCCATCTAGCCCTGGAGATTTTTACCTAGGGAGTTCATTGATGGCTTGTTCAATTTTCTTTTCTGAGATGGGGTTATTTAAGTACTCTACTTCCTCTTCTGGGCAATTCATATTTTTTAAAATACTCATTCATCTCATTTAGATTGTTGAATTTATGGGTATAAAGTTGGGAAGAGTAATTTCTAATTATTGTTTTAATTTTCTCCTCATTAGAGGTGAGTTCTCCCCTTTCATTTGGTTTTCTTCTTTCTTTTTTTTAATCAAATTGACCAAAATTTTATCAATTTTAATAGTTTTTTCATAAAGCTATTTAGTTTTATTTATTAATTCAATAGTGTTTTCAATTTTATTGATCTCTCCTTTGATTTTCAGTATTTCTAACTTGATATTTACTTGGGGATTCTCAATTTGTTCTTTTTCTAGCTTTTTCAGCTGCATGCCCAAGTCATTGATCTCCTCTTTCTCTATTTTATTTACGTAGTCATTCAAAGATATAAAACTTCCCCTAAGAACTGCTTTTGCAGTATCCCATAAGGTTTGGTAGGTTGTCTGATTATTGTCATTCTCTTGAATGAAGTTGTTGATTGTTTCTATGATTTGTTGTTTAACCCACTCCTTTAGGGTAAGATTATTTAGTTTCTAATTAATTTTTGGTTTATCTTTCCATGGCCTTTGATTACATATAATTTTTATTGCATTATGATCTGAAAAGGATGCATTAAATATCTCTGCCTTTCTGCACTGGATTATGAGGTTTTTATGCCCTAGAACATGGTCAATTTTGTATATGTTCCATGTACCACTGAGAAAAAGGTATATTCCTGTCTATCCCCATTCGGTTTTTTCCAGAGATCTATCATATCTACCTTATCTAGAACTGAACTTTTATTCTTTTGATAACTTGGCTATTATTAATATATTCTTGAACTTCTAGGAAAAAGAGGTCAAGAAAAATGTGTTCAATAAGGTAAATTCTGAAAACTATTCTGAAGAGTTTTTCCCTTTGCCTGCTCGAGTTCTCAAATTTAATTCTCAAAGAGGATGTGGGAATAGATATAATGAGAGTTAAAGTTCTTTCTCGACCCATTAATAGGCCTCATGTGGAGCCCAGTGGAGGAGAAGCTTGTTTTAAGGGAAAGTTTGCTTATGGGGAGGTTTGCTTGCTTGAAGGTTTTCACATCTTTTGGTAATTAGGCACTGAATCACATGGGTTGTGAGGTCTTCTGGCTCCATATATACTTTGAGATGAGGTTTTGCTTTGGGGGCTGACTCTTTGGAAGAAGTTTCTATGATATGACCAGATGAGTCTCTGGGTAGTTGTTAAGGAGCCCCCTGTGTTTGAAAACCCAGATGTTGGTACTTCTCTCTCTTGTAACTATGTTTGAATGTAATGGTCAGACAGTTCAATCTGTCTGTCGATCCCTGATGTATGTATTGCTTATGGTCAGATAGTTAGAAGTCCTATCTGTTGGTCTTTATTTCTCTGTTTGCATTTTCTCTGTTGGTGAATGTAATTAAAGAAAATTGTTGACCCCTCAAAAGTTGCTTTCCTTTTAGAAAAGCAGATCTAAGAGCCTGTACATCAGGCCCTTCTGTATATGCAGGGATGCTTGCTACAACAGCAGAGAAAGGTAAATACTGAGAAATAAGAATCTCCTTTTAGCATGTTAAGTCAAAGTAAAATAATATACCGAAGTACCCTTCAATTCCCTTAGTTGCTGTTATTTTTGCTTCTTGTGGAAGTTAGATAATGTCCCTATGCCAAGCATTTGAAGTGGCAGCCAATAACCTTTGGTAGCAAAATGTGTAGTAGTATTGACACTGAAATGATTGTACTTAGACTTCATAATTAAAATTCCATTAAGTACAAAGAGGGAGAATGTCTGCCCTTCATTGTACATATTTTGTCTAACTGGTTGCACAATAGTGAAAGCAGATTTTTATGGCTCAACAAAGAGAAGAACTCCAAAATGAGTCCTGTTCCAAGGAAGAATAGGTTGCTTTATGAGGTGGTAGTAAGATCTCTATCACTAGAGGTATCTATGCACAATCTGGATAACAATTTCTCCTGTTGTAGAGAGAATTTATCCATTGTTTGAAGAATCAAACTAGATGACTTTTAAGACTCATTCCAAGTCTAGGTTTCCCAATCTTTGTCAAAAGACATTTTGTCCATCCTTTCAAGTGAAAGAATGCACTAATAATCACATGGAAAATGTTTTATTTTAACTTTCAAAGTGATGGTTCCTGTTTCTTCTATAGAACAGTGCAGAAAACTTTATATTCCCTGCATTAGGAAAAGTTGGGAGACATTTTTAAAGTGTTTTTATAACTACTTTTTATGAAAGCAATTTGGGCAAGTTGTATTTCTCCAAACATTCAAAGATCTATGATTTCACAAATGTTGGGAGTTCCTTTCATGGTACAGTGAAAAGAACACTGACTTCAGAGTCAGAGGCCCTGAATTCACTCTGAAGCTCGCTACCTGTCTGATCCTGGGCAAGACATTTCATTTCCATGAACCTCAATTTCCTCATCTGTAAGATGAGGGGGTTGACATGTTTGGAGACTCTCAGGTAACTAGTAGCTCTAAATCAAGGATCCTATGCCCTAATGACCCAGGGCATGAACCAGCTATACTTTGATGTAGTAATTTCATCAGTTATTGTGACCAAAATATTTGGGGGTGAGCCTCACTGAATTTAGTTAGGTTGGTCTTCAGAAGACACGCACACAAACTATTGCTGGACTTTCCAGCTTGGTAGTGTTTGCTAAAGCTTGTGATCTTCTGGCGTAGTTTCTAAGAACCCAGGGTCACCTCTCTGGCTTTGGACTCAGACTTGAATGGAGAATTGGAAGGTTATGCCATCGCAAATTAACTGGTTCTGTCTATAAAGAGTATATCATTGCTTTAAAGGAGTTTGATGTGGAAAAGGCTTCCAGAAGCTACTGAAAATGTTTCCTGGCATTAGGGTGTGAATAGCTATTAGGCACATTTCTGATGATGTAATGCTTTGAACTTGTTTCATTCATTGATTTTGCTGTTGCTCCTTTAGGAGATTCTTTGCAGTAGCCTTTTCCCTGAGTGCCAATTCTAAGTGCAGTTCATGGTGCTGATTTAACTTTCATAGCCTAATTCAGAATCTCAGATGCATTGGAACTATAATGGATAGAGTTGGAAGGAATCTCCTAGGTTATTTGGTTTAACTCTTTTATTTCACATATCAGGAAACTTCAAAGCCATCTTGTTTTGATGGTTTTGCAAGACTGTTGAGCTAGGTGACCAGACAAGGCAACTTTTCTTTCCCCAACTTAAAAAAAAAGTACAAGAAAAAGCATCTGTTTCTCTCTGTCTCTCTGTGGTATGTGCAGATAGTAGGTAGAGATGGATATAGAGATAGGTGGGTATATTCTGTCTGTATATAGAGAATAAATATATGTTCATCTATTCATCCATTCTCTAAATAGAGAGAATATGTTCTATCTATTCATCCATCATCTATCTATCTCCCTGCTTATCTAGCTTTTTATCTATATCTATTATATATTGGAATGTCAGTCATAGATAGTAGATGGATAGAATATGCGTCTATCTATTTTTCTCTATTTAATTCTATATTCATATCTACCTACTGTATGTTGGATTATCAATGAAAGACTAAAGAAGAATCGATAAAATGACCATATTTCACTGACAGCAGAGAACAACTGTCTGTTGCTGAGTCCACCAGCTCACTCAGAATCAGACTGGAGTTCTTCACATAGATTACATGGATACATGTATATCAATAAATCCACCAGCATTTACTAAGCACCTACTATGGGTCAGGTACTGTGCGAGGTGTAGGCGATATGAATACAAAGAATCAAACAATCTCATTCTCAAGGAACGAGAGTCACAGTTCTTAGAGCTGAAAGATAGGATAGCCTCATCTGCTTCCAATATAAGAGGTATTAATAGCTCTGTTTTACAAATGGTGTAGAAAGAGGTTAAACTAATTGTCCAAAGATTATGACTACTGGGTGGGGGTAGGGGTGAGTAGAGGGAGGGTGTGCAGAGCTCAAGTCTGTGATTTAGAAATAATTCCTCCTACCTCTTAGTTGGTTCTTTGTCTGCTTGTTTCTTTGTTTTGGGTTTATCTATCTATCTATCTATAGCTACATATACACATATGTATATATATGTGTATATATATATACACACATATATATCACTTCCTAACCCTACTAAATAAATGCTTTATTTCTCTAAATTTCATTTTCTATTTGGTATCTTCAAGTATGAGAGGAAGAAAAGTTACATAAAAAGAACACAAAAAATGTATAATTTAACCCGAGTTAATTGCTACCCACAGTCGATCAAATTTTAAGTCACTGATCATGTTGCCCGTCCATCTTAATCCCTGAAATAGCTGACTGACATTCACTGTAGAAGATGCCACATCAGATTTTACACTTTTCAGTCCCACTGCTCAATTGTCAAATATTGAGACTGGGGGAAGAAGAGAGAGAACAAATTTATTAATTGATACAGTCATGCATGTGCTCATGACCCAAGTCAGGTAAGACACAGGTCAGACACTAATGTCAGGAGTCAGTAAGACATGACAAAAAGACATTAGATGCCAGAGATTACAGGTGGCCAGACAAGGTAAGTGAGAAATCAGGCAGTGGCAGGCACTCTTCTTTAGGAATGGTAGAAGTAGGGAAGAAGGAAGGAGGTGACAATCTAAGTTTCTCACGTGGAAAGTGAGCATACAACCTGTGGTCTGGTCAAGAATCAGAAGACCATAGATGCCTAGAGCAAAAATTTTATGGAGTGAGGGAGCTTGGTACACCCTGCCTAGAACAAGGCACTCTAGCATACAGGTGCCACATTAATCAAATTTAACAATAATGAGGATGATGAAATGTATCCTCTTCTTGGAGAAGCAGTATGACTCAGTTTCCTGTATGAGTTTTTCTCTCTTGCAGTTAGTCTAAAGAGGGTTGTCTGTCCTGGTTCTTGAGAGATGTGTTTCAAAGATAATTAACAGATAGGAAATAGGAATGATAATTATAGCTCTCCTTCTTATAGTACTTTAGAGTTTACAAAGTACTTTCCTCATAATGACCCTGAGTAGTGGGCAGCCTAAGCATTAATTCTCATTTTACAGACAAGGGAACCGAAATTCATGGACCTGAAATGACTTGTCTAAGTTACTTAAGCTAACTCACTTGATGCTTACTAGTCAAGTAAACATCTGAGCCAGGCCTGTTAAACAGATCTTCAAGATACAAGCCCAGTGTTCTTTCCATGGATTCTGCTATGGAATAAAGTTTGGAGAAACAGGAAGAGAAAACAACTGTGGGGGCAGGTAATGGGCCTAGAGTCAGGGTTGGGGAACCTGAGTCCTCGAGGCCATATGTGGCCACAAATCCATGAAGTTTGGATTCAGGTAAAGGGCCACATTTGAAGACCTAGAGGGACACAAGTTCCCCACCCCTGATATTGTACACATACACACATGCGTATGCCTCTCTCATTGTCAGCATGACAGTTCCTTGAGGATAGAGACTTTTTTTTTTTGCATTTCTTTGCATCCTCAGCATTTATCACAGTGTTTGGCACATAGTAATTGCTTAATAAATGCTTCTTGACTGATTGAACTTTGGGGAGTTGTATGGGAGCAATTGTCTAAGAATGAAATGAAAAATTAGAAAATACAGAAAATGGTGGTAGAAGAGACTTGAATATGAATAAAAAGTTTAAATACGAAGAACTGAGTAAGAAGTTAGAGAAAGTAAGGGACAAGTGGTGAAAGGAGTTTGAATGAAAGAAAAGTTTTAAATAGGTTGCTGAAGGAATAGGATGTTCAGTGAGGAAATTTGGAGAGAGCAATAAGTTAAGACATAATAGACACTTGAATCATTTTGACAACACCACTTGGGATAGACTTATACGAGTAACCTCAGATAAGGGGAAAAGCAATGAAGAGGTTGAATTACTTATCTCATCCTCATAAAGTAATCAATTCTTTATTAGCCCAACATCACAGAAGATGCTTTAGTCAGGATGTCAGTTCAATAGCTTCTGACTTTCCTTCCTCAAAATTCACATCTAATCTCTCCCCAAGGAAATTGTAGCAACCTTGCTGATTGTCAGTAATGCACACAAGGCTGGGTCTTGAAATGTCCTTCCAGTCCTGACAAGAAGGAATCCGAATTTGCCTGACATCTTCACTCCCAGGCATGAAACCAAACAATTCCTTGATGCGTTGCATGATAAGGATTCGGGAGTGCTGTTCTGCAGCCTCTTCAAACAGTTGCCTCTCATTTTGGACGTGAGTAGACCAATAGTAGTGCTGCAAGGAGTTAAGTGGAGAACAGCATCTTGCCAGGAAGCAGGAAAGGAAAGTCACCAAAGCTGCCACTGCAATTAAAGTCCAGCCCAACATCTACAAAGCATTATTTAAAAGAAGATAAGGAAGTTAATTAAATGTTGATCAGGATGGAATGAAATTGATCAAATATCTCAAATTTGAAAATTGGTAATGGTAAGGACTTGGTTTAAAAAATGGAGGCAAAAATCAAGAATGTTTCATGGATGTTGGTGATATTATGTTATATGGGGCTTTGGTCTAATGAGAAGCTAAAGGCTCTAGGCATTTCACTTTGGTCTTCAGTTAATGAAGTTTGGCCATAGGGAAACTGGAGCAGCTATTAGCTATTAGCCATAAAATGAGAAATGTTGTAACCACCAATTACCACAATTTAAAATACTGTGCAATAGTTTTTCAGATTTTTGCTCTGAGGGTCCTGGTACAGTATGACACCATGCACCCTCTAGGTACTCAATCAGTTTTTTATTATGGTGGTGGATAATAAAGGAAAATCCCGACACCTAATATATTCCAACTTATAATATATTGCTATCTCTGATAACATATTGACCAATAGGAACTAGGGCACCAACTATTAGTGACACTATCTTTTTATTTGTCTACTTATTAATTTTTGGCCACCACAAGAAACATTTTTGAATAAAAGTGTTATGTCCCTAAATGACTTTTGTTGATAGCAGTAACCTTGTCTAGGTCCCGAAGAATGTAAAATACTAAATCTTCTTTGCAAACACATTAATTCATTAGGATGTTTTATGACATGTATAAAACATACTTCAAAAGGATCATGAAATGGTTTTTATATGGAGGCAGTCTGTGATGTTTTCATTAACATGTATGAGGGTAAGGGGGAAATAAGGTTATTTTCTTATTATCTTAGTTTTGCAGGCTTTTAAAAAAGTGATTGCCATTACTATTATTGTCTGAAGCAAGGAGACAAATCGGCCAAATGTAAGGAAGGCCTGCTTATTACCCAGAGAGTTCAGTGGGTGGAAAATGGCAAGCCTTTTAATAACTGCTTATAGATCTGTAAATAGCTGGCATGGCAGGGCTTTTCAATAACACTATAGCAGGGGAAACTATTTCATCACTGCATATTCCAGTGAGGAAGAGTGAGACAGGTGTAAAAATCATCTGAGACACTTCAGAATGGGACGGAAGGCAGAATAGAGACCCCACTTCCCAACCCTGCTGGTGAACTTAGGAGACAACCTGAAAGAGTCCAACTTGGGGGGGTGGTGGAGAATATTCCCCATAGGGGATTACAAATATTAAAGAGATGCCCACATTGAAAGCCCTCAATGACTTTCTTTATGCTACTTATGAGATATCTTTCACAATGAAGTATTGATTATGTTTAGTTTCTAAATGGATTCAAGTTAAATATCATTTTGGTAATTTTTATAATTTTCATTATCATGAAAAGTTCCAATACTAGTATTTCCTGCTCTTCTTTGACCTCTGTGATTTTAATCCACATTTATATTTAATTTCAAAGTTTTAAATTATTATTTCTTTCTAATCTTTCCCATTGAATGTAATGGGTACTTATTTTAAATTCTAAATGTTAGTTTCATTTTGAGACGCACCTAAAGAAAATCTTGCCCAAGTTGAGTGGGCGACATCCAATTCTCTCTGTAATTAGAGTCTTATAGAAGGCTGACCTTGTTTCACTGGATTTTTCTCTTTAAAATATCTCCTTGTAATTCTAACTTTTCTCAGGACCAGTCTAGAGAAATATAAGAAAAAAGTTTCTCTTAATAATTGTCATCTCATATGAAACCAGGATTTTTTTGGGGGAAAACTTCTATAATTTTCAAAGATAGACCACTTTGCATGGGAGGAGCAGGAGGAGGCATGGGAGGTAGAGAAAAGAAGAAGCATGGTATGGAACCAATTATCTGGAATAACCTCTTAAAATATTTCGAATGAATTGCCAATCTATAAATGTGAAAATATGCCTCTCTAATATCCACCATCATTGCCCTAATTCTAATGTTTAAGAATTATAGGTTCATCTTAGGATCACTAATTCACGGGAACATAGATTTAGAGGTAGAAGGGAGCTTAGATGCTATCAAGTCCAAATCCCCTCACTTTGTAGGAAATACTGAGACGTGGAGACTTTAAGTGACTTGTCCAGGATAACACAGTTCATGATTTCTGAGGTGGAATTTGATCCCATGTTTCTGGACACCAAGTCAAGCATCCTATCTATTGTGTTTCTCCACAGGAGAAACTCTGATGACCTTTACTGAAAATTTTACAATTAAAGTAAAGCTTTTTTTCTTAGGGAAAGGGTATAATTACTTTAGATGAGGCTAGATTGTGTTCTGTATTAAAAACAATATGAAAAAGAGAAAAGAGAAGTCTTCCTGGTTTCCTATGAGATGGTTAGTTTGATAGTAAGAACAGAGATAAAAAACTCACCTGTGACTGATACCTGAGTTGAAGAGCCACTTCATTTCTCACCATAAGCATGTCAGGAGGAATCTGTTCGAAGCACGGAAACTCAGCCAGGATCTCTTGGCGTTCAGGGATGCTGAAATTATTAAACTCATTATATTGTTCCACTGAGGCGAATTCACTTGCTGCACACTCATAGTGGGTCCCTGTCAGCAGAGCCACTGCCAGCCATGTCAGCGGAGCCACCAGAGCTCTTCCTGTGATGCTGAAGAAGGTGAGGCAGGCAAGCTTGCGTTGTAGGGAGTTCACAGAGCGCAGATGAGGAGAGGAGCTGCAACAGCTTTCTTTGGTTATCATCCATGTCTGACCACTCACAACGTAGCCAACAATCAGAAGGACCAGAGCTGGAATGATGAGAAAAGCTGAGCCGTAATACAGATTGTTTCCAGGCTGGCAAGGGCAGCTAAATGTGAAAGAAGAGAAAAGTTGTTGTCCACATATGGTTAGAACTGCAATCAAGGTATTGATGAAACTTCCACTCTTTTGTAGAGAACACAGAATGCTGCTGATGCTTGTATCCATCATAGGATGCTTCTTACAGCTGTGGCCTTGTGGTCCTTACTGTTTGCCACACTCCATCATCTGTAAGCTTTTTTATAGGACCCTACTGGTTTAACTGGTTGTGTAGTTACTCAGCATCTTTGCCTCTTTAAAAGATTGTAGCATCTTCTCTTATGTACTTTATGAATACTAAGCTAGTAAAACTACTTAATTAAGAGGAGAAGGAAAAATAAGAGGAGCTTAGTACAGTGAGGGGCCAGGAAGGGACAAATGATAATGATAAACTGACAAAATATCATTGACAAATGATAATGTTTTAGTTACAAGGAAATATTTTAAAATTCAGTTCTACAAACATTTTTTAGGCACCTTGTCTATATGAAGTACTACATTAGACCCTGAGGGAGATATACAGATGGCACAAGTCTCAAGGAGTTTACAAGCTGCCATCAGTCCAACATTTTTCTTTGATCATAAATGTGAACTCAGTGGTGGGAAGCTTCAGGAAAGGTATTAGAAGCAAAAAGGAGAGTGTCAATTGTGTGGTTCTGGAATACCACACACAGTTCAGGGTTTTCACCATTGGAAAAAATCCCATAAAAGTGAAGCCTAGAGAAGGTAAGTGGAGTTACTCAAGATGATGGAGAGGTTACTGTATGAAGAAAAACTAGAAGCTTTAAGTTTCTTCAGAAGATAGAATCAAGCTCCCTAAGATCATAAAATATAGGAGTGGAGATATTTGCCAGATCCAATTATTTACTAGACCTATAGGGTGCCTCCTAAAGCGTATCATTAGGGACTGGGCTCATGATTTCATTTGTGTAGGAAGCTCCCTGGTGTGGAAGCTGCCTCTACCAATGGAGATTGGAACCTTGTTTGCAACTTATAACGATTTTTGTGTCATGGCCCCCTTTTGCAGTCAGTGTGTGAAATCTATATCCTCCTTTTCAAAATAACTTTATTCAAGAAACTCCCTCAACCCTCCCAGATCTAAAAGAGTTGCCCAAAGCACTGGGGGATATAAAGACCTGGGTCACATAGCTAGTATGTGTCAGAAACAGGACTTGAACCCACATTTTCATGGTTCTAAGGCTAGCAAGCTATCTTCTATATCACATTGCATCCTTGAAGTTTATAGCAGCTAAATTTAGGGGAAAAACCCCCATGAAACCAAAATGAAGTACCAACACCAAGTAGGGTAGAATTGTTCAGTTGACTAAATATCTAATTAATGGGACTCATTGACTGGATGTTTCTCTAATGTAATAGAAAGAGTCCAAGATTTGGAATTGGAAGTCCTGGTTTAAATCTTGTTTCTGCTACTTGCTGTGTGATCTTAGATAAGTCACTTAGCTTGTCAGTTCTCTTACCTATAAAATAAGAAAGATGATCCCTGTCCTACTTACCTAAGAATGTTCTAATGAAAAATAAAATTCATGTAAAGTGCTTCATAGATCAAAAAGTGTCATGTAAATATTATATTTTTATTACTGTCATCCTCCAAATAAGGCTGAAACTAGAAAGAAAATTAGAATAATTAGCTAATTTTGTCAATTTATTTATTAAGCTAAGCTAATTTATTTATTCTTGAGTTTTATTTAGGAAAATTAAGATATTCTGATATGTATCACTTATCTTCTGAGTCTGAGGACCAGAGTATATAGCAGTCAAATACAGAATATAGGGTTGAATTGTTTTTTAAAATGTCCTTAAGTTCTTATGTAGTCTCACTTCCAAAGAAATGTTAAATGATACTGAAGAAATTTTTTTGTAAATTTGTGGTTTTCTGTATTCCCCTTGTGTAGGAATAGACAAACTTTTAAAAACAGGATATCAAATCGCTCATGTCAGACAAGTTGAGGATTTCATGGGAGCTGAAGCACATTAGGACATGAGAAAGTTCCTCCTTCAAAAATATCACTCCTTATTTATGCTATCTACTAGAAACTTGTTTTGGTTTGTTAAAAATGGAAATATCCCCTAGAAGAGTGAAGTTTTTGGTGAGGTTCTTAATCTGTCATCTGTGAACTTTTTAATATATTTGTAGTGGAGAATTGGCATAAACCGAAACCATCCAAGATGGTTCATCTATATGAAAGACACTAAAGACTTGTTTTGGGGGGGACTGGAGGACTTGTAGAATATAGAAGAACCACATGGATGAACATCCAGTGTCAACTTTTTCCATTGGCTGTTTAGCTTGGTAGGTCTGTTCCTTTAAAGTAATCTGACTCTCTAATTCAGGGGAATTCTGCTCTACTCTTAAGAGTGAAAGATCTCCCTCATCACATCCTGTCATCCAGAGGCCAGTCTAAGATCATAGAGGTTCATCACCAGAGGGTTGACATCAGGGCATGATTTTTTTCTCTTTGAGTTACAGTAACTTATGAAACATGTACTGAGGTGTGAAAGATTGTGACCCATTAGAGGAAGTATAAAATCACAGATCTTTTATAAAGGGGGAAGGTAGCTTGGAGCATTGACCTACTTCTAGAGAGGGTAGAGGTGGGTAAGGCAACATGATATAGAGAGAGTTGAGGTAGGGTTTTCATTTGTCAAAGGGCAGTAGAAAAAAGGTACCAGAATTTGGAGATGAGGGGCTCAAGAAAGAAATAGTTTGGAGTCTAAAGTAGGTCTCATCTATGAGAGCAACTAGGTGAAGTACTAGATAGAGTGCTGGATTCAGAGTTTGGGACCAGCCTTTGAATCCTCCTTCAGACACTTGCTAGCAATGCAACTCTAGGCAAGTCACTTAAACTCTGTTTCCTTATTTTAAAATATGGATAATAGTATATAACTCATAGGGTTGTAGTAAGGATCAAAAGAGATAATATATGTAAACACTTTCAAATCTCAAAGTGCTATATAAAGGCTAGATCTTATTACCCAGATTTGACTTGGGCCCTAGTGATGGAAACCACCACATTTTAACATTTGAGATGTATTTTCCATAGTGTCTTTAGCATGCTTCTATACACCTGAGTCACCTTTTGGTAGTAAATTGGACCCATGGGAAAAAACAAAAACACGAGCTATGGGGCAATGAGAAAGTAGTCTAACTGACAAAATGAAGTTCTTTAGCCTATTTTCACTCCATACACTTAATGATGTCTTCATAAATTTCCCAGGTGCTCATACCTACTCTTAGTGTCTCTTGCCCCCAAACCATCATGTATTTATTTGTATGTACTTGTACATGTATGTAATCTCTGAGAAGGCCTGGACCTGTGATTTTTCTATTATGGGAAACTCCCTGGTAAGGCAATTCCTTTTACCAAGGCAGGCTGGTAACTTGTCTGCAATGTATTGTCTTAAAGAACCACCCAGAACACCAGGAGGTTAAAGAACTTGCTCAGAATCACACAGCCAGTAAGTATTGTAGGTCAAATTTGACCCAGGTCATCCTGGTTGTAAGGTTGGCTTTCCAGTATATCGCACTGCTTTTTAACATGCACATGTGAGCTTATCGAATATAAAGTTTTTGTGGGCTGAGATCTTTCATTTTTTCCTTTATATCTTCACCATCTAGCACATCTCTCTGGCACGTATTAGGTACTTGATTCATGCTGGTTGATTAATTAGGCAAAATGGTAAAAAAAATCTTCTCAATATATGAGGCTGAATCATATCTGAGGAAAAGTTCTTGAGTGCTATTTGAATATGGGTCATGTTCAGTAGATAAAGTACTAGACCTGGAGTGAGAAAGAGCTGAGTTCCATTTTTTGACCTCAGACACTTACTAGCTGTGGGCAAGTCACTTAATCTCTATTTCCATTTTCTCACATGTCAAATGGGAATCATAATAGCATTTACCTCACAGGATTGTTTTGTGGATGAGATATTACTACAAACAGTTCTTGCCCTTGAGGAGTGTAATATGCAGCATTATCTTAAAGAACACACTTCAATGACTGCTAGAGATATTGTCTATTGGCTTGGAGAAGTTACATCAGCAACTTCTGAAAAAAAAGAAAGTTCAGTAAAAAATTAAAGACAACACCAAAAATTGATAAATTATTGGCATAAACATGAAGAAAAGAAGTTTGTCATGCACAAAACAATACAAAGATGAGGATACTGGTTTGGAAAAAGATATTTTTACTGATAGGGAGTGAGGTGGTGCAGTGAATATAGAGTACTGGGCCTAGAGTTGGACACTATTAGCTGTGTGACCTTGGGCAAGTCATTTAATCCTGTTTGTCTCAGTCTCCTCATCTATAAAATGACCTAGAGAAGGAACGGCAAACTACTCCAGCATCTTTGGCAAAAAAACACCAAAAAGGGGGTCACAATGAATCAGACATGACAAAAAATGACTGAACAACGATTTTCACTGATAAAACTCACCTTTCCATTCAAAGCTATGCTAAAACAATGGTCAGAGACTACAAGACAGACATTTTCATCAGCTGACAAAAATATCCCAAAAAGATGTTTTGGAGATTTTGAAAAAATTTCTTTTCTTTTTTTTTTTTAATTTATTTATTTAACTTTTTACATTCATTTTCACAAAATTTTGGGTTCCAAATTTTCTCCCCTTTTCTCCCCTCGCCCCACCCCAATACACCAAGCAATCTAATTTTCCCTATCTCCAATCTGCCCTCTCTTCTGTTATCCCTCCCTTCTCTTGTCTCCATTTTCTCTTTTCTCCTGTAGGGCCAGATGACTTTCTATTCCTCATTAACTGTATGTCTTATTTCCTAGTAGCAACAACAATACTAAACAGTTGTTCCTAAAACTTTGAGTTCCAAATTCTCCCCATCCCTCCCTCCCCACCCATTCCCTTTGGGAAGGCAGGCAATTCAATATAGGCCTTATCTGTGTAGTTTTGCAAATGACTTCCCTGATAGTCCTGTTGTGTAAGACTAACTGAATTACCCTCCATCCTATCCTGCCCCTCATTGTTTCTCTTCTGTCTTTTGATCCTGTCCCTCCCCAAGTGTTGACTTCAAATTACTCCCTCCTCCCTTTGCCCTCCCTTCCTTCATTCCCTGCCCACCCTGCTTATCTCCTCCCCCATTTTCCATATTGAATAATAATGGTGATAATGGGCATCCTTGTTTCACCCCTGATCTTATTGGAAATGCCTCTAGCTTATCTCCATTGCATATAATGCTTGCTGAAGGTTTTAGGTAGATACTGCTTATTATTTTGTGGAAAGTTCCCTTTATTCCTATGTTCTCCAGTGTTTTTAATAGGAATGGGTGTTGTATTTTGTCAAAAGCTTTTTCTGCATCAATTGAGATAATCATGTGGTTTTTGTTGGTTTTGTTGTTGATATGATTGATAATGCTAATAGTTTTCCTAATATTGAACCAGCCCTGCATTCCTGGTATGAAACCTACCTGATCATAATGTATTATTCTCTTGATAAGATGCTGTATTCGTTTTGCTAAAATCTTGTTGAAAATTTTTGCATCTATATTCATTAGAGAAATTGGTCTATAATTTTCTTTTTCTGTTTTATCTCTTCCTGGCTTGGGTATCAAAACCATATTTGTATCATAGAAAGAATTTGTCTCCCCCACTTTCCTATACTGTAAGATAGGTTTTCATACCAAAATAAGTGTGCATTTTATTCCTTCCTTTAGTCAAATGTGATGAGGGTAAACTTCTTGATTTTTGGTTTTTTTTTTTTTTCTCAGCTCTCCTCTTTTTCCCTCCACTAAAAAGTCTCCTACTTGCCTTTTAAATGACATATAATTACCCCATTCCATTTCACCCTCTTTCCTCCCACTACATTTCTCTCTCACCATTTACCTTAATTTCTTTTAAGATATGGTCCCATCCTATTCAATTCACTCTGTGCTCTCTGTCTCTGTATGTGTGTGCATGTGTGTATGTGTGTGTGCGTGCATGTGTGTACATGTGTGTGTATGGACCCACCAACTACCCAGATACTGAAAAGTTTTAAGAGTTACAAATATTGTCTTTCCATGTAGGAATGTAAACAGTTCACTTCTGGTAAGTCCCTTAAGACTTCTCTTTGCTGTTTACTTTTTCATGCTTCTTCTCATTCTTGTGTTTGGAAGTCAAATTTTCTTTTCAGCTCTGGTCTTTTCATCAAGAATGTTTGAAAGTCCTCTGTTTCATTGAAAGACCATATTTTCCCCTGAAGTATTATACTCAGTTTAGCTGGGTAGATGATTCTTGGTTTGAGTCCTAGTTCCTTTGACTTCTGGAATATCCTATTCCACGCCCTTCAATCCCTTAATGTAGAAGCTGCTAGATCTTGAGTTATCCTGATTGTATTACCACAATACTGGAATTGTTTCTTTCTAGCTGCTTGCAAGATTTTCTCCTTGACCTGGGACTTCTGGAATTTGGCCACAATGTTCCTAGGAGTTTCTCTTTTTGGATCTCTTTCAGGCGGTGATCGATGGATTCTTTCAATACTTATTTTGCCCTCTGGTTGTAGAATGTCAGGGCAGTTTTCCTTGATAATTTCATGGAAGATGATGTCTAGGCTCTTTTTTTGATCATGACTTTCAGGTAGTCCCATAATTTTTAAATTGTCTCTCCTGGATCTATTTTCTAGGTCAGTTGTTTTTCCCATGAGATATTTCACACTCTCTTCCATTTTTTCATTCTTTTGGTTTTGTTTGGTGATTTCTTGGTTTCTTGTAAAGTCATTAGACTCCATCTGTTCCATTCTAATTTTGAGAGAACTATTAAATTCAGTGAGCTTTTGAACCTCTTTTTCCATTTGGCTAATTCTGCCGCTGCTTCCTCCCAAGGGGGCCTGAGTCACAGAGACACTCCGCTCCCCCTCTCGTCCAGCCCAGCCGTCTCCCTCACTGACCTGTACCTTCTGTGGGCGGAGTGACCTTCCTGGCCGCCGGAGCTTCCGTCCCTGAAACCTGCTCGGATCAGCTTCTCTGGGGCCATGGCCAGGGCAGCGCTGGGGGTGGGGTCCACTTTCTGGGGCGTGAGGGACCCTGGGGATGGCTCTCCAGGGCTCTCTGGAATGGAAGTCTCTTCCACTCTGTTTCTGCACACCTTACAGTGATCCAGAATTTATGGGGATCTCTTTTTACATTAATTCTATGGGCTGTGGGTTTGGAGCTCGTAAACGTGCCTCTTTCTACTCCGCCCCCCAAAAATTTCAATAGACCTGGAAGTCTTGTTTCCATTGAAGTAATTATGAACTCTGATAGATATATTGAGATATTGAGAAATAAAATTGTCCTGGAATTATGAAAAGTCCCAAATGGAGATGAAATACTAAAATACAACTTTGCCATCCTACACATCATGATAGATTAACAAATTATCTGAGATATGGATATAAATATGTTTCAGTGGTCTGGGAATTCATCTAATTCATTGAAAATCTGTGGGGCATAATCAAGACCTGTAGAAAAAATGGACTATATATCAAAAGTACACTTCATATTCAATGTGCTAAGTTTGTTTTCATAATGGAGTATTAAAGAATATATCTCAAAATATTGTTAGATCAATGCCAAATCATTTAAAAATAACCAATTGCTGCAAAAGGGCATGTTGGAGATTAAAAGTTGCTTAGAGATGTAAAAAGGTGTAAGGTTTATTACATAAATCAACAAATTTATTTATTTTACTTTGTCCCAGTTAAGTCACACAATAATGTACATTCTGATTTATGTTTCAGCACCACTTTCTCTCCAGCTTTCACGCTCCTGGAAACATTGCCAAGATTCCTGGTTTCCTTAGCATGGAAGGTGAGGGGTGGCAGAATCAGAGGAGGCAGCCACCAAAGAAATAGGGCTGAGGTCCTGCCAAATGTATATGTATAATGAATAAATCACTTATCCGTGGTTCTCTAACCTTCCTACTTTTTCACAAGTACAAAATCAGTGTGATCTGGGCTGCTTAACAAATAGCACTTGTTGAAAGACAAGAACTTGCAGTCCTGGGTGAACAATGAAGACTGCCCATCTACCATGCTGAGCACTCTGCACTCTGTCATGCACAGCAATTGCCTGGCCAAACTTAACCTCTGTATTTTTGTTACAGTCACAAATGTATTTCTAAAATTAATAGGAAAGAGGCAAGAGATGGCAGACGTGGTCCACATGAGTATTAGGGAGTACGACTTCCAGGTTAGAACACAGAGCTGTCCAGCTAAATCCAATGTCATCATCCTTAACATACCCTTATTGTTTTTTGCTATTGTCAAGGACCTTGTACACAATGCAGAACAGGGTGCAAGCTATGATGTTATCTCACCTTGGTTCCTCTTTTTTTATTTGCTTCCCAAGAACTATTGCTGCCTTTCTTGATCCCTGGAGAGGCCTGTAACACCCACGCAAATTTATTTCCTCAGGTCAGCAAATCCTCTGAGACTATAGAAAAGGATGCTTATACATTAATTACTCTAAAATTCCATATGTTGCTGTGTTTTGGCTTTTAAGCCTCATCTATAATAAAGTCTCGGTAATGGGACTTTAAAGTGGTCACTAATTTCTTACTTTAGAGTTAGATATTTGCCAAATTGAATATGGCTAATGGACTTATGCAATGAAAGGTCTGGAGTTACTTTCAAATTGAACTTTAGGTTTCTATTTCTGGAAAAGCTTTGATCAAATGCACCTTAAAGTTGTTTAGATAACAGGGTTTGTTGTTTGAATTTTAAATGTCTGTAATGCTGCATAAATAGTCTTTGATATCTGAGTATCTTGGGGAATATTAGAAGAGAGTCAAGAGCTTTTGTTTCCCCATCAGTATCATTATAGATTATCAAACTCCAGACCATCCATTTGCCCATCAGTCCCATAAGCCAATGTCATGGAAGATCCACTACTCATTATAACATCAGGACTTCCTTGATTTTTTCTCTGAGTCATCATAGCCATCATCCAGAAAAACAACTCCAGTGGAGAAGGTTATAGCCAGCTCCTCCAACTATCATCTGATTGCCCACACACTAGGAAGCCAACCTAGTTGAAGCAGCAATGTACATTGAGTGAGAGAAAGGAGATAGTGCAAATTAAACCACCACCACCAGTGTCTTGACCATCCTTTCTCCACATCCTGATGGAAACAGCTTAGGATTCTGAACACAAGAGCCTTAGAAATAGCAGCACCTCCCTCCCCCAAACCATCAAGTTTGCTTTCAGTCCAACCCCTACAGGGGAGAAATTATTTTGCAGAGGAGGTCCAGGGAGCCAAGTAAAAGAGCCCTGGGAATGGCAGTGCTCCCCAGACCATGAAACCTGTTACTAGTCCAGCCATCACAGCCATCTTCTAGAGAGAAAATGCTATGGAGAAGGTTCTAGACATCTCCACCAACTGTCAGAAATCTGCTACTCTAAGGTTGGGTAAATGAGTCTAGTTGAAGCAACAAGGAAGGCACTGAGAGAGAGAGAGAGAGAGAGAGAGAGAGAGAGAGAGAGAGAGAGAGAGAGAGAGAGGCAGTATGTGGCAAATAAGTCAATCTCTCCTGAGACAACCCAGGTCTCTGAACCTTAGGAGGAGCTATGCTTCCAAATCCCTGTCTTCATTTTGGGAAGCCACCCTTATAGAAATATATAGTCTGGCTGCTGCTCCTATAAGAGCTATAGCTATAGCTGCTGAAGACTCTAAAAAGAAACTTGCCACCACAGTCCTTAGCATTATCAAATCATTCTTCATCTAAAACTGATAATCATTTTATCAAAAATGACTTTAAAGAAAAGGTATCACTATCTGCTCTGTCTCTGTACCCTAACGACAATGGGCTTTTCCATCTGACTTGCAGATGAAATCTTCCATATGTCTTATCTCCTCCTTTAGAATGTAAACTGTTAAAGAACAGGAACTGCCTTACTATTCTTATTATATATATTATGTAATATACTATACTATTCTTATTATATAATATTATTATATCTTATATAATTCTTATATTATAAATGGTTAGTAAACACTAATTTTCAATGAAAGAATTCCTTCATTACTTCATAACATCATGCTGTGAAAGGAATTCAGCTCATCTAAAAATATATCTTTTTGAAAGACACATTGGGACATCTAGGTGGCAGAGTAGGTAGACCAGTAGCCCTGGAGTCAGGAGGATCTGAGTTCAAATCCAGCCTTAGATACTTGCAAGCTGTATGATCTTAGACTGGTCACTTAACCCTGATTGCCTCCCAAAAAATGAAAATGTTTGTGGGCAGGGTAATTCTTTGTTTTGTCATCCGCCACTTTTCACATGTATCCTAACTTTACTATTCAAACTTGTAAAGGCAGTCCTCTTTCTCGTTCTACCTTTTGGGCATTATTGGTAATTTGGATAGCAGTGCTGACCAGTTCGTTCTTCCCTTCACCTGGGGCCAAGCTCAGAAGGAGAGAATCAGAAAGTTAAGAGGAGAAGGTGTCTTACTCTCCCCAACCAGTCAATACTTGTTCCCCATAATTGAAGGGACGTTGTAGCTTGATATATTTATTCAGTTTTTAAGTAAGCATTTCTCAACGAAATTTCTTCTGGGAGAAAAAGTAGAACTGTCCAGGTAATTAAAATCATTCAAAAGTTTAAGAGAGACAGAAGTGATAACAGTATAATAAACATGATTACTAACTGAAGGGACATTATTAAATCTCTTAGCACTCCCTCTTCGTCCCCTAATTTAAAATCTTTTATGGTTGTTTGTTTTATATTCTGAAACTACGAATTTTAAAAACTACGTTATAAAAACTACATTTTTTTCAGTTTAAAAAACCAGGACTTGAAACCTGTAAGTTGAAGATAGTGTCTATCTAGTTTATAGAACAGTCAATGCAAGTTTATAATGCCAGCACTGAGATTTCTCTTGGCTTGTGAAAGTTTATTTGTGATTAAAAAAAAAAAATCTTGGCATGAGAACAGAATACCACTCACATATTCCCTAAGGCAAAAGAATTCTCAGTATCTCTGAGCTGAGCTGTGCAGCTGGTTCTAACTTCACACAGAGATATTCAGCTATTATGTCTGTAGATCCATTCTTGTGGGTGGAGCAGTTATTTGATCTGTATCAAGCTATTAGGGTTAGAAGTCAATTCTGTCCACAAAACTTCACCTCCATAACTGAACACAGAGCAACAAGAGAGTTTGGAAGCAGCCTTTTTTAGATGCTGAGATACTTGAGAGTGAGGGAAGACTGAAAGGGCTCCAACACTGTAGGCAAAAGAAAATAAACTGACCATCCCATTCCTCATTGTTTAAGTACCATGTCTCGTCCAGGAAACAGAAGACCAGAATACCATAAAATAGTAAGTTTTTTAACCATATCAATATATTTAACTTAATGTGTTCTATTTCCAAGAATAGGGTTTCTTGAATTTGACCTCAATTTTCAGGGATGATATAAGAACAAGTTGTTTCATGGAGTAGTAGTAATTGAAATTGCTCATCTATTTGCAACAGAGAGTTTAGTGAAGCCTGTATGTATCACCCCTCTAGGGATGTTTATAATTATGGTGAAACATAAAAGTACTCCAAGGGAATGCTAGATCTCATAAAACATTTTGGGGATATATTTTTCTGTCTAATTAGAGCCAACCTAAGAGGGACTGAAATAATTACTAAGGCAAGTTTATTTTACTTGTAGCTAATCATAATATGATTAGTGAGTTGTTTGATAATGCTGTATGAACTGAGTAATAAATATGTATATATATAGTATATGTAATATATATATATATTCAACCGTGTTAAATTTAACTGAGCTGGCATAAGAAAGGTAGGCATTGAAGTTCCTACATTAAGAATATTGCTCAATATATTTAAATTTAGTGATCATTTCTATGATTCAGCTTATGGTGGTATTCTCAGAAAATTGCTCTAAATTCAGTTATTTAAAAGAAATCTTGGGCTTTTTATGATTTTGGTGGTGGTGATGGAAGTATTACTTCATAATTCTTAATCCAGTACTGCAGTTTTAGGTATAGAGAAGTCAGCGATTTGAAAACTCATTTTAGATTAATAATCCCCAAACTCACACGCCCAGAGACTGCTGGTCACTGAATCAGATGATAGCAACTGAATCAATTTTAACAGGTGGTACTTAGGATTGCTTTTGCAGACTCTAAGATGGCTGTTACAGATGGATGTTACAGAGCCTCTTATGACACTAAATGATGCTCATACCCATTTTCTGTAACATTCAAAATGTTTTTCTTTTAAAATAAAGCAATGATACTTTTGTTTGTGAATGTCATTAAGTTGCTTGATGATATGTCTTAATTGAATGTGACAACATTTTTTTCTAAGATGCCCAAAGCATCAGAGAACCATAAATAATGATGGTAATATATCATCTTCCATTTGTGAAGATAATAATAGCTAGCAGTTATATATTTATGTGGCTTAAAAACTTTACAAATATTAACTCATTTTATCCTCACAACAATCCTTAGAGGTAGGTACTAATACTTTTCCCCATTTTACATATGAGACAGACATATATTAAGTGATTTGCTCTGGGTCACACAACTGATGTCTAAAGTTGGATTTGAACTCAGCTTTTCCTGAATTCAGGTCCAGCTCTCTTATCCACTATGCAGCTGCTGAAGATGAAGCTGCTGTTTGGTGGGGAATGTGTTTTGAGGAGTTTTCCAAGGAGGGGATTCGATTTGTTGCCAATAAATCCACATTTCTCTCTTCTGGTCTCTCTTCTGCCCAATAGTGTTTGTTCATTTGTCAAAAAAAAAGGCTATAACTCAGGGTGTGCTTTATAATCAAGGGACAGAATAAAAACCAAGTAAATTCAGATGGAACCTGCAACCTTGGTATCATTGTTATTTTCTTATCAACTGATAATATAAAACTATTCATAAAATATGGTTACGTTCTACTTAGGGCTGATCGAATTTACTGTGTTTATTCTTCATTGTTGATTTTTCCTTTTCAGTTGCATTTGAAACAAAATGAGAATTACACAATGCTAGAAGCATTGTCATTCATTCTTTATGTGATGCATCAGTTTTGAGCCTCTGCTAAGCAGAAGCTCTCATTCCCTGAACTCTGCCCATCACAAGTTAACGTTCCAAGAACCTCCACAATATTCTTTATAAAGAGCTTCCTTCCTCCAACTCATTGTCTCTTAAATACTCTTGGAATACATCTATTTATGGTCCCCAAGCCATGCATGGGCTATTTAGACAGAAGCTATGCCTAGATGCATTATGGTTAGGTGAGAAAGGGTCCCTTTTTATAGGGATGTTACAAGGAATAGCAGAGAAGAAGCCAGTGTAACAGAATAGGAACTGGCCTACATCAGGGAACTTTCTAAAGATAGTCCCTAAAAAATGAAAAATTTGATTGTGATGTAGTTAACTTAGTAATTTGATTCCATAAATAGTCTCTCATTTTGCCAGAAGGAATTAAAGTTTATGCCTTTGTTTTTTAAGGAATGGATATCTAAAAGGTGAAACTATATATGTGCATGTATGTGTGTGTGTATATATATAGTGTATATATAATATTTATATAAAATATATTCCCATTTGTATTATATATACACATGTATATGTGTACATATTATATATACATTTGCATGTATATATAATTAGCCACTAAACTCTATTAATTAAAAATTGAGAAAGTGTTTTAACTTGAAATAAATTATAAATTGGCATAAAGCTAAAGCCAGGGTATGTGGGTATGACTTGAATGTTTGTCCAGTCCTTTTCCTTACATATTTGTTACACATCACTTTTCCTTGGTTGTTAGCAGCAACATAAAGCTATGCAGTACTTGGTCTTTTTTTTTATTTCCTTCACTTTTGCTTTTTTTTAATGTTGTAGGATTGGCATTTACCAGCAATTTCATCCTCTGCTTCAGCACATTCCATGGTAGGCAGAACATTTTGTTTCTAGTTTCAAAACATTTTTTGTCTTTTATGATGGGTTTGCATTGCAGGCCTCAGTGGCCAGAACCCACTCCCTGCTATGGCTTGGCAGAGCCCCAGGCTGACCCATTTGTTTCAGTTGGAAATTTTTTGATTGTTATATCTGGATCATGGCTGCTCTACATTTCAAATGTATTCATTGTACAGAATTGCCTCATTAGTGAGGAAACAGTGTAGTGAGGAGAGAGCTGAACTCAAATGCAAGAAAACTTGGGCTCATAGTCCTACCTCTGACATATGCTGACTGTTTGACCCTGGGCAAATCATTTAACCTCAAAGTGCTCTGGTAGTAGCTCTCTAATATGACTAGTTGCAGAGAAAGAGTAGATTTGTATTATTAGCAGAAGGGGGTTCCTTCACTTGGGAGTTTTCTTCAATCATATCTCTGTATCACAGAAGAAAATAGTAACAGCTCACATTTATGTGATGTTGGTTTACAAAGTACTTTTCCTCACAACTAGGTAGATAGTATAGTTAATAGTAGTAGTATTTCCACTTTATAAATGAGAAAACTGAGGTTCAGAGAGGAGGTAGCTTGCCTCATTCAGTGGCTGAGTCAGATAGCCTCAAGTCATGACTTCTTTCCCATTATATTGTGCCAATGTCAGAACTAAAACAAAGAAATGACATTTAATGGTGGGTTGAGTTTCCATCTCACCTACTCTGAGTATGTCTCTACTAATAATAGTTCACATTTGCACAGTACTTTGAGGTTTACAAAATTCTTCTACCACAACAATTTTGTGAGGTCATTATGTCAATACATTCAAAGATCTGTGATTATTACCAGTATGGGAATTCCCTCCACCAATACAGATAGCAAATCTTAGAAGGGTTCTAATTTGGAACAATGTAGAAGTCTTAGGAGGTTTTCCAAGGCTCAGAGAAATTAAGTGACTTGCTCAAAGTCATGTGACTATTTGGTGTCAGAGGTGGAATTTGAAACCAGGTCTTCTTGTTTGCAGTCATAAATAATTTTGACACCTAGGGCAAATTCATTAGAGATGAAGAGGTTTTTAGACTGAACTGTTACTGCGTGTGTGGGTAAGGTCAATTGGTAACAGAAATCATGGGAAGTGAGGAAGATGAGAAAGTGGAAGACAATGGTATTTGAAGGCAAGTAGAGTTGGGGTAGAGAAAACAGTGAGTCAGTTACCGAATTTACTTCAGAAATGAGAATGAATTTAATTCATAGATGACTGTAATGAGAATATGAACAAGATAGAGGCAACGATAAAGCAAGTGAAATTGTTAAGTGATGGGAAAATCTGGAACTGTCCATGAAAAGCAAGAATCATGCCAATTATTCCTCCTGACTGTTTGTTAGGGGTATGGGAGAAGAGCAATCATCTTTGGGGAGGGAACCGAGTGATGTGTCATCCTGGGGAGAAAGTTTGGTTTTGGTGAGCACTAGAAAGAGGAAGAAATCTAGAAAGAATAGGAACTGGTTAGCAATAGGGAAGGATTCCAGAGGGCACAGTGGAAAAGGAGGAAGAAAGAGGATTGGGTCTAAGGAGACAGTGTTGAATTTATGATGGGAAGGAGGCAGTCAGCTTCGGGTTCCTGAATTTATCCCACAGCAAATTCAGGTCTGCCATATGGCATGAGCCCCCAGGCCAGTTGGTTCCTCAGAGATAGTCATCCCATGTGGGAGAAGAGCATGGCGGCCATAGAACTCTGGAGGGTGCTCAAGGGACAGGATAAGAAAGTCAGAAATTGCAGGAGGTGAGACATGCCTCCCAGCTTCCCAGATATCAACTCTTGGGACAAAAGCCCTGGCTACCTGTGCTAGTTCTAGCTCTGCCTGATTCCAAGTTTAGTGCTGTATTTACTATATTGCATTACTCTGAGTTAAGTAATAAAATTCTTCCCATCTTACAGGTGAGAAAACTGCGCCTCAGAAGCTGTGTGATTTATCAATAACTAGGATCACAGAATTAGAGGTTCAGAGCTAGAAAGGACATAAATGCTTGGGCAGCCAGTTTTTGAAAATGCTTGATAATATGTGTTGGAGGGACCCTGCCCTCAATTCAGAATTTTAAAAACTATTTCTATGAGATCACATCTCTACTTTTGTAACTGAAATCTTTGATTTACTGCCCCTCCCCCTACCTTCCTCCCCCTCCCCCGACCCTGATTATTCTTCATTCCCTAGGAAGGCTTGTTTCTATATGTGTCCCTCAACGGCTGCTCAAAAATAAAGTATGTCGCTTTTGTAAGCATAGGGGACTGGTGTGGGACCGTCTTCCACTCACCAGATCATAACCCATCTGTGACTTAGTAGGAGTTAGCTGAGTTTCATATAACTGAAATGACTTGCCTGGGTCACAAGCTAGCAAATGTCAAAGGTGAGATTTGAACTCGTTGTTTTGACTCTAAACCCAGTGCTCTAAGAGCTACACCACATTGCTTCTAAAAATTAAACAATGTTGCACTATTCAGGATGGAGCAGGGCAAATTTTAAGATGTTTTGTTCTTGGTTTTTCACTGTAGCACAAATGCTATGGTTTTTTTTTGACAGAACAGAGATCTCTTTGTGCTCACCTATGGAGCTCTGGTGGCCCAGTTGTGCAAAGACTATGAAAAGGACGAAGATGTCAATAACTATCTGGATAAAATGTAAGTGGAGGACTCTCCTGCATTGTATATTAATAATGAGTTTCTCTTGCCTTTTTTTAAAAAATCAGATTTCCTGGTTCTTTTCTAAGACTTTCATTTCTATGACCCTCTTCTTAAAGTAGGAAAGGAAAGATTCCCAAAACCATTATTTGTGTGACAGGTCATTAAAGGGACATATTTCTTCACAAATTTAATGCAAAAAGCCCCCTATGAAATACTTCCCCCGCATTGGTTGGAAGCCAAATAAATCTTTGTCATTCAGTTCCAGTCAAAATATGGTGGAACTGACATGGTTATGTTAGAGTTATGAGGAGTCATCATAAATTCTCATTTACAGAAATCTCCTTGTTTTTTTAGGCTGTGTTGCATAGTGGGTAGAGAGCCATGCCCAGTGCCAAGAAGACCTGAGTTCTAGTTCTGCCTCCCTCACATCCTGGTTGTATGATCCTGAGCAGGTCATTTAAACTCTCAGCGATCTAGCAACTCTCTAAAACTGTAAGCTATAGAAGCGCCAACATGTGTTGGTAGAAATTTCCTTACCAGGGAGTTCCCTATATCAGTAAAATCACAGGTCCAACTTTTATGCTTACTCTTGTTTTCATATAATTTCCTACAATTATATTAAAACTCCTTCTGATCACCCCTCTTAAAAACAAGGGCCATCCTCATTTGTAAAAAAACTCTTTCACCATTGTTACTTCATTCTTCATTCTTGAGGAAGAATAGGACATCAGGGAAATGATGCCATGACTTGCAGGTGAACTGGATTTAAGGGAGCGAAGTCTGTGCAAAGTCTCCAGCCTAACTCTCTCTTCCTGAGTCATCTGAACCATATTCTCAAGATAATTTCATTAGTAGTTAAACAGAGGTCATATAAAGAACACTGGTGCTGAAGAGTTCAGTCACAAATCATCGGGAAATGAAAGTAGTCAGCGTGTTTTTGTATCTCGTTTGTAGAACAATATCAAGGAGATGAATCATAGGATGACCCTTAAAACTTTTTAGACCTTTCTGCTTATATATGTTAGGAGAGCTTGGCAGGAGACCTTCTTAGGTAAATTAGGTGGCCTAGCATTGTAGCAGTTCAATTGGCTACTGAATTATATTCAATTGATTATAAAAAGTCAAGGTTAAGGAGATTTATCTATGTAAGGGTGCTGTAGAAAGTACAAGTAGACATGAGAGTAAAAAGGGCTTGCCCATACATCTTCTTGAATGAATCAAAGCCATTGTGTGACATGGAGAAGCTGTATCAGAATTAGGGAAAAAGAGATTCTGATCATCAGGACATGTTTGCTCCAACATGAAACAAAGGGAGGACTTACCTGTGTCAGAAAATGGAGATTTTGAGGATAGTCCTTGACATTGTCCAATGGGACAATGAGCATTGCACACTTAAGGAAGTCAAATGACAAGGTCATTTCTTTCCCCAATTTACCTTACTAATGTCTATCCCCAAACACAATAATATAAAATTTTGTTCATTTTCTAAATATTTCCAGCAAACTGGATTTTGATTCAACCACAAAAAGTTTAGGGGTTAACCAGAGAGAGATATAATGTAAGATTAGTCAGAAAACTCAAACTCTAAGTATTAAATTTTTTTCTTAGCTTGAGGCTTGGAGCAATTGTGACTAAATGAGGAACTTTTATTTAAAATAAACTCCCTAAAGCTGATGAGAAGAAAAGATTACATTTCTCATAGACCTAAATATAGATAGATCTAAATAGACAAGCTAATTATTATAACAGTGTTATAATTTTTTCGGGAAAAAAACTGATACAAAAAGATTGAAATATTTTTCTGAATCATTGCATTTCTCCCTGAAAACATCATTTTCTGTATACTTTCAGTCTTTTTTCTTATTTTAGAAGCTATTTTTATTTTTCCAGATTGATTCGTTCAACACAGTTTTTTGGAATATATACTTAAAGAGGCATGCATATCCCTAGAAGAAACAAAAAGCACAGCTAATGAGATTTGGAGGGGGGAAGAGTGGGTAAGAAATATAATTACATCAATTTATTGAACTCCCAATATGGAAACTCTCCCCCAATGCACTTTGGCAATATGGTAATAGAGAGCTGACAGTAATAGAGAGGTAAAGTCAAACCAATTTGCCATAGCAGAAATGTGTAAGATGTAGGATTTGAACCAGACCTTCCTCTGGCCCTCTGTTATGCCAAGCTGCCTCTTTTGGTATTGAGATGAGACCTTAAGTTAGTCCTTTATTTGCCCTCATTATAGCACTAATTATCTTGTAAGGGTTGAAAAAAAGTACACAATAAAAATTACATAAATTTCACTTGTCTAGCTTGTTTTACTTTGCTTAATTAACAATCTTGCATTATATTTGCTTTCTTCTATAGAACTAAAGCTATAAATGATATCACTATTAGTAGCAATAATAACTAGCATTTGAAAATTTGCAAAGAATATTCCATATGATATCTCGCTAGCAGAAGGAACATTTATTTTGCTCTAATTCTAAAGGATGAATAAAATAGTCAATAGGGTAGAGAATAATACTGAGATTATTTCAGAGCTTCCTGATGAATCTATGCAATCATACTTGAATGCCATAAAAATGCTCTTGATATGAAGGTATCTATCATGTGCTTTGAGTAAACTTAATCCAGGAAAGGGGCAGCTGGGTGGTGCAGTGGATAGGGCACTGGGCTTGGAATCAGGAAGACGTTCATGAGTTCAAACCCAACCTCAGACACTTACTTAGCTGTGTGACCCTGCTCAAGTTGCTTAACCCTGTTTGCCTCAGTTTCTTCATCTGTAAAATGAGCTGGAGAAGGAAATGACAAACCACTCTGGTATCTCTGCCAAGAAAACCCTGAATGAGGCCATAAAGAGTTTGATTCGACTGAAAGGATTGAGCGTCAGCAATCTGGAAAAGTGGAATTTACACCATGTGTACACCAGGCACAACCAGAGATGATCACCATTCTCAAACACAATTAACAGTATTCTAAATGAGCAGACACTGCTTTTGACGTTCACCCATCTTTCCTTCATCTCATTCACAGGGGTTATGGTATAGGAATACGACTAATAGAAGACTTTTTGGCTCGTTCTTGTGTGAAAAAATGCCACAGCTACTCAGAAATTGCTGACCTAATTGCACAGGTAAACACTCTTCATTTCCATCACATCTATTTTCTTAGTCTTTAGTTCTGTGATTGTATTCTGTAGCTTCGAAAAAATCATATAAGCTTTGTTTGGAAGGGACTTTATCAGTCATCTAGTCCAGTTGGCACCTCTTTACACCCGAGAGTCCTTTACAATATCCCTGATGAGCGGTCATCCGACCTTCACATGCTAACTTTCATTGATGAGGAATGGCATTTTCTTAGAAGATGCCTTATATAAAAAATGAGCTTATTGTAATTATATGCACTTAGAAAAATCTGTGCTAAACTGAAAGGTCTGCTTAGTTGAATTCCCTTTAAGTCTTACACCTGAAACAACCTTTTAAGTGTGGAATGTTTACACACAAGTCAAGAAATGGTGGTTATCCAAGGAGCTGTGATACTGCATATCCTGGTCTGGCTATTGGCCATAGAAATCAATTCCCTTTGTAAATAATTACTTTGTAGATAATAAGGCTGCCTGTGCAGCCCTATCTCATTACTATCTTGGTCCAAAACGTTAGGGTCATATGGTTGGAAAAGATAGAAATAACTGTATTCCTTTGCTTAATATCTCTGTGCCATAGTTAAAAAAACAACTAAGTCAATTGTTTTAGAAATATTTTATACTTATACATTTATATTTGTGCATAAACGTACAAACACAGAATGTTCCAAAAATCTTAGCATTTTAATCTATTAAATTTATAATCTATTAAATTTTAATCTATTAAAGCTTACAGATGTATGTGTATGTTTATAATGTATATGTGTATGTCCATAATGTGTATAATAGCTAATGCTCATATGACATTTTAAAATTTGCAAAGTGCTTTACATTATCTTAGCCCCACAATCACCCTCTGAGGTAGGTTCTATGGCTATTATTACGCCTATTTTACAGATAAGGAAAATGAGTTTCAGGCTAAGTAACTTTCACATTGTCACATAATTATCATCAAAAGCAGTATTTAAACCCAGGTTGTCCTGACTGTGGGCTAAGTATTCTATTTTCTAACTTAATATTGAACGAATAGTTTATTTTAGAGTTGGAAACATAGTGAGCCTTGACTAGATCACCAAAAAAATTATTATAATCTAATGGACCAGAAATTACTGATTATTAAAGTTGCAATCATTTCCAAATCAGCTGCTTGTGTACAGTCAGTCCATAAGCTTGTTAGAGAAATGATTGAAATCAAAACCTACTTAGAAGAAATGATAAAAGTGAGATACAGTATGCAACTGAAGTAATTCTAACCTAACCTGTTTAAACGATGCGTTGATGCCAAAAAAGAAGGAAATCCATAAAAGGATAAATTTGGACATATCATTGCCATTTTCTAAGCAAGTCTAACCGATGTAAATCAATTGTTACAACAGGGAGCCCGGAAACTGCCTCAGTCAGCAAACATTTGATTTACACCCAACAGGGAAATGTAGGCTTGTCAGAGGAGTTTGTACTCTCCCTGAGGATATCCAGTACTTGAACTCTGGTTCAAGTGGAAGACAAATTTCTTAGAGATTTGCTTGCCTTGTGCTTATTTTAACATTACAGAGACTACAAAGATCCATACTTGCTCAAAAGAGTTCAACTAGTAAAAATACAAAACAAAACAAAAAGATGAAGAATGATTCTTGTCTAGAGTATGATATTTTCATTTATGGGACAACCAAAAGTCCACCAGTATTTCAGCCTTGGACAGACATTGAGCACGGACAATAAATAAGAAATCCAGTGGACTGGATTGCATTTAAGGAATTGTGCAATACTTTTAATGATCCCAAGCATCTTCCTGAAGGAAAGGCTAATTCTTTTTAACAACAGTATTCTTCTCCTGCTACTACGTGAGTAATGGAAAAGCACAGTTTGTGAAGAATTCTCTTTGCAGGTCATCCAAAAGGCAATGGGCAGTTGGGTAGGTCATGACAGGTTAATAGTAAAGAATGCCTCAGAAAAGTGATGCAAAGGAGATATCAGAGCAATAAGTGAGGTTGGCCAGTCATGTAGTAAGAAGAAGAACTGATGGATATTCTACCTGCTACACTAGTATCCATATGATATCAAAACTAGAGGAAGGCCTCTGATGTGTTGGGTGGACCCCCTATGGAGGATCTATAGGAGGACATGTATAAGAGTTACTCCAGAGGAGAAGGTAAGATTGGGATTTCCATCATCTGGGAGAGAAGCCACATCAATGAGAGCACAGATCCATCAAAATAGAAGAGTATAGTGATCATAGGTCAGCTGTTTTTCAATGTATATTGGATACAATGGATAGGTTGGCTCTCCTAGTAGATAACATTATTGATAACATCCGAGAAATCATTCTGGTTCATTCCATTTTCAAGCCGTGCTCAGTGTGTTTGATTTACCACAGAGGCACTCACTGTTATCAGCCATATCCATAAGTCATGGACACTTTTGGCTTAAGAGCCAGTTACTCAATGACTGGCCAAAATTAACTTCAGAATAATCCCGTTCATTATCTTATTTACTGAGTCAGGTAATACTGATAGCGGCATAGCATTAAATTAAAAATAATGCAACCAAAGGAAAAACAGGTTTATGGATCTTTGTGCCAGTGAATTTTAAATTACAATTTATAGGTTCATGGAATTTAGAACTAAAAGGAATTTTAGGGATCATCTAATACACCCCTCTCATTCATGGTTCAGAGGTCCAGGAAGGTGAAGTTATTTAAATAAATGAAGTCATACAGTATGTAGCAGAGTGATTTTTATTTTTGTTATTCCAAACTTGAAAGACACTATCATGAATATTTCTGGTATACAAAGTACAGAAAGAAAGTCGCATATATGGCACCATGAATCCCTTATTAAAAAGAACTTGCTTTTAAAAAACATATAATAAATTAAACATGTTAGTTTCAAAGCTGTCCCGATTTTCTAAACTTTTTTCTGTTCTTTTTTATGTGTGCTTTTTTCAAATAGTATAATGACCTTTTCCCCCTTCTTTTGACATTGCTATCAATCTCTCCTTCACAAAAGTTAAAATTAGAAATCAAAAACTAAGCGTAAAATATTATGTGCCTTCATCACATCTCTCTCTCTTTGTCTATCTATTCATCTATCTACATAAGTATGCAGTACAATACGTTACACCATTTGTAGCTCATATCTCTTTGAAATTTAATATTCGTAAGGACAATTATATATTCCTTATGCTATCCAGCATTCTAGGGATCCAATGAAATAGCTTTTTCCACTAGCTTAGCTACATGAAGGTTTTTTTGGTTTTGTTTTGGTAATCAGGCTAAACAAGAGAAGGCTGATGATGGACTTAGCAATCCTTTTCATGAAGAAATAATTTATAGAAAATGATGAGAAGATATTTTTTTCCATTGAGTGCAAGAGAAGTGTGCTTCAGTTTCAGCATATAAATGCATATAAATTCTCCAACAATAGTTGCTAATTTGGTACATCCTGCTTCAGTTAAATTCAACAAGTCTGTTAGACATCTGCTATGTACCAGTGCACTGTGTTGGGATCTGGGGTTATAAAGACAATCCCTGTCCTCAGAGAGCTTATATGTAACTGAATGGATGTGGGAACGTGGGGAATTGTACATAGCAGGAACTTGCTTGTTAACAATGCTTGTTCACTGGTTAATACATATACATGAATACTAAGTGCATGCAAAGTGGTTCCAGAGTGTGGAGGAAAACACTTATGATTACAGGAGAAGGGAATCAGGAAAATTCTCTTGTAGGAGGTGAAGCTTGGAGAGATCGAAGAGTTCTAAAAAGCAAAAATAAGGAGGAATTATCTTCCTGGTCTAGGGAACAGACTGTGAAAAGGCACAGAGTCAGAACACAGAATACTTTTTGTTTATCCATATTCATTAAGTACATTAGTCCGAAGCTTTCCCTCTCCTCCTCCATCCCTGGTTGGGGCAACAGGACTTCATTTGGAGAAGATGTGTGGATTCTCTCTATGGTACTTTGTTTCCTGTATTTGTAAATTCTAGGCGGTTTTCTTGTATTATTTCTTGCATCATGGTATTCAAGCTCTTTAAACTGAATTGTCATGTTCATCCGGGAGACCTGTAGTGAGTGTAGTGTCATGTAATGAGAGTGAAGAACCTAACTGATGAATATCCTACCTGCTACATTAGTATGCATATGATATCAGAACTAAAGGAAGGCCTCTGATGTGCTGGATGAACCAGCTATGGAGGATCTATCTATAGGAGGACATGTGTAAGAGTTACTCAGGATGAGGAGGTAACATTGGATCTCCATCACTTGGGAGAGTACCCTTATCAATGAGAACATAGTCTAGGCTGTTCCTTTGCATCTGTCTTTGACATCTTATGTCTTGCTCATATAAAGATCATGTTTTCTTTCAGCATGATTGCTTTTTGTTTCTTCCCAGATGGTCTTTCAATTCTATATATTTGCATTTCCAATTAACTGTTCTCTCTTTTATATCTTTGTAGAGAATACTGGATTCAAGCTGGGTTTTTTTCCTATTTTGCCAGTCACTTCTGCTTTGCAGAAATTTTGCTATGGCTTCAATTTTGTTTTCATGATTCTTTTCTCCCCTTAACGACTAAGGAACACCCTGCTGCTGCTGTATGACCTTTTTTACAATCCTGAGTGTCCTCTGTCTCTCTGAAAATTAGTTGTTGATTCAGTTTCTTTTGATTTGAAATTTTTATTTAGAGATGTCTGGACTTATTTAGATGTGTTACTGAACATCTTCCCTTCTGTTTTAGAACCTTCCCTGTTGATTTATATGATTATGCTTAAGGTTTATAAATAAGTTTTCTTCCTCCTGACATCTTTGGTAACTTGTCTTTTTTCCTTGCATATCCCTACCACTCACTTTTTTACTCCTCCTGCTATGGTAATGGATTTCCCAAGGGCTAGACCACAAAATTTCCCTTGTTGGGAAATTCTCTTTTTATTGGCCTCAGGCCCTGTCCTAAGTGGCTTCTGGGATGGGGAACCAGAACAGGCTTCATTTAGATGCCAATCTCATTTCCTTCAGACCTGGTACAGGCTTGTCCTCCTACTCCACAAACACACACGCACTAGTGCCCTGCCCTACCTCCCTCTGTTTTCTAATTTTCTGGTTGAGGGCTACTGTACGTTGTTGCCACCTCCAGAAAAAGCACACTTCCATTTTCCTGTATGTCTCTTCTTTCCACTTTCCTAAATTTCCTTTTCTCCACCGAAGAAGGGGATGGGCAGAGCTGATATCTACTGCTTAGTACCACAGAATGGTACGATGAGGGCAGAGGCAGACAATGCTATAGCTCACCCTTTAGACTGTAGCAACAGAAAGGAGATTGCTGAGCAGATCCTACCTAATACAAATCTATGGTTTGGGTGTGCTATACTGACAGAGTGTGGTTTGTGGGAGAAGGGTGCTGACTGAATTTGAGATTAGAGATTAGCACTCTCTCATGTTAATTCATCGGTCTTTAGGCTGTTAAGATTCTTGGTGTCTTAGTCTGCCAACTCAGCTCTAATTACTTTATCTCTTGTGCATAATTCTTGTTTTGGGGATTTGAGGTTTGGAAAAATTGTGTAGTTCTCTATCTTGCTTTTCAAGCAGACCGTAACAGGATCACATGTGTATACTTCTATTTACAGAAGTATATGTACTCCAACAAACTCCTTAGTAACCTTATAGCCTGAAAGAGTTATTGCAACTTTAAAAGGCTCCTGAATTCCAAATAATGCATAGTTTTGACCTTATAAAAATTGGATTCATTCACTGTTAAAATAGAAATGATTTAACCTCTGATTTTTACATGGCTCCTTATCTCAACATTCTGCTCATTGAGAAGTTCTTCTTAATAGTTCATTTATAGCTTTTCTGCTGCATCCATTCTTACTTCATATTTACAAAAAAATTAAATAAACAATTATTTAGAAACAATGTAGAAAGAACACTGACCTTAGAATTGGAAGACCTGAGCCTCAGCTTTGGACTGTCCTTGTTGTCTCATCCTGAACAAATCACTTAACCTTTTTTTAGATTTAAGATATACCTATACATGTGCACGTTGGGTCCTTAAGGATGTAGACTGTTTAACTTTTGTTTCTGTATCACCAGTGATGAGCACGGTGCATGGTACACAACCAACGCTTGTTAAGTAATTTAATGATAGATCAGGAGTCTTGTTGTTCTCATAAGGTCATAGATTTAGAGTTGGAAAGGACTTTGAAGGTCATGAAGTCTAACCTCCACATTTTACAAGTGAGAAAGAATTGAGAATCCAGCCTAAGACCACAAAATGTTGCAATCATAATTTGAACTCTAGGTCTCTGACTTCAAAATCAGTGCTCTTTGCATTGAACTATACTGCCTCTGTAAAACATGTATGATAACATTTGTCCTACTTGTCTTGAAGGGTTGTTATACAGAGAAAATAAAATAATGAAATAAAATGAAATACTGTTAATAATGTTGACACTCTATAAACTGTAAATCATATATTAATGCAAATATAGCAATGACTCTGAACTCATTATTCCAGAGGCAGGCCAGCTACATCTCTACCTCCATTGTGGGGTTCTCAACCCCATGAAGCATTGAGTCTTTCTTTAATGTAAGCCCCCATTCTGGTAGGGTTCTCTCTGTCTCTGTCTCCCCTCCTTTTCCTCCTCCCCCCCTTCTTCTTCTTCTCTCTCTATTTTTCTGTCTCTCTCTCTCTCTCTCTCTCTCTCTCTCTCTCTCTCTCTCTCTCTCTCTCTGTCCCTGTTTCCTTTCTTCTCTCTCACATCTCTCCTTCCCTCCCCCCATCTCACACAAACATGCACATACATGCGCGCGCGCGCACACACACACACACACACTGTTAACCATCATGATGAACACCTTGGTTCCATTTAGCCAGTTAACACTGATTTGCTTTTACAAAGGGACATTTACTGTGAAAATATTGCAAGCACAGAAACACAAAGAGTTCCTCCCAAAACCTGGGTAAAACACACTCCTCCATTACACTTGAGTCCTTACATAGACTGGATTCAGATTTAACACACTTTCCACTCAGCACTCACCCCACCCAGTTCACATCCAAACTCAGCTTGGCCAGTGAATGGATGAGTTTGCATCTTTATGCCTGCTGGACTGTCCTAGATGGTATGGGTACTCAGGATTTTGCTCCTTACCATCTAGTTTCCAGAAAAATTCTGGCATGAAATCTGGCTCCAGGACTTTGGGGAGCTCACTCTCCAGATCTTCAAAGCTCACAAGGTCATACCTATTCCTAATCTCTTTCACCTAAGACAGGAAAGGTCAAAATGGAGACCTGTTTGTTGGCTTTAGATAAAGAGGTTCCTAGCTCTCTTCCCTTATAACATTCTCTCTCTTTCCAGAAAGCCACAAAGCAGAAAAGAGCCAGACAAAGAAAATGACTCTGGATACCTACTTCCTTCTGAACGCATCTCAGTTTTATTACAATCAACCATCCACTTCTTTGTTATGTGGCTAGCAGAACTGCTCCACATTGGAGAATAGGATGCTTCTATTACACATCATCATGTCTTTCTAGAGACAGGCTCCCTAGCATCTTCCTCTATGGGAGTGATTGCATCAACGCCCCCTGCAGCACAAAATGCTTCGGTCTGTCTCATGTCAGAGTGATTAACTCCTATTCTTTTAGCCTTCCTTCAAAACAAAATTTTCCAACCCTTTAATCATTTTCTATTCTCATCCTCCAGTTGATGACACCTGATGCATAGATCCTTCTTCTGACACTTGATAAAAGGTTAGACTTTAGTTACACACCCAATGACTAATACTTTTGAAAAAATAGAATGCCTAGCATCAGAATGCTAAGTTCCTTTTGCCAGTAATATCTCATTAATCCTTATACTGTCCCTATGAAGTGGGCAGCTAATGTTTTACAGAAGGGGAGATCAAAGCCGGAGGAAGCTGTCTTGTGACTATAGTTGTATGCTATTTACAGTCATCAGCAAAATCAGGAATAGATTGTCCACTGAACCCATGCTGCATCAGGCCATGCTGATACCAAATGCACTGCATCCCACCTTCTACAGGAAGCCTTTCCTGATCCCCACTCATTCTAGGGCCTTCCCTCTGTTGATTCCCTCCACTTTATCCTGTATTTAGCTTGCGTGTATGTACTTGTTTGCACTTTGTCTCCCCATTAAATTGTTAACTTCTTGAGAGCATGGACAGTCCCTTTCCTTTCTTTGCATTCCCGGCACTTTTATGCAGTGCCTGGCACACAGTAGGGGATTAATCAATCCTTATTGACCAACAGTCTCCCCAAATATTAAGAAACTGCTTCACCCTCTGTGTTTCTAATGTACCAGTAACTAACTGAATGAAAGACAAATGCTCAAAAAGGCAAGCGATTTAAAATAATATTAATTAATAACATAAGATACAATGGTTTCATGAGGTAATTAATACAAGTAGCTTGAAGTCAAAAGAGACCAGACCCTAGACTGTGGAGATAGCACTTAGTAGCAGGGTGGTCATGGGCAAATCACCTAACCTTTCTGAATTCCAGTTTTCTGATCTGCAAAATGGAGAAAAATCACACCAGGGCTGCAGACACTACATGCATGAGAATAATTATTAATATCACAGAATCATATGATTGGGAAGAACTCAAAGATTATCTGGTCCACCCTATACTGAAAAAGACTTCATTTTACAGATAAGGAAGCTGAGACTCAGTGATGTAAAGTCACTAAGGGCAGCTAGGTGGTGCAGTGGATAGCACATTAGTGCAGGAGTCAGGAGGACCTGCGTTCAGATCTTACCTCAGACACCTGTGTGACCTTGGGCAAGTCACTTAACCCCAATTGCCTCATCCTGAGTCATCTCCAGTCATCCTGATGAATATCTGGTCACTGTTTTCAGATGGCTCTGGAGGAGAAGTGAGGCTGGTGACCTGCACAGCCCTGCCTCACTCAAAACAAAGTCAAGTGCAAGTCATGTCATTATTTCTCTGATGGCATGGTCTTCTTTGGCAACGAAGGATGAACACACACACACATCCACACACACACACACACACACATACACATACATCATATCTGCCCTATACTTTTACAAAGGAAAAATGGCAGAGGTAAAATTCCTATGCCTCTTTTGCAATTTGTGACTACTGTAAAACTTTCTTAATATGTAAGGTCATTTTTTATGACATTTACTTAAAGGTATAAGTTCAAACATTTAGTGAGACACACAAAATGGTAAGTAGCATTTTCATATAATTTTGAAACATTTTAATAATATAGTCTTTCTTTTAAAGTTTGGAGTGCTTTACATCTATTATCTCATTTGTTCTTACAAATGGGATAGTGAAGGGAGGCTATATTATCTATATTTTTACAAGCAAGGAAACTGAGGCCCAGAGGGGCTAAGTCCCATGCTCAAGGTCACAGAACAAGTCAATTTTTATATATAAGGCCAATATAAAATTATAGTACCAATATAAAATTTTCACATCCTATCTCCTCAAAATTATGCTCTACCAGAGACTCCAATACTTCTTCATAACTATTCATCTCATTAATATGGGTTTTTTTCCTCCAGTAATATATGTATATGACAAACCATCCATGCCTTCCTATCCTATGTAACTCTTCTCTGCATTGCAGTATAAAGAATACTGGATAGGAAGGCAGAAGACAAGTTCACATGCTAGCTCTTTTACTTTCTACCTATTACCTTGGATAAGTCACTGAACTTTTCTGGGCCTCAGTTTCCTCATATGTAAAGTGAGTAAGTTAGATTGGATGAGCTCTGAGGTCCTTTCCAAATCTGTATCTACATCACAAAGTCATAAAGAGGCATATCTATGCCCTCCTATGCTGATTGCTGAATTGTTAGCAACATTTTGATGGTCTAAGCAAAACAAAGTAATGGACCAGGGGGGATCAGATGAAGGACAATTAAATTTGATTCATCTTTTTTGTTGGACTCTGTCTCCATACTAGAGACAAGCAGAGATGAGACTGACTGAATTTAGCTTTGTAGACTAAGTCAGCAATGTCTCCATAAACATCCAGTGCTTAGCACAATGCTTGACACATAGTAGGCACTTAATAAATGCTTGTTGACTGAATGAGAAATATGACCACACTCTTGGAAAGATGAAGATTCTGGAAAATACTAAAACATTTTGATGCTTTCATGAAAAAACGTCTCACTGGCATTTATATTTCTTAATGTTGGTAGTCAAAGGCTATGCCTTTCAGTTCTTTCTAAAGTATACACCATTTAGATTTCCTTTAAATGTTCTGTTTTGGGTGATTTAATTTATATTGCAGCCTATAAGCATTTGCATTCAATTATATCATTGATTTTTACATCACTCAATGGAAAATCGTTGCTTGCATTATTTAATTAAGGTAAAATTTCAACTGCAAATTCATCATTAGATTTAGAGGGCTTCCTTTTTTGCTTTCAAGAATAAAGACATGCATGAACAACAGGTCCAGTGTATTAGATTCCAGTACTGTACACTAACAGTCTGAGAGTCAGGCACCATTAGCCATTCTGTGCTGACATTTTCCTCAATCTTTTTCATTCAGTCTACTGGGAGTAACAATAATATATGTTGCTTGCAAAAAAAGACAATCAATCTCTGTCACTCCGATCTAAGTAGTGCACAATTAGTATTGATCCTACTCAGGAAAAAGCCCATCCTGCTTTTACATGTTAGTGTATGCAAAGGAAACTTTCCTAAATAAACTGTCAGTTAAAAGGCAAGCTAGTCAGAGGAAAGCCTTATGGAAGGTTTACCTACAAAATCTAAACATATCTCCATGACTTTCCAAATCCTCTTCCCCATCTTGGGGCTTCCCACACTTCTCGTGTTCATCAAAATCCATCAGAAATGTAAAATCCTTGTGAACAGGGTTCATTTCATTCTTTGTCCTCTACCCCCTAATATACCTGTCCTAGTGCCTAGCACATAGTATATACTTAATAAATGATTATTGATCTATTGATGCCCATGTAATTAAGTTGGGATATGCTTAAACAATGTCTAATATTCCAAGTCAGTGACTCAATCTCTGGATAAAGTAAAGCACATTTACATCCGGAAATGTTTTAAGCCAGGAATGGTGGCACTTGCCTATAATTCTGCTGCTGAGGAGTCTGAGGCTGGTGGATCACATGACTTTGGGAGTTCTGAGCTGCAGTCATAATAAGCTGATCAGATGTGTTGTCACCATTATGGTAAGCTGCTGAGAGCTAAGGGCCACCATATTGCCTAAGGTGGGTTGAACTGGATCAGGTCAGGAATGGAGCAGGTAAAAGTTCTTGTGCTAGTCAGCAGGGTCCCATAAGTGACAGCTACAAATCTAGCCTGGGTGAGATAGAAAGACACAAAGAAGAAAGGAAGGAAGGAAGGAAGGAAGGAAGGAAGGAAGGAAGGAAGGAAGGAAGAAAGGAAGGAAGGAAGGAAGGAAGGAAGGAAGGAAGGAAGGAAGGAAGGAAGGGAGAATGGAAGAAAAAATAAAAACAAGGAAGGAAGAAAAGTAAGAAAGAAGAAAGGAAGAAAAGTTTTAATTCCTTTAGAATTTGAAACTATATATTTTCTTTTCCTAAGTAGTTTGGTATCTTCCCTACTCTTGAAAGTCTCTGTATCTTCCATTGGTATAGATACAAAACAAAGGAAATTCAATAAAGGCCCTCATAGACCTTGAAGAATTTACAGGAGGGTATGGATCATAGGGTCAAAATCTTGGAAGTCGGGCTCTGACTTCACTGGGTACCTCACTGCATAGAAGTCACAATTACAAATAAAGACAAATCTATTTTTCTTGACTTTTTTTTTTTGTCCAGACCTATAATTTCATCTGTGAGGTGAGCTCCTGGCATGAATACACTACTCTCTTCCTCCTCACAGATCAACAACACCTCACCTTAGGGAATTGCCCTAGGGATGCTGAGAGGTTAAGTGACTTGTCCTTGGTTGTCCAACCAGTATGTATTGAAGGTAGAGGGCATGAACCCAAGTCCTTTTGGCTCCAAAACCTATCCACTATCCATGATACCACTCTGTTTTTGCTTTTATTTCTATAAATTTTGACTTTGCTACTTTTACTGCTTGGAGAGACCAGAGCAAAAAAGTGTTTTAAGCCACACCTATAATCTCTGCTGCTAGTGAGGCTGCGACTGGTCAATCAGAGAGCAGGGGGCCACCATATTGCCTAAGGGAGAGGGAACTGGACTAGGTTAGAAATGAAATAGGTCAAAGCTCTTGTGCTGATCAGCAGTGGGTTTCATAAATGGTAGCTGAAACTCCAGCAAATTAATCTTTCAAATTAATTCATTGATCACTAATTTCTAAGTTTCTATGACAGTTATCTGGATATTTTCCAGTAGAACCAGTGTTTTGTGTTTGTACTCTAGATATGATGCACTTAAATCAGGTTCCTTTAGGTTGTACAAGACATAAAGTGCTGGACCTGGAGTCAGGAAGACCCAAGCTCAAATCCTGCCTTGGACATTTTCTGGCTGTGTGACCCTTGTGACCCTTGATAAGTCATTTAACCTTGTTTGCCTCAGTTTCTTCATATGTTAAATGGGGACAATAACAGCACCAAGTTGTGAGGATCAAATGAGACCATATTTGTAAAGTGCTTTACAAAACTTAAATGCTAGCTAGTAGACTACAAGCTCAGAATCTCACCAGTCCAGGAATGAAGAAGGCAGGTATGGAGAAGAGGGAAGCGCAAATATGGCTCTCCGGGTATTCTAATATACTTTCTGTAATGGAGTGAGTCTCCCCAGATAGGAATAATGCCATTTGCATTATTTTACCCTTCAGTTCTATTCTTGGTTACTTTAAGAACTAATGCTCTTACTGAGGGTATAGGAAAAGTCAGTTGTTCTACACTATTATTAACTAATCTATAACTCACAGGATCATAGATGTAGAGTCGGAAGAGATCTCATAGATTTCTAGTCCAACTTCCCCACTTCCCCTCCATCTTATTTTTGAGGACGCTAATATCCTTGCCTAAGGTCACACAAGCAGTAAGCAGCAGAGTCAAGATTTGAACCTAGGACCTCTAATTCTAAATAATTCCATTGAACCATGCTGTTTTTCAGTTCATCAAACTTATCTCAAGTGACACCACTCACCTTAAAGCATTTCTTTGTCACTGCAGTTTATGGCTATTTCCTCTTCCTGCCATGGTTCTAGATAAGTGAATGAATGCAACTGTCTCCTCCACCCAGAAGCATCTTCTTAAGTCTAAAAGGAAGAATTAGGCTAAAAAGCTTCTTTTAAATATAGGACCACTTGTCCTCCTGATACAATAGAAAGAACGTTGACGCTGGAGTTATATAATCTGGCTCTGCTACTTATTGCCTATGTTACCTTAGACAAGGTTCCCTCCACAATCTCTGTACCTCAGTTTCCTCATTTGTTAATATAAAAGGTTTAAACCAGATGACCTCAAAGGTCCTTTCCAGCTCTAGCTCTATAATCTTTTTATCCTAAATAAAAAACTACTTTACCTGTTAAAAACAGGTAAAAACAGATGCCTCAATAAATGGGAATTTCTTCTTTTTCTTTTGTACTTATGATTTCATTGGCATAAGGAATGCCTTGCTGCTAAAGAAACTCTTGCTAATATTTCAGCTTGGCAATTGTTCTGCAATTTAGTATTTATAGTATTGCCTGGGACCCTGAAATGTTAAATAATTTTTCCAGATACAAATATAATTAAAATATAGATCATACCTTCATGAAGGTTATACTCTGGGAAGGGGGAAGTACATTTTTATATACTTCATACATACTACAGGTATTAGAAATATGCAATAACTAATGCAGGATAGAAAGTAACATGATAGGAATAGAGCATTAAGTCACAGGAAAGAAGCAAGAAAAAGATAATTCTAGTAGAGGTTTCAAATTTGATTAGAATTATGAAGCTATTGATAGGAATGAAGTTAGGAAAGGAAGCTGGTTTGAGGTCAGAGGAGGGAAAAATGATGATTTTATTTCAGAGTTCTCCCTTATTGCCCCACTTAAGCTATCAGCTTGAGCTAGACAAATTTCCCTCCAGTGCCCAGCACATTTTTATACTCATTTCACTCTCTAAATCTATACTTATACTGTTCCTTCTCAAATTTCCCTTCTTTTCTATTTATTCAAATCTTAACCAGCCTGCAGAGATTAGCTCATCTTCTCTTTGAATTACTTTCCACAATGTGCCCCACAGTGACTTTTCTGATGTATTCAATTGGTTATTGTCTGTAGCAGTCATTTTAGCATTTATATATGACCTTATTTGTTACCTAACTTTTCCTTGTACATATTTCTTTCTTTTCAACTATACTGCAAGCTTCAGTAAAGTATGGATTATTTTTTCCTTATTTTTGGAAACAACTGCAGGTTCACAGAATCATAAAATGTTAGATCTAGAAGGAAGAAATCATCTAATTCAACTTCCTTCATTTTACGGATGAGGAAACAGACTCAGAGAAGTTAAGGGACTTGGCAAAAGGTCAGGCAGATAGAAGGTGATGGAGCTGGGATTCAAACCCAGGTCTTCTGGCTCCAGGTCCAAGGTTCTTTCCACTATGCTTTAAACTAGAAGAGAGAGGAGGTAAAAGAATTTCTGCAACTTTTCTAGGTATATAATAAGTGCTAGTTTCTTTGTTGAGTGAATGGAAGATTTTTTATTTAATTCGCTACCAAATTTATTGAACTATAAAATTTCTTAAAATTCCAACTAAAAATAGAGTTCTGTAGGTCATGGAGATTCATTCATTATACATGATTATCAATGTCCTTTAAATAAGATCCTGGAAAAATTTTAAAATATGCGATGTATTCCTATAGAGTATTTGTGCCACCTAAAACATTTATGGAGCATTCTCCAGGTTTCTCTTCAAAGTTCTCCCATTTCCAATTGGCTCTCATTCCTTATTGTGCCAGGGAGAGAGTTTCAGTTACCTGGGAATCTGATTTTAACAACTTTTTTTTTTAACGCTGTGTAGCTTCTGATTACCTAAACCCAGAAATGGCTGCTAATATCCCTTTTAACAAATATAGCATGTCCTAAGCATATCTAGAGCCTACAGATAGCAAAAGTAATAGCCAAGAAGAGTCAGGCTTGGAATGGGGGCCCAGCAGGATAATAGGAGCAGTAGGTATGTGAACCTATATCAAGTGGTCTGCATGCACACTGAATATTCGAAGCCATGAATCCTGAATTCAGATTTTTTCTTCTCCCTTTCTTTGCATCCCTAGTGCATAGCATAGTGTCTGATACATAAGTGCTTCTTAAATTCTCATTGACTGTCAGAATCTTTCCTGTAACAGCCCAATCCAATTAAAGAAACATGGTGCTCAAGATTCTAGATACCTCAGACCTAATAAGTGATGAAAGATGAATGATTATTTCTGTTATTGAGTCAGATTCTTTATTGCAGCTCTTAGTATATAGCATTAAGGGCCAATTTTCCAAAAAAAAATTCATCTGAATAACTAGCTAATTAATAATGCTTATTAGGCTGCGAAGAAGTACCCATTAGAATAGCCTATAAACATGAATCTGGCGAGTTTCTTCCTACGATCCTCCAAAGCATGCATCTTGCTACCAGAATATTTTTTATCGCCCATCTTAATCTTAACCATGGGGAATAAGTTACTAGTGTTTTCCTGAATTAATCAATAACTTTTCCTTCCAGTGATTCCTGGATACCTGCTCCTTTTCATAACAATCTGACCCTAATAATTTTCCTACATGTTTCTGAGTAAAATGGAAGAATCAAGGTTGCTTCCTTAAGCACCAATCTATCTCACAGTCCACCTGTGTACTGCAAATCAACCTGTCCTTCTTAAGGTGTAGGCTAAATCCTTACATGACTCACTCCATCTCTCCTCCCCACTGAAAATACCAGGATTGGTCTTCGAAAAGGGGAGAGCAATTACTGACTGGTTCTTGTTTAAACGATCTTTTTGCCCCCACCAAACAAAACAAACCTGTGTTTTGTTTCAGTTTTTCAGTCATTGTTTGCTGTGCCAACCATCTCTCTCTCTCTCTCTCTCTCTCTCTCTCTCTCTCTCCCCTCCATACATATATACATACTATACATGTATATATGTACATTTATATCTACATGTATACATACACACACAGGTTCCACTGGCCCACTAAATTTATATATATTTATATATGTGTGTGTATACATATATATATACATATACACAAACACTTCATATATCAATATATCTATGTATAGGTATATAATTTAACACAATTTAATTGGATATATTCTATAATTCTGTAATTTATTTCAAAAAATGTTGATTGGCAGTTTTCCTCCTCACTAGGGCTGTCTTATGTGTCAACATCTTGCCTCCCCAGTAAGATGATAAATTATTCAATAACTATGTTATATGCTTCCTGTCTAGCCCTCATAGTGCCTGGCAAGTAGGCACTCTAAAATACCAGTTTAAGTGAAAAAGAAAATTTGTGACTGTTTTCCCAAAGTATGCTTCCTATTCCATCCAGCAGAGGGGAGTAGCCCACATTCACTGATATGGGGCACACCCTTAAATCAGGCTGCTATGGCTTGAGAAAAATTTTTGTATAATGAAAAGATGTTTACACAGAAATCTAACATCCACTTATTTGAACCAATTCACAAATCTTTATTAAGTGCCTGCTGTGTACCAAGCACAATGCTAGGCACTGTGAGCAGGACAGAAAGTAATAGTCAATACAATGAAATTGTCTTGAATAATGCAGTTCACCATTTTAAAAAGGAACTGCCCTCTCCCCTTGAATATTTTTCCCTTTGTTCCCAAACTGCTAATTTCTTCATCTGGAAAACAAATTGGGTTCCATGCCCTCTAAATTTCATTCCTCTTCTCAGTCCTATGAGCCTAACCCTGAACTTTGGGTCTCTCCCACCATCCAACTCTTAGCACTCTTATTCCTGAGTCTCCAAGCAATGCTGCCTACATGCCTCCTACTCAGTCCCTCCCCTCTGAGGTCAGTTTCCATTTATACTGTATATATCTGGGACATACATAGCTATTTGCATATTTTCTCCTCCATTAGAATGTGAACATCATGATAGGGTGACTGACCACAGAGGGAAATCATGGAACTTTGCCATCTGCTTTGACTACACCTCGAAGCTCTCTAACTTTGAGTAGGCTTTTACCATTGTACAGTGATCTCTTTATTCATCCATGACTATACCAGCAATATTTCTGACAACTTCCTCCTGACTCCTCAGGTCCCCAATGCCACCCTCCCCGCTTTGTCACTCAGTAGAAAACTTCACCTCCTAATTTACTGAACTTAAAGTCCTTTGCTATACTTAACTTCAATTCTCCACACTTAAAAATCCTTTTATTTCTTTACTTGTCCTCTCCTTCCTTTCTGCCTTAGTTTCCAGAATGTGTGACACTCCTCTTTACTTTTGCTTCTGATATCATCTCCTTTCATGTCTTCAGGATCTTTTTCGGTGTATGACTGTTACTTCTTTTCATCAAGTCATTTTATCTGAAACTGAATTTGACCTTGTCTGACTTGGATCTGCCCCTCTTTCCTTTTCTCTCTTTCTCTTTTGGCACCCTCAGCTTGAAAACTTGTAATCAGACTTAGCGTTTTCTACCCCACATAAAAATTAGTTGCCCATTCCTGTCAGTTCTAAATCTACAAAAACTCTAGTATCAACCATCCCTTCATCTACAATCCTCAACCACTACTGTGGTTCAGACCCTCATCACCTCTCACTTAGACTATTTCAATAGCCTCCTGACTGGCATCCTCAAATTCCTCCACCCAATCTCACAGTGCCTCAGTTTCCTCACCTTTAAAATAAAATAATTAAATTCAATGGCCTTTCATAGCCAAAGATTTCATATTTCCAACCTACTGATAATGAGCCTTTCCATAATTAGGTCAGCTAAGCTGGTCTCAGAAAAACAGACAGAATGCTTTTAGGACCAGACTGAAAACCTTTCCAAGTTAGAAGAACTTCTGTTCTGTTGGTACAACCTTCAAGAACCTCTGGTCAACTTCCCACTATTTCAAGGCATTAGACTTTGTTGTAGTTCTGGACATTTCATTTCTATAAAAACAGTAAGACAATTCTCACTTTTTTGGCTGCCATATCACACTTGCTGACTCATAGTGAACTTGTGATCCAATAAAACTCCCAGTTCTTTTTCACATGAACCATTGTCTAGACATATCTCCCCCATCACCATAACCAGATTTGAGCTGTAATAGGATCCTCAGCAGGACATAGTCAAATCTAATTAAATGATAGATGGTGAAATTGTTTTGATAATTTGAACAGATTTTTTTTTCCTATTTATACAAGAGGGCAAGCTTTAGGAAAAATAGACAGGATTTGTTTCTATGACTTTAGAATCAAATGAGAATATTAAATTTGTTGTTCCATAGGCTTTACCAAATAGGTGATCAAATCACTGACATTTCTGAACATTGTAGATTTTTTAAAATTTCATTTACACTGCAATTTTTCAGGAAGTCATGCTCACCTATGGACAATGTACTTTTATCATCCTATTCTTTTACCCACGTGAAAAGAAATCAAAGATTTTCTATTTTTTTTCTCTCATTAGTGATGGCTTCCTTCTTTATGCTTGTTTTTTCTTCTTTCAAAGACTCTATGGAGTGGAATTTATGGTGATGAAACCACTACATTAGCATAGTGGGTATTTTTCTGTTACCTTATAACCAGAAAGAATATTGAGGCATAGAGACCTTTGGTTGGTAACCAGTACACATTTATGAAACACTATATGCAAAACATTGAGGTGCTTCATGGAATCCATAGATAGGTGTAATTTTTCAGTTCAAATATTTAGTAAGTTCCTATTATGCGCAATACAATGTGCTTACAACTTTATAGGGTTAATGAAATGTGTATAAATAATTATGCTATAACTACACACACAGAAGCAGTGTGGTGTGATGGAAAGAGTGGCAGACCTGGGATCAGAGTACTTGGTTTCATTCCAGCCCTGGTTCTGACATTTTCTAACTATGTTACCCTGAGCAAATCACTTAACTTCTCTGAGTCTTCATTTCTTGATCTGCAAAAAAGGGAGAATAACACAAAAACACTATTGTAAAGAAAGATCTTTGTAAAACTTATAGTTCAATGTAAATATTATTTAATATGATAAAATATGATGGGAAATAATTGAATTTTCTATCGGCATCCTGAATAACGTGTATGTTTAGTAGAGAATAAATGAATTAAGCAACACTTGAAGGATTTAGTCACAATTTATATTATAATGCAGATGACAAACCTTTCCATATCTTAGTAAGTGAGAACTCAACCTTGAAATTTATTGCCTGGTGATCAGTCTTCTGAGGATGGATGAGCTGCTCTCAGTTTACTTAGACTGGTTCTAAGAAGATACAGAAGTTCAACACTACGCTCACTTCCGTACTTTCCAGCTGAGCTGAACTTGCTAAACCTTGTGCTTTACTGGAAAAGCTTTCGAAAAATTAGGGAAGCCTCCATGCCCCAGTGAGGCATCAAAACAGAACTCTACAGGAGAAAAGTAAAAGCTTTCAGAAGATATACAGTTTAATCTAAGTAGCACACAGAATAATAAAACATTGTTGCTTAAAATTAATTACGGTCAGTATGTTTTATACCATTGCTAAGAGTTTGGGTAAAGCAGTGAAAAGAGTTGTCTGGAGTTGGAGGACCTATGTATAAATCCTGTACCTGATGCTTGCTATCTGCATGATACTGGGCAAGTCACTTAAACACTAGAGGGCTCAGTTTCTTCAAATGTAAAATGAGATCCAGGGCATAGAGTGGAGGCTTGGTGTTCCCAGTTTTCAATTACATAGATGTATATGCGTATGTGTGTATGTGTGTGTGTGTGTGTGTGTGTGTGTGTGTGTGTGTGTATGTGTGTTTGTAAAACCATTCTATACATACTGCTATTAATCAGTTCTTTCTTTGAATACAGATAGTATCTTCTTTCCTATGTCCTTTGTAGTTAACTTAGGTATTTATAATAGTCAAAATGACTATTTTATAGATGAGAAAACAGAGGCCCTGAAAAGTGATGTCACACAAGTACTGAATAGCAGAACCAGGATCTGAATCCAGGTCCTCTCTGACTTCTCATCTAGCATCTTTTCACCTGTACCACATTTCTTGTCTTTCTCAAACTTTAGTGGTCAGTACAACATGCTCCCAGCATCCTTGAGGCACTATAAGATAGGGATGGGGCTATGTTAGCAAATTGTACTCAGCTATCATTTTGTCAGATGAAAAGGTCAACTCAGTCCAAAAATGATGCAATGTGGTTATGTAATTGTTTTGTACTGAAAAAGGAATTTTAAAGATTTTTACTTTCCTAAAGCAACAATCTGCTTTCATAATTCTAAAAGTTTTCCTAGAGTGATTGTCTAAATTATCCTTCAACTATACAAATTTAGCTTATTTAATTAAAGCAACATCTAAATGTTATGTCTTTCTGTAGTTTCAAGGTTATGTGAAAAAGTTGCTAAACAGCTTTGAGAGCTTATAACATTTTAATCTAGTTACTTCATTTTTATAAACTTTGATATAATTAAATTAGTGTTGTGTGAAAGAGTACACTGAAGAATGGGATGAAAATTAAAAAGGGGATCATGATATGTGATGATGTAATGCTAGGCTGTAAAAATCATTATGAAAGAGAATATTTCACTAAATACTGCTTCCATGTGAGAGCTGAATATCAGAGCTATTTTAATGTGAAATAGCAATTTGAGGGGAAAGGAAAGAGATGAAGAAAATTTAGAAGAATTGCTTTTTGGAAATTTAAATGTGCTCCCAATTCCATAAGATATTTAGACAATCTCAAATATTGGAAGTTCTATGTGAAATATTTTTAGTATCATGTGTCCACATGTATGTCTGGATGACTTCATAAAAATATTACTATCTTTTATTTCTATATAACATTCATTTTATGCAACCTATCCTACAGAGAGTCATTTTCTGTAACAAAAAATAAAAAAGGAAAAGGAGAGGAGGAAGCAGTTCAATGTAATTAGCCAACTTATCATCCAAGTCTGATAATATATGCAAGGTCCCGTGCAGGGGTGGGGAACTTGTGGCCTCAAGATCACATGTGGCACTCTAGGTCCTCAAGTGTGGCCCTCTGACTGAATCCAAACTTCATAGAACAAAATAAAAGTCAGTTTCCTCCATTCTTTGCAGAAGTAGGGAAATTATGGGTATGAAACCCAGCATAGAAATGTGTGGGGTACAGAGAGCCTTATCAATGAATCAGAGACTCAGATATTAGCAAAAAGAATAGTTCATTTATTGACTCTCTTGCGAAAAGGCTCCCTTAGAGTACCTGAAACATGGCACCAACTGAGGATCTGCATTTTACTCAGCAGATTATATAGTCCCTAACCACAGTCCCTGCTCCCTAGCCTCCTTCCTTGTGGCTCACTGGTGCAAGCCCTGAGGGGACGATCTATTTGAGGCAATATACACATATTATACACATAATTTTCACACATTAACCCTAAACAAAGGAGAGGAATGTGTCTGAAAACAAGGGGGAGAAAGTCTGGGAAAATACAGAGGGCGGTCTGGGAAAGCAAAGGGGGTAGTCTTGGGAAAATATAGGGAGTAGTCTGGGATAGTACAGAATATATTGAAACATGGCTTCTACATGGTCAACCTGCTGCAAATGTTTCAACCAGACAAGAAAAAATTAACCCTTTGAAGAGACTTCTGTCCTGAGAGATCCTCAGACATCATCTCTCACAGAGAGATCAGGTTTTGTTGATACATTGGCTATAGTTAGTTTTGCTTCACTATTTACCCCTTCTTAAATCATATTTTTTTATATTTTAAGCTCCAAGCTGTCTGCCTCTCTTCCCCATCTCCACCCCCTAGAAAAGGTTACCATGTGATGCAGATACACACACACACATACACACACATACACCATATGTATGTGTATTACATGCAAAACCATACCATGCCTACTTCTATCAGTTCTGTCTCCGGAGGTGGATGGCATCTTCTTTTCTACGTTCTTTGTAGTCGATTTGAATATTTATAATACTCAGAATAGCTTAGTCATTTCCTGTTATGCTTTGAACAATAAGCTGTTACCGTATCCAGCGTTCTCTTGGTTCTGCTTATTTCAGTATTCTTTACTTCATGCAAGGGTTTCCATGTTTTTTTCTAAAATTGACCTGCTCATCATTTCCTGCAGCACGGTAGTATTCCATGACAATCATATACCACAACTTGTTCAGCCATTCCCCAACTGATGGGTATCTCTTCAATTTCTAGTTCTTTGCTATCACAAAGAGAACTGCTATAAATACTTTAGAATATGTAGGCTCTTTTTTTCTTTTCTCCTGATGACCTTGGAAAATAGACCTAATAGTGGTATTGCTGGATCAAAGGATATATTCAATTTTATAACTCTGGCATAATTCCAATTGCTCTCCAAAATGATTGAATTAGTTCACAGTTCCACCAACAGCGTATTTGTGTCCTGATTTTTCCACATGTCCTCCAACATTTGTCATTTTCCCTTTCTGTCATTTTAGTCAAACTGATAGGTATGAGATGATATCTCAATGTTATTTCAATTTGCATTTCTCTAATCAATAATGATCTAGAGCATTTTTAATGTGGTTATATATAGCTTTGATTTCTTTACCCAAAAACTGCCTGTTTATATTCTTTGACCATTTATCAGTTAAGGAATAATTTATGTTGTTTTAAATTTGACAAAGTTCTCTATATATTTGAGATATAAGATCTTTATTTGAGAAATTGCCTGTAAAATCCTCCCCTCAATTTTTTTCTTTCCTTCTAGTCTTGTCTATATTGGTTTTATTTGTACAAAACCTTTTTAATTTAATATAATCAAAATGATTCATTTTGCATCTATTTCTTCTTTATTCATATCCCCTTTTTAAAAACAATATAAGTATAAGAGATAACTTTCTGAAAGGAGTAGGACTGAGGAATATACTAGGGAATATAGGATACATAAATAAAACTTATTTTGAAGAAGTCAACGGGAGTTCTATGTATACCAACATATTTATGGTGATGCTTTTTGTAGGCATAAAAAACTGGAAATTCATGTACCATGATTCGTTGAATGATTGGAGGGATCATTCAACGAATCATGATACATGAATGTCACAGAATATTATTGCACTATACAAAATGAAGATGAAGAGCCATCACTGTTTAAAGCTGTGGTGAAGTGGAGAAGGAGGTCGTGGGAATTGAATAGACGGAGGAAGAGGGAAGTTAGAATATTTGAAGGGCGTCAATATTTTTGTTGAAGTCCCCTAGTATAAGAGCAGGAACTGAGGAAGAAAGAAAGACTGCAAGCTGGGCTTGAACCCATTGAGGGAAGAAGGAGAATGTTCAGGAGCTGATTGGATGATAGATTGGCTAGCATGAACCTCAAAGGAGAGGCTGCTTAGTGATGGTGGTAGACAGAGATTATGGAAATAGTAGTGGGGAGCAAAGAAATATCCCACCGTGACAAGTGAGTCAGGAGAAAACGTGTAGCTAGTACTGGATTGTGAAAGGAATGTGACCAGAAGGCTAGAGGTCTCACTGAAGGCAGGAATGAGAAAGAAAGAGTTTTAAGATAAAAAGAATGATTTAAATTATGGAACAGGTATTCCAGAGGGCATAATGGAAGGGGTGGGCAGATTTGGAGTGGGACATTGGTGGGGTAGGGTTGATGTGGAATGAAGTGAGGGAGCGTCTGTTTGGAGATGGAGAGCAGGATTTGAACCTCGGGAGCTTAGGGTTCAGAATCACTCAGATGAGATAAGAACGAAGGAACGGGAGTATACTAACCGCTGAGGACTCATTCAAAGGAGAATATCAGTAGGGGAAGAGAGACCCATTGACGCTGGTGTCATTAAACTATATGATGTCCTCTATTGAGGTTCAACATCAGGGCAAGCATTTGTTTTGGGAGGGGATGGCTTTTATTTGTTTGTTTGTTTGAGGGGGATGGAAATCTTTTTTATCACTATTTTTTTCTTTTCTTTTTAACTGAGTGCTGCATTAGACAGTTCTTGTTTAAGCTAAAGAGCTGGAAGAGAGAAGGGAGAATTGTTCCCAGCTATATACAAGGATTGCTACCTGGCTTAAGAGTTCAGTCAGTTGGATGATTTCTCAAAGAAGGCAGTAGTGTGGCCTGCAGTACTTAGTGGTGGGGAAAGAAATCAGTCTGGCTTCTCTAGCTCTCCTCTAGGATTACATGTTCCTACAAACTGTTTAAACTGTCTTAAATACAGTATGCCTACCTTTTTCCATCTGAACAGTACAACACACCTCCTATAAGAGGCAGATGGATCATTGCCTTTTGCTTAGAGGAAGAAGACAGTAGGGAAGACATGGTTATTCTCACATTTCTGGGACACATGCATTTTTCAATTATCAGTTCACCAGTAAAGATTACAACTCATCTCTAATAAATTGTTTCTATGTGTTTTTGGGATCCCTTCTCCCACACCCAAAGAAAGAGTATCTGGTAATCAATCATCTGGTCATTAGCCTCTCTGAACTTAAATAATAGGACACATAAAGTTCATTTTTCCATCAGAGTAGGACTAGAAATATTTGTGTTCTTCTGACACAGCTTTCAACAAATCAGCATTTCTATACCATCATAAGTTTTCAGAGTAGGGCTTCAGTGGACTTAAGAATGTAACTTAAAATTCAATACTCAATAAATGTCCCAAATTTATAATCCACTGCTCTGTTATGCCCCCACTGAACATCATAATTCTATTTGGTTCCACTGATATAAAGTTGTATAGGAGGCTTGGAGTTGTGCTGTCTCCAGCTGGCAATATGTGCAGGGTGAACATCTCCTTACAAGGGACTGTGGGAAAGAAAAACTCAAAGCAATTAAGGATTCAGCATTTCCTTCACCATTCTTAGGTCATTTACCTTTGAAAAGACTCTAAACTGGGAATAACTATTTTCCTATGGAGAAACACAATAGGCACTGTGAGTAACATGAAACCGGCCAGTTCCAGGTAGGCAACACAGTTCCTTTCTTCCTTCCTTCCTTCCTTCCTTCCTTCCTTCCTTCCTTCCTTCCTTCCTTCCTTCCTTCCTTCCTTCCTTCCTTCCTTCCTTCCTTCCTTCCTTCCTTCCTTCCTTCCTTCCTTCCTTCCTTCCTTCCTTCCTTCTCTTCTGTTCCTCTCCTCTCCTCTCCTCATTTTCTCCTCTCCTTCTTCCTCTGCTCACATAGGGTATAAAATCCTTACCTGCAGGTGCTCTGACCAAAGGAATATAAATTTTTATAATTGAAATCTCACAAGATATCTTGGGGTTTGTGGGCTAGATTTCTTTCTCTTGAACTTTACCTTAAACCCAGATCACTTTGGCTGTCATTGATTGGACAACAATGACTCAGAGTGAATGTAAATAGCAATTGTTTCTATTTTGGTCTGGAACCCTGAGGATCTTCCCCTTCCAGATTGACTTTTTTTTTTTGACTAGGTAAAAGGGGCAGTTCTTTGCCTCATTGCTTACCTAGCCTTAATCACTGAATGGACACTGCCAAACTAAGACCTAGGAAAGACCATAACTTAAAAAGGCCAAGGTCTCCCACTGCACCCAGCCCCATCTCCAGTCATCTAAATCTCTATTTCTCCACTGGACCTAGATGGTTCTGGAGGAGAAAGTGAGGAGGCTGGTGACTTTGCACAGCCCTCCTTCGCTTAAATCAAATTCACTTACAAGTCATGGCATCACCTTCCTGATGTCATGATCCTCTTCCAGAATAAAGGACAAACAACAGACCCTATTCCAAAAGGAACAGAGATAAAAAGAGAGGTTTAACTTGAAGCAAGTAATTTGATGCCTGAGACAGCTCTGGGATACCCAATGGAATCTTGTGTCTTGCCTGTACAATTTCAACCAGAAAAGGCACTCCCTCCTCAATTTCAACAGTACTCTACAATCACTCTGAGTTAATACTATGGGTTTAACTCCAGCGTTCCTAGGAGATGGAATGGTTATCTCCTCCCTATTACTTTTCTAAGCACTGCAGAAATTTAGCGAGCATTTAATCCAATACTTTCTTTTTACAGATAAAACTGGGTGCCGGAGAGGTTAAGTGATTTATTCTAGATCACACAGCTGGTAAGTGATAGAACAGGGCCTTGAACCCAGTTGTCTTACTCCTTTTTGTACACCATTGGGCAGATGTATTTTCTTTAGGACCATCTGTTATTTTAGCACTTTTCCAAGGTAATGCTCCTCAGAGTCCTCATCAGAATTTCAGATACCTGGGCACATTGGAGTAGCCCTTGCCTCCTCAGCAGCCAGAAACTTAAACATCAGAAAAGAAATTTCTCACCCCCCCCAAAACTTTAATATGTTCAAATGGCTCAGCAGATATAGCTTTGTCAATAGAAGTGGCATTAAATAAGATACATTGCCATCGAACCCCAAGGATTAATAGGCTTTCCTATTAGATTTCCAATAATCAGTCAACAAATTCATTGCCTAATTCCAGGCACTTTTCTACTTGTTGCTGATTCAGATAAAAAGAATAAAATAATCCTTGCTTGTAATGAGCTTATACAGTTATCTTTTCCACATCATTAGCACCCCAGTGATCAGAAAAGTTCACATAAAATTTTTTGGTTTTCCCTTCAAACCAGAGATGTCTGAATTATTATGGTATTAAAGGATAAGATATATTGACATTATCCAATACTATACATATATTTTATGCATTTTTTAATGTCTATACTTTTTCTATCATCTGTTACCCTTTACATGTGGTCTGCAGCTTCTTCAAAACTCCCCCCAAATTCCCATTTAATTTCTTATGCTGACCTGTGATTTATAGAAACCTGTGACAGAGAAAATCAAAATGTGGAAGGGATAACTATATTTTAATTAAGGAATAATACATACATATGAAAAATCTATACAATATAAATTTAAAGTAAATATTTATACACACATATATGTGTGTGTGTGTGTATAATTATATCTATCTATATTGCAATGTAGTATGGAAAAAAGGCAGTAGCATTTGGGAGATCAAGAAATACTCCCTGCACGAAATGGTGCTCAAGATGCATCTTAAAGGAAAAGAGGGACTATATGGGGCAGAAGTAAGGAGTGAGTCCATTCCAGGCATAGGGGACAACCAGGGCAAAGACATGAAAATGGGAGAGAGTGTGTGGTGAGTAAGAAACAGAGAGGTCAGTTTGGCTGGATCTCATACTACATGAAGCAATGTCCAAAGAGGAATTTTGGGGGTAGTTTGTGAATAATTTTTTGGAATATGTATTACCTTCTACTATTAGAATGTCAACTCATGGGGGAAAAGGAACTAGCTCCCTTTTCCTCTTTGTATCCTCAGTACTTAGAATAGTGTTTTGCAAATTGTAAGCATTGAATAAATGCTTTTTTCATCCATCTATTCATTTACTCAGGTCTGTGAGCTGCTCTTTTGTCACAGGAATGTCTTGTTTTATTTCTGCAGAGCTATTTTAATTTTGATGGAGAGAGTGAGAAACCTATTCACAAAATAGAAACCATACTTATGGAGACCTCAGTAACTCATGAGGCATTTTATTAGCAGAATTATTTACAGGCAGAGTCCCACAGTGAGGTGAATGCCAGAGAATGAGTAAATACCTTAGAGAACTTTGCCTCACAGCCTCTAATCCTGGAGGTGCTTGATCCAGTTAGATCTAAGATCCCAGAGTTATTTCAGGATGACTCGCAAAGACTGGGGGTCATGATTCCTGGAAAGCTCATTGAGATCTTGATTGACCCAAGAATTTAACTCTATTCTAGGGTATCCAAGGTTACTCCAGAGACTCCCTAATGTCATAATTCCTCTGAGATAGTCCAGAACTAACCTGTTCTTTTATGGACTCTCTAAACTAGATCTTCTCTAGCATGATAGAGTGGCACAGTGGATAGAGAGCCAGGCCTGGAGTTAGGAAGACCTGAGTTAAAATCTACCCTCAGACCCTTACTAGTTTCGCGACCTTGGGCAAGTCACTTAACCCTTTTTGCCTCCATTTCCTCAAATGTAAAATGACCTGGAGAAGAAAATGGCAAACTGCTCCAGTTGTCAATTTTGGAACTCAAAATTTTGTAAAAATGAATGGTAAAAATTATCTTCACATATAATTAGGAAAAATAAAATAAGGTTAAAAAAATATCTTTTTCAAGAAAATCCCAAATGGCGTCCCAAAATGTCAAATATGACTGAAATGACTGAACAAAAATGTGCAAGTCACCGTGTTAGGCACTGGAGGCTACAAAGACATGAATAAAGCATCTCTAACCTAAAGGAACTTACCTTCTTCTAGGAAAAGATTACAATATGTAAGCCAAAGGGAAATATATGTATGCATATATGTATTCATATGCATACAAATATGCATGTGGTTATCTGCACATGTGGCCACATATGCACACCTATGTGTACAAACATGTGTACATACATATGCATACATGTACATGTATGTATATTTGTGTGACAATTTGAGGAAGAAGAAAGCAGTTCCAACTGGACAAGGGGGAGTGAGGTATAAAAGTACGCACCCCAGCATACAGAGGAGGGCCTGCTGTACAGGTTCTTAGATCTACTTTTTAAAAGGAAAGCAATTTTTCAGGGATCAACAATCACTTTAATAAAGCACATATATTATTCAATTAGTTCAGGGGAAAAAGTCAGCACCCTGAACTTCAGAGAAAATACAAAGAAATAATAAACAGACAGGGCTTCCAACTGTCCGGCATAAGCAATATATGTATGTGTATATGTGTGTGTGTGTGTGTGTGTGTGTGTGTGTGTATCACAGATCAACAGACAGATACAACTGTCTGACCATACATACCAGAGAAAAGCACCAACATCTGGGTTTTCAAAGCTGGGAGGCTCCTCAGGCTGCCCAGAGTCTCCTCTGGCCAAACAAACACTTCCAGTGAGTAGACCCCAGAGTAAAACCTCACCTCAGAGTATTTATACACTTTTCAGAGCCAGAGGGCATCACAGCCCTTGAGAACCAGTGCCTCGTTAACAAAAGCTGTGGGCCTTCCTACAAATCTCCCCTAATCAAACTTCCCTTAATGGGAAGTCCCATTAATGGGTGGGAAAGGTCCTTAATCTCATAAGCATTTCACGAGGGTATCAGGAAAGGCTTCCTGTATGACTTGACAAATGAGATGACCCTTTTAGGAAGTCAGGGGTCCTAAAAGACAAAGCTGAAGAGGAAGGGGATTTTGGGAATGGATGCCCATCTATGCTAATGTACAGAGATAGCAGGAAATGGAATGCTTTGTTCTGAAAACAGCAAGTAAAATATTTTGAATGGAATATGTAGTGAGCACAAGTAGGGGAGTAATGTGAAAGGAACTGAGGAAAGTAGAGGGCAGCCAGATGCAAAAGGTCTTGTATTTTATCCTGGAAGCAATAGGGAGTCACAGAAGGTTCTTAAGCAGGAAAGTGACATAGACAGACTTGAGGTTGAGGAAGACTTTGTTTTAGGAAAATGGACTAGAGACCAGAGAGACTGTAAACTAAGAATCTAAGCAAGATTATTCTTTAGTTGTGACCGCTATCATCCTCTGCATTGACCACCCTTACTTCACAAGCAACTAAAGAGTATATGCTTCTAAAATAATATTCCAATCTTTCTTGTTAAGGAAAAAGGCAATGTCCTATATTGGACTTGAGGCCAAAAATTTGAGTTCACGTTTCTGCTTTGTTGAGACAGGTGGTGCAGTGGATAAAGTGCTGGGCCTGGCGTCAGGAAGGCTCATTTTCCTGAGTTCAAATCAGGCCTTAGACACTTACTAACTATGAACCTGGGCAAGGTACTTAATCCTGTTTTTCTCAGTTTCCTCATCTGTAAAATAAACTGAAGAAGGAAATGGTAAAACCACTCTAGTATCTTTGCCAAGAAAACTCCAAATGGGGTCTTAAAGAGTTGGACATGACTGAAAACTACTGAACAATAACCCTGCTCTATCCTTTAGCACTATTTGTGACCCTGTTGCAGTCTAGGGGTCTTGGGAACCCTGAAATGTTTGGGAAAAGGGCACCAGTCTGCCTCAGAAAAATTCCACCACTCAAGACTTCTTTCATTCCAAGCAGCTTATTAAAATACCAGTTGGAGTGGGCAAAATTCCTAGTGAGTCTGCTCTACTTGTGAAGCCAATACAAGCAGGTCACGTTTTAAGAATCTGAGCAATTTAATGGAGGAAAGATGGACACTTTCATACAGAAAGACTGTGGAAAGATCTGGATGAGATTAAGAAGCGGCAATTATCCTGGGGTGGACTGGGTGCGGACAATTGAGGGAGTTAAGTGGTGGGGGAGCCCCAGTGAAAGGGCAGTTGAAAGGATTATTGATTGGGATGGACCAGGTGCTTCAGGTGAGTGCCAGAGATCTAGGTTCAGGGCTCTGGGGTCCAGGTCCCAAAGACATGGCCTTTTCCTTTTAGGGGTCCATCATTAGAGCCATATCAGGCCCATCACTGGTGTCCCATCAGCCCTACACCCTCTTCTCCAATTTTCCCCTGTAAAATGAGATGAGGGGGGGAGCTTGTTGTTGTTTAGTAGTGTTGGACTCTTCATGACCCCATCTGGGGTTTTCTTGGCAATGATACTGGACTACATTGCCATTTTCTTCTCAAGCTCATTTTACAGATGAGGAAACTAAGGCAAACAGGGTTAAGCAACTTGCCCACGGTCACACAGATAGTGTTGGATGCTCAATTTGAACTCAAGAAAATGAGTTTTCCTAGCTGGAGGCCCAGTGATTTATTCACTGAGTCACTACTAACTTCTAAGGTCAGCTAGGTGGTGCAATGGATAGAGCACTAGTGAAGGAGTCAGGAGGACCTGAGTTCAAATGTCACCTCAGACACTTGACACTCACTAGCTATGTGACCTTGGGCAAGTCCCTTAACCCCAACTGCCTCATCTTGGGTCATCTCCAGTCATCCTGATGAATATCTGGTCACTGGATTCAGATGGCTCTGGAGGAGAAGTGAGGCTAGTGACCTTGCACAGTCCTCCCTCACTCAAAACAAAGTCAAGTGCAAGTCATGTCATCATTTCTCTGATGGCATGGCCTTCTTCAGCAATGAAGGACGAACACACACAACTAGCTTCTACGTGTTTTCTTCCAGCTGTGACATTATATGTCTAAGAAAATGTTGTTTCTTACTTCGGTATAATCAGGAAGCAGAACGTTACTATATCATTAGTAGTTAAAGAAAGGTACACTCTACTGGTTTTGAACTCACAGGTCATTTAATAAAGAAAGTATTAGGAAACTGCTCTTCAACACAATTTTTTAACTCAGCCTGAATTCCTTTCTATGGTGGTTTTTTAAAAAAACTTGATCAGATCCAGAAAACATTCTCCATTTGGTTTAGTTATTTTTGAACTATTCTCAGTCTTTAACTTTTACCATGGAGAAAACATTGGAAATCTTTTTTTTTTTTTTTTTTTTTGCATAGTTTCCATCTACGTGCCTCTTGGGTCCAGAAATCTGGAAAGAATTTGGAAAGCTACCATAAGACCATAATGCAAAACACAGATCAGTTCAGACAATAAGCTTCTCAAGCACTCAAGAGGCTTTGCCTAGTTCAGTAATAGAAGTAGAGAAGATGTAGGAATGTGTATACACACACAAACACACAAACTGCTTTTCATTGATAATAATGAGTTCATATTTTCAATGAAAGGGAAAGAACATTGGACACAGAGTGAGAAGAGATCAGAATTTAAAGTGCTTTGAAAAATCATATCTATCAACTACATAGTGACTTAAGTTGTATGGGGATGTATGGAATATTATTCTACTGCAGGAATCATGACTATGAAGAATATAGAAAAGCACGGGGAGACTTGAAAACTGATGCAAAGTAAGCAGGAACAGAAATTATTCTATACCCAGATTGCAACAGTTTAAATGGAAGAAACAATAGCAATGAAATATGGGGAATTAATAAGGGCTAAGCTTGGCCCCAAAGGAGAAATAAGAAAATGCACCCTCCCCACCACCTTTTTGTGCACAGGTATGTGGTGATTATGAATGGGGATCATTGCATATAACATTGCATTTGGTTAATATTTTTGATAGTTTTATTAATTACTTTTTCTTCTCTTTTTCCTTCTTGATTATAACAGTAGTTTTGGGGTAGCATGAGTGAGGGTGTATGCTAGGAAAATAAGGTAATAGAAAGATAAAAGATCTCAACAAAAACTTAAATTTAAAGTCCTACATTAAAATGCTAATGAATATATTATCATTAATATCATCATTGATACTAAGTTTTCAAAGTTCTTTATGAATATTAGGATAAATTTTCATCATCAAAATGTTCTTCTTCATCCATTATCATTTTCCTGCTGAGATAGAGGCCAGAGGAAGGAAAACAACTTGAGTTCATCTCTAAGCTTTCTAACTAGGTTAAGAATTCCAGAAAGAGAATGATAGGGAGGTTAGACCAGGCTGGGATAGGGGGGATCCAAGGGTCCCCCCCCATACCAGAGTACACCAGGAAGCAAAAGTGACTGGATGACCTCAGTATGCGTTGCTGCTCTGGGTGTTACAACTAATAGCACAGGTATGATTGGCAGAGCACTATAACTGGGAATCACTGTAAATTCAGACAACATGGCATTGTGGACTAGGAGTCAGAAGACACAGGTCCCAGTCCCAGATCAATCACAATCAGCTATGTGACCCTAGGTCATGACCCCAAGTCATTTCATCTTTCTGAGTCTGGCTCCTTTCCTATATCTACTTCTTCATATTTCTACTTCAGTGCTACCTCCTGTGGTGATGGTGGTGGTGGTGGTGAGGAGATTTTCAAATCCTTTCCTCCTGAAATTACTTGGGAAGGAGGAGGAGGGGGGGGGGAGGGGAGAGGAGAAGCAGTGGGGAAGGGGAGGAAAAGAAGAGAGGAGAAAGAAGAGGGAAAAAGAGAAAGCATTAACTAATAGATAGTATTTATATAGTGCTTTAAGGGTTGCAAAGCATTATTTCTATGTGTTCTCTGATTTAATCCTCACAACAACCCTGGGAGGTAGGTGCTATAATTATCTCTCTCTTACAGTTTAAGAAACTGAGGTAAATAGAGGATAAGTGACTTGCCCAGGATCACACAGCTAGGCAGTGTCTGAGACTACATTTGAACTCCAAGTTGAGTTCTATCCATTACACTCTCATTTATTTATTATCTGTGTACATGCTGTATCCTTCTAGGAAAGTGTAAGCTCCTAGAAGACAAGTCCAGTTACATTTTTATCTTGGCAACCTAGTAACTAGCTCAGTACCTTGCACACAATAGGCAAACATTAGCCACCTTTGATTGATTGAATTTCTTCTTCAATTACATAAAGAGCTTGGACTTAGAGATTTCTAAGGTCCCTTCCAGTTTATGTTCAGTTATTCTATGAATTACTGTTAGTTGAAAGGCCCTTAGAGGGAGAAGAGGGAATTGAGAAGCTGACAGAAACAGCAACTACCAATGTAATAGATTAAAAGTAGAAAAATATACCAACTGCATTAGGATTTATGGGGTATTTAACTATTCTGTTCTCTGCAAAGTTGTGAAATACTGGTAAAGTTTATGTAGCATTTTCTTGCCTCCCTTTTTTTTTCACTCTTTTTCCACATCTCCCTGGAATTCCCATTACTTTTCAATGTAGTACCCACTCCCCTACAGAAATCGCCTCATTGGGTTATCCTTTCTTTTCTGTACCTACCCTTTTCCTGGTTCCTCTCTCCTTACATACTTCTTAGGATTTAGCTTTCCTTTTTATCTTAGGCAAGGTGTTAAGGGCCAAAACCAGCCTGAGGATATTCATATTTTATACAATGGACTCCTGAAAACATAAGGCTTTAATCCAAAAGAATGAATTACTAATGATAGCATCTAAGGCATGTAGCGGAGGGATTTTTGAGGTTGGGATGCCTTTTTAGTGACTCTCAAACCATACCACATTAGCATTCACTTTTGTAGCCTCACATAGTTGAAATAGTTGAGGCCAAGTTGACTCATCTACTGCATTTGTCCAAGATATTTAATGTATAGTATTACATGTTATTTTATTATTATACATATTTTTGCCTGTCTCTTTGATTTTCTTTGTTGTTGATAACTCCAGGGTTGGAACTCCCCATATCAGTGCATATCAGTTGCTGCTATGGGGATTTAAATCCCCAGAGAGTGGCAAACACATATATTGATAATCTAATTAGGCAGTTGATCTGTCTAGCCACTTATCCTATTTTGGTCATTGTATGCTTTTCATCCACGTTGTTTTTTCAGTGTGGATGATTGAATAGTCATATTACTGTGGAGTCACTGAAGAAGTTTTCTAGCATCCTAGGTAGAGTTCAGTGTAATTCATACAATGTTACCTGGGGATAAGAGCATTTGGAGAACACTGCCATCTGATAGTGCATAATCTTTGGTCCTCCTCAAGCCGTCTCTTATAACATTAGTAAGCTGGCTCTATTTTACATACATCTGTGAAGTCCTAGACGTGAATTATATCCTGATATTCCCAAGAAAACCTGTACAAATGCAAAATGGGCCAAATAGATATGGGGTTGGGGAGAGCTTCTCAAGAACCACCAAACAGGCCAGATCTGTAACTACAGGATATTTTAAGGTATCTAAATTTACTCTGCCCCCATGTACAAACCATGGGCCATAAGACAAGATTGTCCCTCTCATGTTTTCCCTTACTTTCGTCCTTTCCCTCAAGGCAAGACATCATGAACAGAAAAGGGAGAAATCTTAAAAATCTAAAATAAATTCTCCAGAGAAGAATCTGAACAGTGAAAAAATTAAATGCAGTACTTATCCGAGAGATCTACGGGCCAGCAAAGTCTAAGTGGAAGAAAGAGATGAAAGATTGCAAACAAGATGTCATCTGTGTGCCTAATTCTTTCCCAAGGAAAGATGCTGGCAGCTCTTTGCTACCCTATGACTACTTGTTTGTTCTACAGACACTCAGTGAAATGTTAGGCCTTGGAATTCTCCAAATGTCCAGATGGAGCCCCTTATTTCCTTCATATAATTAAATCAAGAGAGTACACATTTCTTGACTTTGTAGTGGTGTAGGGAAGGGTGTAGGGAAGCAAAGCACATTTTTTTTTTATAACAAATATCCTTTGGCACTTGTTTTTATTAAAATATGACACTAGAAAGTGCCTCACATCAACGTTTATGTGATATGATGACTAGGGAATAACTTAAAAATTACCTTTTTTCCCCCTATGAAGAAGTCATAAGGGAGAGGAAATAGAAGGGATGATAATAATGAAAATGATGGTGTTTGGGAACAGATGTGAGATTCCCTAAGCATATGGAACTCTTGGGAAAGAAACTCCCTCTACCAAAGCTGACTGATAGCTCCTCTTCTATTGCTCTGCCACAGGGTTTTAAGCTGTGGCACTGAACCTCACCTATGGTCATACAGCCAGAGTAACCCAGTTCTTTTTGACTGGAGACCAACTATTTCTTCTACTCTACTTACACTATCTCCCAATAATAATCGTCATAATAACAACAGTGCCGCCAACAACTGATACTACATCATACTGGAAGGTTTGCAAATATACCCTATTTTTTTTAACTAGTGAGGTAGGTAATATAGATTTTATTATTTTCATTTTATATGCTGAATGATTTATCCATGGTCAGAAAGCTATTATAACAACGTCAGGTCAATCAATTAGCACATATTTTGCTGTTATTTACTTGTATCAGTTGTATCTGACTCTTCGTGACCACATTAGGTGTTTTCTTTGCAAAGATATGAGTGATTTCCTATTTCCTTTTCCAGCTCATTGTACAGATGAGGAAGCTGAGGCAAACTGGGTTAAGTGACTTTCTCAGAGTCATACAGCTAGGAAGTGACTGAGGCCAGATTTGAACTCATTTGACCCAATGTTCTATCCCCTGTGCCATCTAGCTACTTCCTATTCTATACTACCTCTCAATATTAATAGTAATAATAACAATTTTGCCACCAACAATTGGTTCCTACATAATTCTTTACAATTTGCACATATATACTCTTATCTGAATCTGTGTGGTAGGTAACACAAGTTTTATTATTTTCATTTTACAGATGAAGAAACTGAGGTTCAACGTGATTAAATGACTTTTCTCATGGTCAGAAAACTACTCTAACAAGTGCCAAGTCAATAAATTAGCACAGTTATTCCATGCCAATTATTTATGTGCTAGGCACTCTGCTGGGGTCTAGGAATATAAAAAGACAAAAATAAAATAGTCTCTGCTCTCCCAGAGCTTGCATTCTATTAGGGAAAAATATACATATATAAGCAAATACAAAATATATACAAAGTAAATACAAGGTAATTTTAGTAGAACGCAAGGCAAGGCACAAGCCTGGAAAAGGTGGCACTTGGGCTGAACTTTGAGATTCCAATGCGTGGCAGCGGGGAAGGGGTACATTGCAGGCATGAGGGGCAGCCTCCTGTACAGAGAGGGGAGAAGAGATGAAACGCATGCAGAACAAGTAGGTCACTTTCGTGCAAACTGGAGGAAGGAGTTCAACTCAGATCTAACTGGAAGCCCAGCTAGTCTCTATGCCTCTCTTGTCATTATACCATACTGCCTCTGGAAAGCTTTTTTCAGTTAATGAAAGGTGAAGATTCCCCCAAATGTAAGACAGAACATTTGTAAAAATACAAAGTGGGTTGGAATGAAGCTTTTCTGAATGCTAGATAACAACCCGGTTGTCCACAAAGTCCAAACTTGTTTCTATTTCTTCACTAATGTTTCCCTGCCCATCTTCCACCACCCGGTGGAGGGTGCTATAGTGTTGTTGAGTTCGATTGAAGGAGTACAGCTCTGAGGCAGCCTCCCAAGCTTCAAAGGTCGGCATGGGGAAAGCATCTGGCTTTTTGTTCTCAAAAAAACATTTTAGGTTCCTCTCACTCAGCCTGGCTGCGTAGTCCCGGAAAGTTTTCTCAAACTGCTCCTTCTCCTGGTCGGCGTAGGTCCTCCAGAATTTCATCTGAAGGTGACTGACCTTAGATCGGCATCTGACATAGCAGGTGGTGAGCAGAGAGAAGAAGGCAGCCATGGAAACCACACACCACCCTAGGATCTTGGAAAGAAAATGGAGGAACAGAGAATTTTCAGTTATTTAAATTGACATGATATCAGCACATCAACTAGAAAGAAACTTAAAGGTCATTGTGTCCAACTCCATCACTTTGGCTTAATCATGGAATTATAGCTTTAGAGCAACAAACAACCTCAGAAGGCATCCAGTGCAACTCATACATTTTACAGATGAGGAAACAGAATCCCAGAGAAATTAAATGACTTGTCACAGAGGTATTGAGCGACAAAGTCATGAATTGAACCCAGGCCCTACTGTCTCTTTACACTGTGTGATGAATAGGCAATTTATGGCTAAATGAGCTTCACATTTATAACCGAAGGCCTGAATACTCACTCAGATCTTGGGTGACAAAGAGTTGACTCCACTAAAAAATCAGTCATAAGTGAAAGAAACCAAGATGACATTTTTGCTGAGGTCAAAGTGAAGCAACATTACCTCTATAGGCAGTGCTCTATACCATCCATTTCACTGACATGAACTCAAGTCACTGTACAGGTACAGGTGTTGCTGAAAAGAAGAATTTATACCAACACCATCAAGCACTCCAAATTTGCTAATAAAAATATACATTGTTGCAGTGATAGAACATGGAAGAGGCAATGTCTTCCCCAGTAACTTACCTATTGATCGATTAAAACGTTCATTGTTTATCACTGAGCAGCCATTGTGGTTTGAGGTCTTTCAGTCCAAGGAATAAGTGTTTCTTTAAAGGAAAATGTCATTTTCACACAAAGGGCTTTGATTCAGGGATTATTCAAAGGAGGCTTTACTGAAATTGATACCTTTACCTCAATCTTCACAGTGCATAAAATCTGTATACACTTTGTGTTTAATTTTCATAAAATCTATAGTACTAGGAATGAAGAAGCAGCTAGGTGGCACAGTTTGCCTGGGATCAGGAAGACTCCTTTTCATGAGTTCAAATCTGGCCTGAGATACTTACTAGCTGTGTGACTCTGGGCAAGTCACTTAACCCTTTTTGCCTCAGTTACTTTATCTGTAATAATGAGCTGGAGAAGGAAGTGGCAAACCACGTCAGGATCTATGCCAAGAAAACCCAAATGGAGTCACAAAGAGTCAGACATAACTGAAATGACTCAACCAAAACCAGGGATAAGATGGGGGCTATTTTCGTATAGTCAGTATTTTCAAATCAAGTAAATATGGCATTTAAGTTGCTTGGCATTACGCAGTCTGCACACCCCTCCCTGCCGCCTCTTCACTCGCCAAGCATAAAGAGTACAATGGTTTTTCTTTGGTAGAGGCTGGCATGTGGTAACTTGACCTTTTTCAGTAAATCCAATTACATTTTAGGTTCTTGATTATGTTCTGGGATGTAAGCTATCAGATTTCTGCATAGGACACACATGATAGACATAACTGCTACAAGAACGGTTCATAATTATTTTTCTTTTCTTTTTTATATTCTTAGGAAGCACTGTTTGTTGTGCAAAAATATTTTAAGGTCATATCTAGAATGTTTGAGCATCAATTTTAATGTGTTAAAAACAAACCATTCTATTTAATGTACATGGTTCCTCCCCTTTCCTCCCCTTGATAATATAGCAGCAGAGTGGACTTCTGGGGATGACAATTTTGAATGTGAGTGATCAACTCTATTGTTTTTATCTCAAAACAAACTTTTGCTATTTGTCTTAAAATTTCCAGGTTCTAGCAAAGTGTCTCACACAAAGTAGGCTCTTAATAGATGCTTCTTGATTAAACAAGTGATTGAAAGGTAAATACATTTACAATCAGAGACTACAATAATATAATTTCTTGTTTCTCATCAGAATTGCTATTTTATATTCTAGACCAGGGCATCTTAACATTTACTTTTTTGCAACATAGACATTTTCTCAATCTGGTGAAGTCCCTGCATGCCTTTTCATTACACTATTTTAAATAAATAAAATACATAAAATCGCAAGGGAAACTAAAGGTTAGTGAAATTTATCCATAAACCCCAGGTTAAAAACCCATGTTTAGACCAACTTCCCACCTCTTTGTACCTTTATAGGTATATATGATCCCTAGTAGTGTGTCCTACAGAATAGGAGGCCAGGCTTGTAATCAAGATGATGTGTTCAAGTCTTATTTCTGCTGTATACTAACTGTATATTACAGCAAGTGATATTTTCATTGTGCCAAGTAACTTTCTAGCACTGTAGGCTACAGAGGAGTAAACAATCTGCATCATTGGAAGGCATTTCCAAATGGGAATTCTCCATACCAATGAAATCATATTTGTGCAACTCTGACTCACTTAAATCCAATTTACTCTCAAGTCATGACATCAACCTGGACGCCACAGGTCCTTTTGAAAATGAAATCTACCATTTCCACTGCCCCTCCAAAATGAATCAAGGTGAGAGTGCATGACTTTTCTTAGCAAAAATTTCATTTTCTACAAATATTTTATTTCCCACATTACTCTCATTGAAGATACAGCTTCAAAATGAATCCATTATATGCTTCCTATTCTGTGAAGAAATAAGTAATAATTATAGGTTCAAAATGCAGTATTATAGGAGCTGAGAGATAAGGGCAACTAGATGGCTCAAGTGAATGGAGTGCTGTGCCTGGAGTCAGGAAGATTCATCTCCCTGAGTTCAAATCTGATTTGTGACCCTGGGCAAGTCACTTAACTCTGTTTGCCTCAGTTTCCTCTTCTGTAACATGAACTGGAGAAGGACATGGCAAACCACTTCAGTATCTTTGCCAAGAAAACCTCAAACAAGATCACAAAGGGTCAGACATGACTAAAAAATGAAAAACAAGAAAGGAGCTAAGAAAATCTGGGCAGAGAAAAAATCTTTTAAGCAGATGTTCTGATATGGGTGACTTTTTAGCCAAGTTTCACAGGCAATGTGCAGGCTTGCTAAGGGACTGAAACTTCTTTAATATTACTTTGTGCTCCTACTAAAGTTCTCATCCTGGCATAGAGTGATCTTGGGATCTTGACAGCTACTTCAGTGGAGCCCAAGTCGGAAAGAATTCAAGTAAAAAAGCTGAGATTTAGATAGTGCTCTATGTTCTGCTTTACCTCTTATCTCATTGGAGCTTCACAACAACCCTGTGGGATAGGTTCTATTATTATCTTCATTTTACAGAGGAAGAAATTGAGGCTCGGAGCAGTTAAGTGGCTTGCCCAGGTTCAGGAAACCAGCAAGCGCCTGAGGTAGAATTTGAACCCAGGCTTTTCTGACTTGAGTTCAACACTTTATCCACTAAACAATTCTGCTTCCTTAGATATAGTCCTAGCAACAGGCTATATCTGTATTATGAAAACTGTTCTAGAGTTTCTAGACACTCATCACCAAGCAGCTGGTCACCAGTTCATGAATTTTTCTGCTATAGTAATTTATGAAGACCTTTTACTGTGGCAGAAGGGGATAACAACTTGCCTACATCAGCAGGAGGAGTACACACTCTAATGAAACCATTGAGACCGGAAGTACTAAGTAAGTACTTTGTGTGGGTTAAGTACTCCATTTTACTCAGTTATTACTAGAGAGAAATGAGATGAACTCAAATATCTATGGCAATGGGAGACATGTATATGTTTACAGATTCTTTGAGGAAAACTGACCTATTTGCAGATTTAGCTTTTAGTTCTCCTGGGTTGCTCTGAAATGGTTAAGGTCATTTGGAATCATTTGTGTGCATTATAATTTTGACTTTACCTATCCAGAAAGTTTAGCCTTCTTCCAATTCACTTACTATTTGGGTTTATTTTTTTTTATGCTTATCTCAGGAGCTCACTTCACATCTGCATTGCCAACGGACCTCTTTATAGCATCTCTAACCCTAAATCTAGCCCTAATTCTCTATCAAATTCCTTATTTTAATCCGTTTTCTGTCAGACTCCTAACCCCTATCCAGGGATTAGAGAGAGCTGATTATTAAATTTTTATTGTGAGCATGTACACTTTAGAAATTGACAAATACTACAACTCAGGGCCTGATATATTGTTTTGTTGACAGTCTAGACTTAGGAGCATGATGGAGAAAATGTTAATACTACAGATTAAACTTAAAAGTATGCTCTTCCTGCGTTTATTTTTTGGTGAGATGTTCATTGAACATTTACCAGCACACCCCTGCCCTGATCGCCATCTAACCATTTCAGGCCTCTATTGGAGCTCACGTAGGTATCTACAGAATATCCACCGGATGACTTCTGATCCCCAACTTAACCTCATTTTAGTTCAGAGGTCATTCATGTTTCTGAATCTGAGCAGAGCCCAAATATGGAAGGTCTGTACATTTGTACATTGATCTCCAAACAAACTGATTTCCTCCTATAAACCATAATATGTCCACAGGTAAATACCACACCACATCTCAAACATTAGTTTCAACATTCTAACCATCACTACGTTATCAGCATTGCTAGCAGGTAACTGATGGAAGATTTTAAGTTTTAACTCTCTATTCCTCTTGGTAGAGGCACTGACCAGCAAACACATTAGAAATATGAAGAACCAGGGAAATAAAGGAGAGTTTAAAAATATGCAAATAGGATTATTCATTTTTCACTTATTGAGATGTGACTAGAATTTCCTTATATATTTCAAAAATGAAAGCAAAACAAAAAAATAAAAACCACAAACAAAAAATGCTAAACTCCACTATAACCCATCAGTAAATAATTAGAAGAGTTTTCCACTTGATTGACAATTCAGTGTTTTATGGCTGTGAGTCATGGGAGAATTGAAAATGGGGAGGGGGGAATAGCTCTCTTCAGATAATTGAAAGACATGAGATAGAGGAAGAGTGCTACCGTGTAAAGAGCACACTGATTTGGGAATTAGAAAACCTTAGTTTCTCTTTGACATGAGATCTTAGGCAAGTCATTTACCTCCCAGTTATTTCGGTCTCTTCATCTATGAAATGTAGGGGTTAGATAGAGTGCTGAACTTTGTGTCTACTTCTTTGCTTGGTTTCAGCTCCACAGAATAAGATGCCCCTCCCACAGTAAACTCATTACTTCTAATTTCATCATCATGCTTATCTGGATCAACTTCCTAACCATTTGAGCTGTCCCAAAGTGTCATGTGCTGCCTCTGAAGGTGGTGCGGTCCACCTTGCAGGAGAATTTTTAAGCAGAAAATCAATAACCACTTGTTGGGTATATTATAGCAGAGATTTTTTTTTGCTGTGGGTTAAACTAGTTGAGGTTCCTTCCAACTCTCAAATTCTATAATCATAATGCAATAGAAAGCAGGTTGTAATATTAAAAAAAGAATTATGAAGCAGAGGAAAAGGTGCCAACAAAGAAATGAGAAAATAATATGACCTGGTCATGTGGTAAGAGGAAAGGGTAACACAGACACACAGGAATAGATTGTGTTTTACCCTATTGGAGAGGATATCTACATTAATGAGATCACAGATGCATTTGAGTATTTGATTCTACTGGAAGAATGGAACTAGGAGCAGGTCACAAGTAAATAAATAAGGTAAAAAGCCCTTATTAAACATGTATTATGTACCAGGCACTTTGTAATTACATAATGTGTTGGCTGACAATGAATCTCCAATTCACAAGCATCTTCAAATAAAGACACTGATTTAGTGGGAAGGGGTTCTCTGTTATATATTGGATATACTAATGGTGGTAGTTGGTGAAAAGTACGGCAGATTATGGTTTGAAGCTGCTTAATTCAAGAAAAGACAACCACTACATCGCCAGACTTTTATATGGATACTTTTTGAAGCCAACTTTCATGAATGATGATGAATGGGGCAAACCCTAGAGATGTAAGGTCACCAAGCTTCAACGTGTTTACTGTAAAACTCGACAACATTACTGACATGCTGTTTTTCTACTCCATTGGTAATTTTGGCACAGAAATGCACACACATTTGGCTTCCTGTCTGCTATTCAAAAACAGGAAGTCAAACTGCTCTAGTTTGTGATCTGCTGTAGGCTGTGCACATTTGCTTGTTCATATACTTTCAACTACCTCCTTCAACTTTCTTTGTGTGAAAGGAGAAGCCAGAAATCATTAAGTTAACATAATCTCATTTTCTGGACCATTCCAGAACATTCTGAAGTTCTTGCTTCCCAATGCTGCTACCCTGGCATAAAACTTAGAAGTGTAATCAATCTACCTGCTCCCTAGAGACTGTAATTTCCTTTCATTGGCGGTTTTTTACATAGCTCTTGTTTCCTGTATTTAAAACAAATGGGGATATCAGCTCATTCAAGGAACACTGAATAATGGTTCTATGGTTTTCTGTGTTATTGAAATTCATGATTTAGATATAAAGAGCATTCAGAGTAGGAGATCTGACCCAGCTTTGGAAAGCTGGCCTTTATTTGGCTTAACTCCATGACAATAACTGAACAGACTCCAGATAAGCTTTTTTTTTTCTGGGAAGCAAGCTTTTAAAAACAGAATTGTCTGGTCAGAAGTCAGAGGTTTCCAGTTACAAGCTCTGCCATTGACACTAATTCCTGCCATGTTTCATAGTTATTTATTATTTACACAATAAACCCGGAGAGGTTGCTATAAAGTACTTGGGCTTCTAAGTTTTAATAGCTTAAAACTGTACTGAGACTTTGGGAACATCCTGTACGTGACAAATAGGATGTCTTCTTTTCAGAAATGGGAAAGACAATCCAAACAACGAATTGTCATTGCCACTGAGCCAGGTGGCTTTCCAAAAAACCTTGTGAGAATTTGTCTTTTTGCTGCTTTATTGACATTTCTACATAATTTCGGGACCCTAAGACTCAAATGAGATCATAAGAAAGACTAAGCATGAACTGCAGGGAGAATAGGAAGAAGAAATCAATCCATTAAAGCAAGGCACTGAGAAGAGAATCAGCTTGTCTGTTTTTTTCAATCTTACCTGAGATTGTGCCTGTAGAGTTAGCTTCAGCTCCTGGGTGTCTGCAGAGGACATGCTGGTTTTGCCACAAGCTACTTTATGCAACTCTTCCCTGCATTGAGAGGGCTTGTCCTTGCAAATCATCTTCAAGAGATGTGGATTCTTAGTGCCACTCATGGCACATTCATAAAAGGTCCCATTGAGCAAAGCCACAGAAAGCCACATCATAGGGGCCACCAGGGCATTTAAAGTGATCTGACCAAATACATAAAAGAAATGGCAGCTGTTTCCCTTGGGGAAGATTTTTCTAGGGTTCACACAGCAGCCTGTGAAGAGTCTCCACATCCTGCTATTCAAAAAGTACCCAATGATCAGTAACACCCAGGCTGGGGCAAGGAGAAAGACCAATCCATAGGCAGAATTTTCAGTGCTACATGGACATCTGAAAGCAACAATTGAGAAGAGCCGTTCACCTCCTACTGTTAGCAAAGCCATAAAGCTGTACCCAATGACATTTTTCTGATTAGTGAGGAATTTAAAAATGGTCTGAATCCCATCCATATTTGAAATTCAGAGAATTGAGGGAGGAGGCGATGTTTGTCTACCGAGCAGAAATCTGGTATCCGGATCTGCAGTAGGGTGGAGCTTGTCTTCAGAAATAGTAGTGCTGTTTCTTTCTCAGATTTGGTACAGCCACAGATAAGGAAACAATGTCATTCACCAGGAATGAATACTCCTAAGTGAGCATGTTCAGATATTGCCTCCTGCTGGTAGGAATATTGCCTTCTAACTGAATCCAAAGCCAGCTGAAGTCCATCCAAGTGAAAACTTCACAGGTGACTAGACGTGAAAGGGCTCTAAATACAGTGAAGTTGCAGTAATGGTTTTGGAAAGAGAAATAGAGAAGTGTACACTTATACAATCATCCCGGGAATTTTCCAGCTGTGTAGGCACTGACAAATGCAGAAATCATTTTCAAACCCTTCATTGCAAGTCAAAAGCCAAGCCCAAAGTGTCTTAATTCATTTTTCTTTACTATTTTATTTAAAGTTTGGAAGAGAAAGGAATGTTTCATGCCTTCTCAAAATGCATTGGTTTAGATATTTGAACCCAGTCTTGGTATTTTGAGGTTTTTAATCCAAATCTGTAAAATTCTGAAGAACATAAAAACATATTAAAGAAAAGGAATGTGTATTGGTGTTAGGAAAAGCAAGGTTTAATAACCAAGTTCTGTGTGTGCAAAACCATCTTGATTTTCATTCAAAATATGCCTGATACTACTTAAAATCAAAAGTTTCAGAACCCCATTGTAAAGAGACAATAGCTATTTGAGTTCAGAATGAATCTTTGAGATGCAAATGAATCATGAACAAAAGGATCTGATTTCTCCCTCCTCTATTCAAGTTTTGATTCTCTGATCAATCTGGGATTTCACTGGTTTTCTTCCACTGATACAAATCACAATTCCCTTGGGCTTCCTCATCCTGGTTGCTTTTTATCCGTGTCTTTCTGTAAATCCTTCAGAAAAGATCCCCCTGATTGGCTGGAGGTCTTCCTCTAATACTTTTAATATCTCACAAGCATTCCTATACCACCTGAGGTCTCTTTGTTGTCTTGAATCCTTGCTATATGACCCATCCTCCTTTCCGCAGTGGTAGCTTTGTATACCACTTCTGACATGCAAGTGATCATTGGAAATGCCTTCTACATGATTTAACAAATTAAAATGGATAAGAACCCTTAGCAAATAACAGCAGATGATGACGAAGAATCATCCTAAGGTGTATATTACTTATAGCCTACTATATAAAAATAGCCTTGCTCTTGGAGGGCAAAAACTTGAGTTCAGGTGCCCAGTTGTAGTATTTTACAGGAAGAGAGCAAATCTGAGGGACCTTCTTTTTCAGTGACGTGTGATTCTTCATGCCTCCTTTTCGGGGTTTTCTTGGCAGAGATACTGGAGTGGTTTGCCATTTCCTTCTCAAGCTTCTTTTACAGGGGAGGCAACTGAGGCAAATAGAAATTAAGTGACTTGCCCAGAGTCAAACAGCTAGTAAGTATCTGGAGATGGATTTGAACTCAGGTCTTACTTACTATAGGGCCAGTGCTCTATCTACTGAGCCATCTAGCTGCCAGAGACCATGTAGTCCAACTTAATTACTTTATAGATGAGAAAACCAAGGCCTTTAAGATCTGTCAGCCTTAAGTGATTTGTCTAAACGTAACACAGGTTTTAAGTGGCATAGTCAGTATTTAAGATCAAGTCCTTTGATTCCAAATCCAGCTAGACTGTTAACTGTGATACTCTAGGGAATCCTTGGGTACTTCAGGTTCCTCATCTGTTTAAAAAAAAGAAAAAGAAAAATATGTGCTACCTACTTTTCAGGGTTATTATAAGGATAGACCTTTATAAACTTACTTTATAAAGTAAGCGTTATAGAAATGGAAATAGATGTTATATTTCTGCGTGCAGACAGACATTGAAAAGGAGAAAGATTTGTCTTTAATGCTTCTCTGTCACTCTTTAATTGAGCAGCCACTCAGGGGTGGGTAACCTGTGGCCTTGAGGCTACATGTGGCCTTCTAGGTCCTCAATTGTGGCCCTTTGATTGAACCCAAACTTCACAGAATAAATTCCCTTAATAAATGGATTTATTCTGTAAAACTTGGACTCATTCAAAAGGCCACACCCAAGGACCTAGAAAGGCACATGTAACCACAAGACCGCAGGTTTCCTGCCCCTGAAACTCCTATCTACAGGTTAGTTTCCTTTATTGCCCAGGCCCACAATCCTTCCAAATATAAACTTTAAGCCTGTTCTCTATAGAAGAGTTCTCCCTCTACTTACTCAAAACTTAACTATGCCAAGTTTCATTTGCAAGGTCCTATTATCTTTTAGGGTGGTGGTAGTGATGGAGGGAAGTCAGCAAATTAATTCATACTAAGATGTTAATGACTAATAATGATTTGGTGAATTAGAATCTTAAAAAATAGTATAATAATGATCTTGGAAACAGAAGACCTAGGTTCAGGTCAAGGCCTTGACACAGTGATATGACTGAGCTCCAATTTCCTTTGGTACAAAATGAATATAATAATATTAGAACTACCTACCTAACCAAGTCCTTGTGAAGAGCATGTTTTTTAAACCTTGAGAGGCTGCATCAATAAGAACTTTTGTTAGGATTTAGAATTTTATTAGGATTCTAGATTTAGAGCTAGAAGAGATCTTAGGGACCATCTGGTACTACCCCTTCACTATACAGATTAGGAAACTGAGCCTCAGAAAGGTTAAGCGATTTGTCCAAAACCCACCCAAGAAAAGTGACAGAGCTAGGATTCTAACTCAGGTTCTCTGAATCCAAGCCTATAATTTTTTCTTCCAATATCACGTTTCCATGCTAATAGAAGTCACCTGGGGGTAATGATTTAGACCAAAAAAGTAATTTATAGTAGGGGTGATAGACATTCTCTTAATCCAGTGAAGGACATATCTGGTGGCAGGAGGAAATTGAAAAAAAGCTTCTAGGACTTCTCAGATCACAGACTGCTTCCTATTCCACTTACAGTCCATGACAATCTTGGCCATCTTCTTTTGAAGAAGGTCCCTTTAGATATTTTGTTTTAATTTTAAGCTACTTATTGTTTTTTAAAACGAATGTATGCTTTTAAGAATTCACTTTTTTTCATTCAAATGTTCTTTAAAATGTACATAACCAAATCCTTCTCCCTTTTCTCCTGCCAATTTCCTGGGCATCCAAGGAAGATGTCCCTTTGTGTGTTTTTACGATGAAGGTTAAGGTGGCCAACAGAAAAGCATACCTGAAAGCCTACAGGGCTATACCATTTGTATTCATAAGTTTCTGCAGAGTCGAAAAGCAATGTCCCTAATCTCTGATTCAAGAATTCTCTCAGAAAATCATTTGCTTTGATTTTTTTTAAAAAAGAATCAAAATTCAGTCATATATTCAGTTACATGTTTATCATTCACAAAATATGGTTCCCATACACTTAACATATTCTAGACATATTTTTGTGTATGTGTAGCCTAGTTATAGTATTTCTGTAGTCATTTCATCCTAAAATGCTATTGAACAATTAAAGAGAATTTCAAAATTTGGAAAAATTGAATTCCTTTCTAGAGATAATTCAGAGAATTGATTTTTATTCAATTTTGCATAGCCCACGGAAAAGGTAATTTCACTGATTCCTGTTCTAAAGAGTCAATGACATTACCAATATACCAACAGAAACCTAAGAAGTAAAATATAAGATATTTACTCTAGCCAAAATGTCAACAACAACTGTATTTCCTCCCTTTTCAGGTTGCTTTCAAGATGTACCTGGGAATCACACCTAGTGTGACACGTAATGAATCATGTAGAAATGAATTCTCTCTAATTCTGGATAAGAATCCTTTGGTGGAGTTTGTAGAGCAGCTCCCAGCTGGACGGTCCTCTCTTTCTTACTGCAATTTGCTGTGTGGAGTCATTAGAGGTGCCCTGGAAATGGTAAAGCACACCATTCATTTTTCCTGACTATGAACATATTGGTCTATCATACTGATAATTATACGTGTATGCTAACGGGAGAGGGGCACAGAAGTCATACCAGTGATCAAAAAACATAGACAACCTCCAACTCATTTACTGTCATTTACACAAATATACCCTTCCATATCCAGAATCTTCCTAAGTTGGACCTAAGATAAATAGCCTTGGGATCAGTGAGAACAGGACGAAGTCAGGAAACTAATGAAGAAAAGGAAGTGACTCTTGGTCCAAGAGGAGAGAAGGCTCTAGATTTCATGAATAATAGAAAGTAGACTAGAAATAGGAGTTCATGACACAGGCTAACACCAAGTTTTATATGGTACCAGATGTCAAAGTGACTTTAACTTGCAGCAACTCACAGGATCACAGAAATCAGAGTTGGGCCATTTAATCCTGCCTCATTTCGTAAATGAGAATACGGAGGTCCAAAGAGATTAAATGAGTTGCTCCAGTTCATATTGGTAGTAAATGGCAGACTTGAGATATGAATCCATATCTGAATTTGAAACTTCTCTTTCAACTCAAAATTTAAGACCTGCTGCTGGCAGGTTGGTAGTATGTGTTAACCTTATATGAGAAAGCAAAGAAACACTGGCTTATTTGAATATATATGAATGAATATAGGAAGATATACATTATACATGCATACTTAAGTGTTTCAAAAAAGAAAAAAGTCTTAGGAAGGAAACAGATCTTGAGTATCAAATATTTATATTTGTAATTTTAATCTTTGCTTGTATATTCATAATTTATTAGATACTTTAATGCTCTCCAAAGACTTAAAAGGTCTCTAAATTACTGTATCATTTAACATATGATAGAATAAATTATAGGAAATCAGAATGAGAGTCATCATTAAAATCTTCATTTCTTCACAAAAGGTCTACCTTGAACCAGTATCATATTTTCAATGAAAGTAACCTAATTACTTACTGATAAGCATACTTATTCTAAATGGCCTCTTTTTTTTTTCTTTGTAAGTTAGAGATCTTGGGAAGTGTAGAAGTGTAACACTGATGAAAATGTGTTAAAAATAACACTATATGTTAACTTTATAGCTCTCTCCCCAGCCCTTTAGACATACACTTTCCTAATTCTTACTCTTAGCCAGATGTTATTATATGCATCCTCAGAAATTGAGGTGAATTTATTTCTGATCCCAGGAGATTTGGATTTGGATTGGGATAGGTTTAGAAGGAAAGAAAAGAAAGTTTTTTTTCTGCTTTGGAGTAGAGAAATCCCAAAAGGTACTCTAGATTCAGGGTCATCCACAATTCCAAGTTCAATTTTGACTTAGTTTTGGGGATATAGATTCATTCTGAGATAGAGCCACAGCGGCATCAATCACATTGACCTGAACCAAACCCACAGGAACAGCCTCATATGGGTCCAAATCTCTGGTTTTGCCTCAGAACCATTCTAGATTTTCCTGATCCTGTAAACTAAGCATATAACCAGCATTTTCACTTTCATTTTCCCATAAGGAAAGATATGCTTCTTATTGGGGAAATGAAAACTGAACGAGAGGATGGGGTAGGAGTGGGTTAAAAATAAAATGACTCAACCCTGAGTTTTTCTCTTCCAGATTCATCTAACTGCTGATGTTACATTCTTGCAAGACAGACTTAAAGGTGACAAAGTTACAGAAATAGGAATCACATTTCTGAAGAAGTTGGAGGAGAAAAAATACAGACGGAAAAAATGAAGAACAACATACAAAAGCCACAGGAAGTCATTTTAGGGAGTGACTTATAGCTGATTGACTATATATGGCCTTGCAGTTTTGATTTTGCTAAACTCAAGCAAACTTAAAAAAAAAGCCTAACTTAACCACACACCCACAAAGAATTGCTTGGTACCAGACATCAGCACTTTTTTCTGTTTGTAAACTTAGATTTTCTCCCACTCTGTAGAGCTAGAGACCTTTTAACAAGAGTAATTCATTATGTAATAGAGAAATTCATGCATGAATTTCATGATATTGTACCATCCTACTTAGTCATTCCATACTTATAAGCATAAAAAAAGGATTAATAATTTATATGTCTCCTCTTATTGAACAGATGGGGGAAAATTAGATCTTGCTGGTTTTGTCTTATTTTGTGCTTAGTACAGTACCTGACATATAGTAAATGCTTACTAAATGTTCGTTGATTTACTGACTGACATAATCTACTACTATTCTGTATCAACAATCAATGGGAATTTATTAAACTAGATGCTGGTGACTTGAGTAAAAAGAATGAAACAATGTCTATTCACAAAGTGCTTGCATTCTAATGGAGAGGACAATGCATACATTTATAAATATATTAAATAAAAAGTAGTTCGGGAAGGAGAGCCCTAGCACTTGGGGAGATTAGGAAAGACTTCATGCGGAAAGTGTTTGAGCTGCACCTTGAGAAGGAGAGGGGCTCTTTGAGAGGGAGCACTCCCTGTATGTCAGTGTAAAGATACAGAGAAGTGAGATGGAGTTATTATGGGGGAAGGAACAAAGAGAACCAGTGTACAAGATCCTCTGGTGATGCCGCCAAAGTTGAAACACTTTCCCCAGTGTTTTAGGGACTTGATAATAGGATCTTAGACTTCTCTGTTTTTTATTCTTCATGACCCTATTTGGGATTTTCTTGGCAAAGATGCAGGAGTGGTTCAACATTTCTTTTTCCAGCTTCTATTACAGGTAAGGAAACTGAAGCAAAGAGGGTTAGGTGACTTGCCCAGGGTCACACAACTAGTAAGGGTCCAAGGCCAATTCAAACTCGCAAAGATGAGTCTTCCTGATTCCAAGCCCAGTAGTCTCTCTATTGTGCCAACTAGCTGCCCCATTCTTCTTTACAGTTTACCTAATTTCATTAACCCGCTAAAGTGGTATTTGATTTGCAAGCTTCAAAGGCATGTTACTATGTCAATGTCCTCTTTAGAAGTTATTCATTTCAAGACTCTTAATAAATGACATTCATCTATCTGGTAATTTTAGGTGTTTTCATAGGATCATAGGTTTAGAGATGTAAGGATATCACTTAGTCCAATCCCTTCATTTTACAGATGAGAAAACTGAGGCCTCAAGAAGAGTTCACATTTAGTTGTTTGTTCAGTTGTTTTTCAGTCATGCCTGTCTCTTCATGACCCCATTTGTAGTTTTCTTGGCAAAGATACTAGAGTGGTTTGCCATTTCCTTCTTCTGCTCTTTTAACAGATAAGCAAACTGAGGCAAAGAGGGTTAAGTGACTTGTCCAGGGGCACACAACTACTAAGTGTCTGAAGCCAGATCTGAACTCAAGAAGATAAGTCTTCTTGACTCCAGGCCCAGCACTCTATCCACTGTGCTACCTACCTTCCCTGGAATTATGTTCACATAATAAACAGCAAATGCTGGAGTTGGGATCTGAACCCAGGTCCTCACACTTTGCACTGTACTATATTGCTTCCATCATAAGAAAGTCTATTGGTAATCTTGGTTACATATGACATATTTTAAAATAATATCCTTAAAATTCTAAAGAACTATATTTCTTTCATTTGTAAGATGAAGACGTTGGACCATGGGTATGTTATTTGAGAAAAACTAAGATATGATGCTAGCTTGTTGAGAATACAAGGCAAAAAATAATCTGTGTTGAATCCTCAGAAGATGAAATGTTCCCACAAGAAAGCTGGGGATTTTAAATCGTTTACTTTGGGAGCACTTTCTTACCTCAAAAATTTCATACTGTATTTGGCTAGAATTTGTAGTAATGATTTTACCTCTGGAAACCATAGGCCAGAAAAACAATTTAAGATGTGAAATCTTTCCTGCTTGAGAAAAATGAAGGAATCCACAAAAGAGAAATAGTTGAAAGCATGTGATGCATTTTCAAAGAATGGTACCAATCTTCATTTGGCACTGAGATATCTAGCTGACATCATGAAGATGATCGCAAATGCCCAGAACTAATGAAGAGCTGGGAATTTAAGTATAGAGACAATCAAAAACCTTTTTTTTTTTTTTAAAGGAGAGCATGGGTGTTATATGAGGAAAGCAGCATTTTAGGAAGGCACAGTGACATTGGGTATTGGAGTGTGATATTAATAACTGATGTGTATGGGGCTTTGCAGTTTACAAAGTAGTTTTCATACATGACCTCAACTGATTCTTAAAGCAAATCTGTATAGACTGCTGGATTTGGAGGCAGGAGGATCTGGGTTCAAATTCCACCTCAGTCACTTACTACCTGTGTGACACTGGACAAATCCCTTCTCTCTATGCCTCAGTTTCCTCATCGGTAAAATGATCAAGTTCAACTCAGTGGCCTCTAAGGTCCCTTTCAGCTCTAAATTCCATGATGCTTGGTAGGTATCTCCATTTTACATGGTTAGTTGTCCTTCATCTTTGAAGAGGACCAAAATGACATCACCATGATAAAGTGAAATTTCATTGTGTCCGACTGTGGCTGATCAGACCAATACAAGCTCGGAATGCTCTACCACAAGTTGGCCACAAATAGTCCACACAAATATTTGGGGTAGATATCCCAAATCTGTGCATCCTATGTTTACTTTGTGCTATCTCAATTCTGCTTTATTCAAAGAGCACAGCACCCTTTCTGATGTGGGCACACCATGTTGAGCAGTCCTGTGCCAGCATCTCCCATGTTGCACAGTCAAATCCAAAGTTCTTGAGAGAGACCTTGAGTGTCCTTGTATCCTTTCTTCTGGACACCAAGTGATCGCTTACTCCATGCAAGTTCTCCATAAAATAGTCTTTTTGGCAAGAGTACATTTTGCATTCGAACAACGTGGCCAACCCATTGGAGTTGCGCTCTCTGAAGCATAGTTTGAATACTTGACAGTTTAGCTTGAGCAAGGACTTCAGTGTCTGCTACCTTATCCTGCCAGGTGATCCTCAGAATCTTCCTAAGACAGTTCAAATGGAAGCGATTCAGTTTCCTGGCATGGCACTGGTAGACTGTCCATGCTACACAAGCACATAACAATGAGGTCAGCACAAAGGCTCTGTAGACCTTCAGTCTGGAAGTCAATCTAATACCTCTTCTCTCCCAAACATTTCTTCAGAGCTTCCTAAACACTGAGCTAGCTCTGGCAATGCATGCATCAACCTAATTGTCAAGTACACTACCAAGGTAAGTGAACTTATCCACAGCATGCAAAACTTCTACATTTGTTGTAATTGATGGTTCCATGTATGGATGATGTGGTGGTGGCTGATGGAGCACTAGTGTTTTCTTGGTGTTAATTATTAGGCCAAAATTAGTACAGGCATCAGAGAATTGATCCATACTTTGTTGCATTTCAGCTTCAGAGGCTGCCCTGAGTGCACCATCATCTGTAAACAGAAAATTCATGCACCAACATTGTCTCCATTTTGGTCTTGGCTTGGAGCCTTTTCAAATTGAAGGATTTGCCATTAGTACAGTAGTTGACCTTGATGCCATGTTCATCCTCATTGAAAACATTTGTCAACATGGCTGAAAACATCATGCTAAAAAGCATGGGAGCAAGCACAGAGCCCTGTTTCACTCCATTGGTGACTGGGAAGGCATGAGAGCATTGTCCATTATCCAGAACCTGGGCAAACATGCCATCATGAAATTGACGTACAATATTGATGAACTTCTCTGGGCAACCAAATTTTGACATAATTTCCCATAAGCCCTCATGACTAGCAGGCCTTGTCAAAGGCCTTGGTCAGATCTACAAAAGTTGTAAACAGATCTCTGTTCTGCTCTTGGCATTTCTCCTGGAGTTGTAAGGCAGCAAACACCATATTGACTGTTTCTTGGCCTTTTCTGAAGCCACACTGGCTCTCAGGTATATGCATATCTTCCAGGTGAAGGATCAGACTGTTAAGGAGAACTCTAGCAAGAACTTTGCTGGCCATGACTAAGAGAGAGATCTCCCGGTGATTGTCACAGGACAATCTATTCCCTTTACCCTTATAGAAATGGGCAATGAAGGGTGTCCTCTTGCCACATAACCTGGAAAATTTCAGTCAGCTTTTGTATGAGCAGTGGTCCCCCTAACTTGTGAATCTCAGCTGGAATAGAATCAGCACGAGGTGCTTTACCACATGAAAGGAGCCTAATGGTCCTCAAAACCTCTTCTGCAGTTAGAAGTTCAGCTAAGGAGGGATTGACTTCCACTTGAGCTAAACGGTCAATGGCCTCAGCATTAGTTGATGATGGTCTGTTGAGAACACTATGGAAATGTTCAGCCCATCTCTCTAGGATCATGTCCTTATCACTGATTAATGTAGCTCCATTAGCACTGAGTAGTTGTGATGCACCATAGGTTTTTGGTCCATAAATAGCTTTCAGGGAATCATAAAAGCACTTTGGATTGTTACTATCAGCTTAAAACTGAATTTCTTCTTCCATTTCATCTCCATTTTACATATGAGAGAGCTGAAGCACACAGACAACAAGTGATTTGCTCATGGTCACATAGTAAGTAGGTAAGATAGGATTTGACTTCAAGGATTCTAAGTCCAAGTCCATTTCCCTTCTCTATCTCCAGTGTTTCTAGTCTAGAAGAGTGGTGTAGGAGTGATCTCCATAGATCACCATGGCTTTGAAAGATCTTTAGTTAAAATACACATATATCACCTGGCAAGAATAATCCAGCTACTATTTTATCAGTTTAACTAGCTTCAAGAGAGGAAGCTTGAAGGATGGAAATAAAAGCAAAATCACTTTTGAAGGTGTCAGAAGTGGGAAAGACCTAAAGCATGAATGATTTGGGTTGGGTAATATAGTCCTGGATGCCTGGGAGAAACATGAAGGCATTGGGTGCTCTGAAGGAAGGGATTGACAAAAGATTGAAAAAGGGAACTAAAGAGAGAATAGAGAAGCCCCCTAGCTTTGTCTATATTGCCATTTTGCTTCATTTGTCCTAGAGATAAACATGTTGTATGGAGACAGGAAATATATAACACTGAGATCATAGGGCCCTTCTAATTTGAGGACAGGGCACCTCTGGTTATTAAACAGAGAATTCTTAGTAAGAATGGAACAGTAATTGGTTACATTATCCCCTACGCAGAAAGGAGGGGTACTTCAGGAAAGGACTATGTGCATGCATGTATGTGTATATATATATATATATATATATATATATATATATATATATACATACACACACACATATATATACACATACATATATATATAGTGTGTGTACATACACACAAATGTGTATGCATTTATGTATGTGTGTATATGTATGTATATTATGTTTCTGTGTGTGTGTCCACTGTTGTGTATAGCAACCTGGTACTGTGATGTGCCCCTTATTTCCTGCAGAAGGCTCAGAAACTGTGTTAGAGAAATCAAGGAGAAAAGGAAAGCAGAAAAAGAGACACAGGATATTCCTGGGTATGAGACATGATTTTCATTTAAAGAAATTCTACCTCACCTGATAACAAAGGAAAAATTCTGATTTCAAGTTCTACTTTCCTGTGCTGAAGCAGTTTTGCTGGAAACACAGACTATGTCCTCAGGTATCCTAAGACACTTTCTAAAATCAAGCACACTAAAAGCTACATAAATCTTTCAGCTACTATCTAGTAAATTGCACCAGCTATGTATATTATGAAATACACATTCTAGGCATATAAAAGAGTTAATGTAGCATCCCAAAATGCCTGTTTTGTAAACTGGTTCAAGCAATGGGTAACCTTGGTTTAAAATTTCATCATTATTCTCAACATCATTTAGAATACCAAGCGGTTCCGTGGAATAATGGATAGAGTGCTGGACTTGGCATGAAGAAAACTTGGTTTACTGTGTGGCCACTTGTTACAACATCTCTGAGCTCCAATTCCCTTATCTGTAAAATGGTGATAATTATAATACCTCTAGTACCTATCTCACATGGTTATAGTGAGGTTCAGATGAGATAATACATGTAAATCCCTTTACAAACTTTAAAGCACTATATGAATATTTGTCATTATTATCTTTACACTCAGCATTCTAGAAGCAATCAATAGCTAAGGCTGATACAGCATTAAAAAGTGCTCTGGGTTTGGAATCAGAGGACCTATGTTCTAATTCTGGTTTCCTCACTATGTGACTTTGCTACTCTATCAACAAACACAAGGTACCTACTATGTGCTAGGAAATGTACTGGTTGCTGAGAATACAGTACAAAAGAAAGACAGAAAAAGAAATAATCCACATTCTCAAGGAGCTTACATTCTGTCAGGAAAGATGATAAGGAACTCTGCTCCCAACCAAGCCAACTGGTAGTGTCTGTGTGGCTTTCTTTCCTTATCTCTACACAAATGGGCCAGATCTTAAATTACATCTAGCTATGAACCCACGAACCACAATTGAGTATTTGCTATTGTTCAGATGCATCTGAGTCTTCAATGACCCCATCTGGGGTTTTCTTGGCAAAGATACTGTAATACTTTGTCATTTCTTCTCCAGATCATTTTGCAGGAGGAAACTAAGGCAACGAGGATTTAGTGACTTGCCCAGGGTCACATAGCTAGCATCAGAGGTCAGATTTGAACTCAGGAAAGTGACTCTTCCTGACTGCGAATCCAGCAGTCTAGCCACCGCACCACCTAATTGTCCTTTACATTTAAAGATCGTATCTATATCTACCTATACATATATACACATACACATATACAGACGTACACACACACACACACACACATATATATATACACACACAGTCTCCATAGAAAACAAATATTTGTACACTAAACATGAAAGAAATGTAAGATACTTAAATACAAGGGAGTTAGGGAGGGAGGGCAGTAGCAGCTGGATGTATTAGAAAAAGTTTCATAGCAAGCATGTCTAAGACGAATCTTGACGAATATGAAAGATTCTTTGAATTAGGGGTTAGAAGGGCATTTCAGGCATGGAGGATAACCAACATAAAAGTGAGAGATGAAGAGTTACATGTAAGGAAGAGATAAAGCCCGTGTAGTTGGACTGTGGAGAGCAGGAAGCAGAGTAATGAATAATGAAGCTGGCAACGTAGGTTGGGGTCAGGCTGAGAAGGGTTTTAAAAACCAGAGAAGAGTTTGCATTCAATGCAAGAGGAAACAGAGAGCCACTAGTGTTTACTTAGTATGGGAATGACATGGTTAAGCCTGTACCTGAGAAAAATCACTTTGATAAGTCTCTTAATCTCTCAGTTTTCTTGTCTATATAATGAAGGGCTTGCACTAGGTGGCCTCTGAGGTCTCTTCCAGCTTTAAATACATGATCCTATAATCCTGTGATCCCTTACGTTGGCATCTCAGGCTGATAGAATAGATGATGAAAAACAGACTTCTGCTCCCCCAGAAGAACATACACACATACTTAATTAGGCACTTCTTAACTGGGATTCTTCATTGCTTGAATATGTGTCCACAACAGCTTATTTTTAAAGCTGCTTATTATACCCTAAATGTAGGAAGTACTACTGTGGAAAGTCACCAAGAGTCATAAAGTAGGAGCCACTAAAATTTTAATACTCTTTTAGCAATGATGTAAAAGAAATGACAATGGTAACCCATCAGGAAGATTTTCCACGCGTTTATGTAAAGTCATGAGGAAAATTTCTATGTGTTGTTATTTAAGAAATACCCAGGAAATGGGGAAACAAAAATAATTAAGATATGCTCCCTGACTCAAGCAGTTTGTAATACACAATAAAAGTAGACTAATCAATTTTTAAAAAAGAAACATCCAATGGTATTTTATCAGTTTTGTTCCCTTCATTTTCTCCCTACTTGTAACTAACAAAAGGATTGGGAGATAGGAAGGTTATTTTTTTCCCATTCATATATATTTCTCATTTGAAAATTCTTTATATGGATGGGGTTGGAGAGAGGAACCAGTAACTTTCTCTTTTCAGAATAAACAGTCCCAATTTGCAAATCAGTGTTTTAAAAAAACTCAGACAAGATTTTCATGGACTATTTTTAGAAGTATGTGTCCTCAATATAAAAACTTAATAATATATAATATATAAATAAAATATAATAACACATAATATATTATACATAATATAAACTTAATATAAAGTTTCTATTATCAGTATTTAATCACTTCTCACTTGTAAAGAAACAGAAAGTAAATATTCTTGCAGAGAATAATTAGCAGAACTTTAAGATTCATTTTTGGGCTGTTTGCCTGTGGTTTGTTAGTGTTTAGTGGTCTGGTATATGAACGTTATTTATTAATTATTTTTCATTCCCATATATAACCAATGCATCCATGTCTATAAAAATGATTTTTAAAATAAAGTTCCTTTCGTTGTAGCAGAAAAGAAGAAATATCCAAGAAACAGCAGCACAGGAGATAAAGCATCCCTCTCCTGTAGGATATTTAAAAGCTAACAGAGAAAAGAATCCCCATTTCCAGTGTTAGCAGTCTCAAAAGGTGATAATTTGGAAGTGTCTTGTAACTTCCTAAGAAATTTCAGATAATCCGAACACTTTGCAACTACAGTGATGTGCTTGCTGCCCCCCCTCTAACTCCAAGGAAAGTAATCAGTAAGTATTCTCAGCTGAGCTCCTGCTGGGAAGGGATGCCTGGGAATCTGTCACGCTAAATTGTGGAATACAGGAGAAACTCACGAACAAGCCCCTCCAGTCTAGAATCACTCAAGGGAGATTTGCTGCCAATAAATCATTTTTTCTCCACACACATTTGGAATGAGGTTATAGACCGGGGTCGTTGCTCCTACACATAGATTTGCTATTTCTAGATTAGAGTTTAATAACCCAGTTTCACTGAACCCAATACAGTTGCTGGCATCAGTTATTCTTTAGAAGCAAGAGCTCTGCAGTTCTTTGAGAACTGGCATGCTTCTCTGCAATCTGGAAGACCTGGAGTGGTTCATAGGTGGGGACATGATCACCACACAAGTTCTGAAAGTCCTGTCCAGCTTGGTGTCTCTTGTCTCTACAGCATGTAATGATGAAGCATTGATGGCCTTTTTCACCATGGCTAAAACAGTAGCAATCATGTTTGAAAACAATACCTATCCTTTCTCTTCTTTAAAAAAAATTTTTGTGTGATTTTAACAAAATTATCAGATACAAAGAACAGAGAAGAAGATTATATAAGACCAGAACTCACTTTTTTCCAAGATGTGTGTATCCATATATGTTTACATATAAATATATGCATACATGTATGTAGTATGATTATATATGGTAGAACCATATATGCATATATACACACAAGAATGTATACATATAGAAAAAAGGACATGCATATACAAAGAGAATAAACACAAGTATATATGTATGTATGTATGTAATTATGTATGTACAGCACAAGGGTTGCTCCCTTTGATGGTGGTTGCCTGTATTCTTGTCAGGTTTACTGAAATCAGTCATTGAGCTGTCCTCCCCATTGCCTTACTCTGAATTTTTTCGAATTTGTCAGTGACTTTGTTAAAAGCTGGTGACTCCCCCCACCCAAAATTTTAAAGACACTGATTGTGTCCCAAACTAAGCACTTGGTGGCCCAGTCTGAGCAAGGTACAGTAGCATTATTATCTTACTCATTGTGGCATCCCAAAGTTGTTCAATAGTTTCTTCTTCAACTGATTTTTGTGCAGCTGATTTTCTGCACCGATTCTAGAACTTTACTATTATTGAATTTGTCAGTATGGGATGGATGGGAAACATTTAGCTAGATGGAGAGGAGAGAGTGGGAGGGACTGCAGCTGTAGACATAAAGAACAGTCCAAGTAAAGCTATGGGAGTAGTGATAAATAAAACATTTGATATCTGTAGCAGAAGGCGTTTCTAGTAGGGTGTCCTCAAGAACCTGTGTTTCACCTTGTTTAATATTTTATCAATGACTTTTAATTAGAGGCATTCAAAAATGGGATGGGCTGCTTTGTAAAAGAGTTCATTCTTATACGTTTCAAGTCAAGACAGTACAATAAGGAAATAAGTGTCAAGTATCTACTATGTGCCAGTCCATGAAGACTACAAGCCAGCCATCCCAAACGTCCCATGGACCCCATACCCGGAACATCCTTATTCTCACCAGGGTACTCACTTATCTCCTCCAGCTGCACTGAGCCCTGGTGCCAAGACTACAGAGACTACCAGCCATGGCTGCTGCTCAGTCACTCTTCTGCACCAGCCTCCTCTTCTCCCTGAGAGCCCATTCCTCATGGCTACCATAACCTCCTTCATTTTGGGACTCCCTCCTCACCCCTGAATTGAGCATCCCATGGCCTCCTTGACAGTCCTGATGCCCAGTATAGTACCTGTCAGCTAGGGTCATGGATTTATTCCAATGATACTCAAGGGTTATAGTGATGAGAGAGGAAAGCACTGATCTGCTTGACTTAATAAAGATATTAAAACCCTGGGAATAAAAGCTAGAAGCTTAACCAATATTGTCTCCTTTGACCCTCACAACAGCCCTGGGATGGAGGCACTATTGTTATCCTTATTTTACAGTTGAGGAAAAGAGAAGTAGTGACTTGCCCAGGGTCACACAGCTATCTGTAAGACAGATAAGCACAGCACACAGGAGGACTGCTAGCACAGGTTCACTCTTGATCTGGTCAGACAGGAAAGACACTAAGAAAGGGTTAATAATTTTACTTTATTCCAGTCTAGTTTTCTCAGAAGGGTTGCTGATAATGGAAGCACAAACTCCTTCAGTATTCCCTAATCACCCTTCTTGCAGGAGCTGGCAAGAAACAGGGGTCAACTACCCCTACAATTCGATGGGGTAAACTGAGATAGGCACAACTGTGCATTCCCCTAAATCCCATCAAGCCTCAACAGGGGCCAGGTGAGGCAAACAGAGAATCCCCCCAAGCCTTGATGGGGGCCGATCAAGGCATGCACAGCATTCCCGCTTGTGCATGAAACCCTAAGTTCCATCCCCTACCCCAAGCCTCAATGAGGGTCACTTGAGGCACACAGGGCTTTTGTGCATTCAACCCTAAGGCTCTCCATTCACTGATCAGTGTCTGCCTGCTTTATAGGGCAGCAGACAAAGAAGGCATATTACCAATAGTAGCCTCACAAGTTTACATCACTTCATCCAGGTATCTCACTGCACAGCCACAGTGGATGTTTACATTATTTATCATTATATAATACTGTGCAAGTGTGGTGGAGATGTTTTGAACCATAACTGTGGGAACTCATATCTAATACCTGGGAACAAGAGATTGTTATGGCTATGAATCCTGGGAATCTGAACTCAAAGAAATAATAACAAAAATTCACTCAACACACCCTAAAATCCACTTACACTAAACTTCACCTTACATACATGAGCAAATATCTGAGGCCAAATTTAATCTCACGTCTAACTCCAGGCCAAGTGCTCTATCTATCCAGCTACGTCTTCAACAACTTAAACATACCCTAGAAAGGATTCATGAGGGGTACTAAGTAGACAGCCTTCCAGGTCCCTTGTCAAACAACTACAAATTTCACTGACTCTCATGATTTCAACTGGGATGAAATTAGGGGCCATATTTTCAGTAATTCAAATCCCAGAAGCATGAAGTTTCATATAAGTTTCAGATCAACATTACAATGGAACATATTCTGGTGAAAATGCCAGGACCTTGGCTATTGAAAAAGTTATGTGTTTATTCTACTTAGAAGACAAAAGCTTTTAAAATTCTCCTCCATAATGAAACAATGGATAGAATAATGGCAACCGGGTAGTGAGTGATTTGGTAAAAGTGGGCTGTTCCACTAAAAACTGTAGTCATGTCTGGATCAAAATATTCCTGACAAGGATGCTTTTAATCACTTGCAGAGAAGCGCTATAACAAACATGGCAGAAAAAACATCTGAGTTTAGTGCAGGGTCAAGAGTATGTTTTAAGGCAGACAAAACATGAACACACACTGGTCTTTGTCAAAGGAGGATTTGGGACTCAGAAGTATATCTACGCAAAGTGCCTAAGACAAGGCATCAGGATAATAGTGGACACGGTGGACTCCACATAGTGGAGTCAGATTTGAGGACCAAGGAAGTAACTAAGCTGGTAACTTCTTGACCTATCCTGAAAAGCTACTTAAGATTATAAGGTACCAAGGTCTCCTGGTTCAGAAAATACAGTCTTTGGATACCTTTCTTTTTTTATAAAAAATTATTTTTCCCAATTACAGGCTAAAACAATTTTAAATATTTTTTAAAGTTTTAAATTCCAAATTCTATCCCTCTCTCTTTCTTTCCTCTCCCCCCTCCCTGAGAGGGTAAGCATTCTAATATAGGTTATACATATGCAGTTATGTAAAATATTTTGTGTATACCTTTCTTGAAGAAGCTGAGAAGCATGGAAGTAGATTTTGTGAGTTCTTCCTGTGATAATCCTACATCTCACCCATTCAGTGAGAACAGACCATTTCTCGTGCTGAGTTTCTTGTTCAGATGAGCCATGTATTTCTCAGGTACTCAACAATTAGCAGACCCATAGTGTCTGATCTTAGAGGTCTGATGATGTCTTTGATGATCATTCGTCCTATCACCAGAAGCTTCTATCTTCTAAATTTCTTCACAGGGGATGTACCCTGTCAGGATGAATAAGTATTGAAACCCAGATTGTCACCTGCGGTATTCTGTTAACATGAGTAAATTACAGTTGGTCTCAAACAGTGCGGACACCCCAGAAATGTTCTCCAGCTCTGGATCAGAGATACACTGTTTACTTTTTTGCTGATACCTATAACTCCTTAGGGAACCTTAAACTCACAGTGATATAGCCCCAATATGCTGGTCTTTCTCACTCAGACATCTGCCATAGCCCCTGCACAGGAACTAAGAGTTGACTTTCAGGTCTTCCACGAGGTGACTAGAATACAACTGTCACTTGAGAGGCTTTATCCAGGAAAACAGGAAGCTACACAATTAAATTCTTATCATCCCTATTGCCCAAGATCCAATGAGTACATATGGAAGGACCCAGGAAAGGCTATTGATGGAATACAGCTTATGTTTGAGTCAGGTTTAACTACCATTCAAGACCCCTGGAAGTTCAGTGGATAGAATGTCAGTGCTGAACTTTGAGTCATGAGACTGAAGTTCAAATCTTGCCTCAGAAACTTACTTTCTGTGCGACCGTGGGCAAGTCAGTTTATCTCTCTCAGTCTTAGCTGGTTTATGCAAACCAACTGTAGATTCACACTCAAGTGCATCCAACACTTAGATATTAACCTAGTCCACAGACAGAATAAAATAAACCTCTTTGTCTCCCATGTACCTTTCTGGTGGTGTTTGTACATGGTAGTGCCATGACCTCTGGTCTCAATAGTCCTTGGCCTGTTTGAGGGTTCTGCTTAACAGCCTGAATTGATTTCTTTAAGCATGGACTGATTTGATCTCCTTGTCCAAGGGACTCTCAAAAGCCTTCTTCAGCAATTCAAATTTCACACACATTTAGAAATTTGAGACAGTCAGTTCTGTATCACTCAGCCTTCCATACAGTCTAACTCTCAAAAGTCAACTCTAACTCAAAAGTCATAGCTTTGACCATATGGACCTTTGTTGGCAAGGTGATGTCTCTGCTTTTTAGTATGAGCCTAGATTTGCCATAGCTTTCCTTCCAAGGAACAAGCTTCCTTTAATTTCACGACTGCAGTTAATATCTGCACTGATCATTGACTGCATCGTTAAAATCTGACACTACTTCCATTTCTTCTCCTTTGATTTGCCAGGAAGTGATGGGACTAGCTGCCATAATCTTAGTTTTTTTTAATATTAAGTTCAAGCTAACTCTCCTCTCACCTTATTCCTCTCCACTTTCTGCCACCAGAGTGGTATTGTCTGCATATCTGAGATTGCTGATATTTCTCCCAGCAACATCAATTCCAGCTTTTGATTCATCCAGCCTGCATTTTCCACGATGTACTCTGCATATAAGTTAAATAAATAAAGCGGCAATGTACTGCTTCCCAATACTCCTTTTCCAACCTTAAAGCAACCAGTTATTCCATATTCAGTTCTCAGGAGTCCTCAGGAGACAAGATGACCTGTTGCTCCCATCTCTCTGAAGGCTTGTCACATTTTGTTGTGATTCACACAAAGGCTTTAGTGTAATCAATGAAGCAGAAGTAGATGTTTTTCTGGAACTCATTTGCTTTTTCCAAAGTCAAGCAAAGGTCAACAATTTGGTCTCTAGTTCTTCTGCCTTTCTGAAAACCAGCCTGCTCACCTGGCAATTCTCCATTTACATATTGCTAAAGCCTAGCTTGAAGAATCTTAAGCATAACCTTGCAGGCATATAAAATGAACACAATTATTCAGTAACTTGAACGTTCCCTGGCATTGTCTTCTTTAGGATTGGGACATAAACCAATCTTTTCCAACCCACTGGCCACTTCTATATCTTCCAAAACTGTTGTACATAGAATACAGCAATTTAAAAGCACCATCTTTTAGTGTTTTAAATAGTCCAGCTGGAGTTGCATGACCTTCACTAGCCTTATTGTTAGCAATGCTTCCTAAGGCCCACTTGACTTCATTCTCCAGGACATCTGGCTCCAGATCACTATAAAGATATTAGGAGACACCCTGTTTCCCAGAACTAAGGTCCAGAAAACCAGTTGTGCCCCGAACTTGGCAAAACAATAATTCTTTGGGCTCATCCTCTGAATGATCTCAGTCACAGCCAAATCCCAGAATCGTTCCTGGTCATGAAGCCCTGCTATGAATCAAACTTGCCTTGTTGTTGTTACCCCTCGTTGTCAGGGCTACAGCTTACAGTGTAGCCATTGATATAAATATTGATACCTACCCATGCTGCCTAGACCCCCCTCCCCCTCCCACTAGGGAAGGCATTATTTTTATTAGATTTCTTTTTTTAAAAATTATTTTATTTGTTTTCAGTTTTCTACAATCACTTCCATATTTCTAAGATGTTTTTTCCTTTCCCTCCCACTCCTTCCCCTCTCCTTCCTTACTCCCTCCCCAAGACAGTGTGCAATCTTATATGGATTCTACACATACATTCTTATTAAATACATTTTCACCTTAGTCATGTTGCATAGAAGAATTAAAATGAATGAGAGAAACCATAAAATAAAACATAACATAACACAAGAGATAACAGTCTGCTTCCTTCTGCAATCCAATTCCATAAGTTTTTCTCTGGATGTGGAAGGCATTTTGCCTCAAGAGTCCACTGGGAATTTTTTAGGCTCTTGCATTACTGTGAAGGACTAAGTCTACCAGAAAAATTCCTCACACACTGTGGTTGTTGCTGTGTATAAAATTCTTCCTAGTTCTGCTCCTTTCATTCAACATCAGTTCATATAAGTCTTTCCAGGCCTCTCTGAAGTCTTCCTCTTCCTCATTTCTTATAGCACAATAGTATTCCTTTCATTCATATACCATAACTTGTTCAGCCATTCCCCTATTGATGGGCATCCCCTGGATTTTGACTTTTTGGTCACCACAAAGAGAGCTGCTATAAAAATTTTTGTACATGTGGGACCCTTTCCCATTTTATGATCTTTTTGGGATACAGTCGTGGAATCAATATTGCTGGGTCGGAGGGTATGCATATTTTTTCAGCCCTTTGGCATAATTCCAAATTGCTCTCCAAAATGGTTGGATCAGCTCATAGCTCCACCAACAATGAATTAGTGTTCCAACTCTTCCACATCTTCTCCAACATTTATCATCTTCCTGTTTTGTCATGTTAGCCAATCTGATAGGTGTGATGTGGTACCTCAGAGTGGTTTTGATTTGCATCTCTCTAATCAATATTGATTTAGAGCATTTTTTCATATGACTATAGATATCTTTAATTTCTTCCTCTGAAAACTGCCCGTTCATATCCTTTGACCATTCATCAATTGGGGAACAGCTTGTATTCTTGTAGATTTGACTCAGTTCTCTATATATTTTAGAAATGAAGCCTTTGTTACAGACACTAGTTGCAAAAATTCTTTCCCAGTTTTCTGCTTCCCTCCTAATCTTGAATGTATTGGGTTTGTTTGTGCAAAAGGTTTTCATTTTAATGTAATCAAAATTATCCATTTTGCCTTTTATAATATTCTTTATCTCTTGTTTGGTCACAAATTTCTCCATTCTCCATAAATCTGACAAATATATTATTCTTTGCTCCCCTAATTTGTTTATAGCATCAGCCTTTATGCCTAGATTATGTATGCATTTGAACTTTATTCTTGTGTACAGTGTCAGGCATTGATCTATGCTCAGTTCCCGCCACATTGTGCATTTTCACAACTGTTGACTTAGACATGTTTGAAGTGAAAGATAATTGAGAAGACATTGGACTAATGACCAAAAAAAAAAAAAAGTGAAACTTTTAAGGCATCTGTAATAAGAAACCTCTTTTATAAAGCAGGAGCATTTCTGCACCACTTCCCAGAACCCTGTGTTCCCTCACTTTTTTTTCCCTAATAAGAAAATCCTCAGATCCAACTGAGGAAACCAGGTAGAGGCAACGGGAGATCTGCTTGGCCAGTCCAGGAGTGAGGAGGAGAAAAGCAAGACAGGAAAGCCATGAAAAGGTTTAATTTTTTCTTGGATCTGCTCACCAAACACCACAGGGCCTCGGGCATGAGCTTCTTGAGCTTGCTGACCGCTGGTGGGGAGAGCCTCTTTTCCAATGTCGTGTTCCAGTGCCCCTGTAATGCTACCTGGAACCTGCCCTGTTCCCTTTTCTTCTTCCTAGTCCCAGCTCTGGTCCTCAAGCAAAGCAGATGATGGCTGGCTGCTGTACTGGGGACCAGAAGGACACTTCTGAGAAGACATCCGACAAGCCTGGGCCAGGAAAGTGTAGCAGGATGGCGATGTGCTATCAGAAGGCTGGGTGCAGTCAAATCACCTTGAGTGCTTCCCTAGCTCCAGTCACCTGGATTGCAGTAGCGCTACTCGGGGGTAATTACTGTGAGTGTGCGGCCAGCGAAAATGTGTGGACCCAAAAGAGCTTATGTCAGGAGCAGATGTCCACCTGTTCTGAGAAAGTGCTGCAGATGCCCTGCCAGAAGACAAACCCCACAAACTCAGAGGGGATCCAAAGGATTTTGAAGATGTTCAGGGCTCAATCCCAGGTAAAGACTCAGGGAGAAAAAAAATCCTATCAGTTGGAGTGAGAGCAGGGGCGGAGAAAAGGAAATTGTTGGAGAGATGGGAGAGGATGTAACTTGACTCATCAGAGAAATGCAGTGGAGCCCACAGAAGACCTAAATTGAAAATTAGAAACTTGTGATTTTCAGAGACTAATTAATGCCTTCTTTCTGCATACATTACTTTGTAAGCTTTTTCTAGGTGGAATGTATAGACATTATTCCTCCCCTTCAACTTCAGTAGAAAGTAGGTTCCTCTAAGTCAGGGATGATTTCATTTTTGTCTTTTTATACCTAACATCTAGCACCATGTTTGGCACATTTTAGGATCTTAAAAAAATGTTTTGTGGCTAATTGATTGATGGAACTGTTCTAAATTACCTGTTCTTATGATGCCTTTCCTATCCTTGTTTAGTCTGTTGAATTGCTATCTGTTCTTTCAAGGTCAACTTAAAAGCTACCTCCTCAAGGAGATCTGACCTGGAAAAGAATGGCTCTTTGTACCTCAGACTTTGTTTTGCACCTCCCTTATGAACTTATCATGTAATCTTGTGTATTAGAAAGGCTCGGTCAGTGCAGGCTCCACCCTCAGGCTTCAGTGGAAGCCCAGTTACATGATTTGCGTTTGTGCCTCACCCTGGACAAGGACCATGACTCTGCTAAATTCTGTATTTCCCAATTTCCCAGTAAGTTTAACACACAACAGGTGTTTAGTAAAGTAATCAACAAACTATGTTGTTCCAAGATATGTGCTAGGCAGTGATGATACAGAGACAAAAATAAAACAGATTCTATCCTATCGGCACAGTTGCTGATTTCCCCTAAAAGAGAGAATCGACGTGACTTGTTAGAACTTATGCTCAGAATCTCATCCTTCCAACCTTCCTTCCAACTTGCAAAATGATATTAAATCAAATGAAAGACTAGAATTAGCAAGCTTAATGTTCTATTCTACCTCTGCCTGGGCTATACTGAGCCACCCAGCTGCTTAGGTTTGGAATTTCCATTTGGGGTGTATGGTTTAGGCCCTTTCTTTGGGGCCCTGATATTCCTGGGAACATGACTGAATTTCCAAGTAAGTGATAACATTACAGATCTCTTGTTTGGACTTGGCCCTTTTCCCTTTTCTGACTGTGGTTTCTCTAGCCTCATGCAGAGTAAAAGACTAATATCGATTTTTTTGGAGGGGATTTCTTTTCTTTCTTACTTTATCATCATCATCATCTTTGTTATTGTTGCTAAATTGTAACCCCGCTATATCTTGTTGGTCTCTTTCAAAGATAATACGTTGGACAGGTATAACTCTCATCATGCTTTTCTTCACGCTGGCCAAGTGCTGCCCCTTGTTCGTTTCTCAAGTTAGTTTCCTTCAGCTGAAATTCCTGAAAATCTATGAGAAAGAAGAAAATGAGATATTAACTACTGAATCAAAGAGGTATGCTACTGAATTGGCACAAAGAAATGTCAAGTGCTTCTTTGAAAATGCTTACCTGGACGATGTGGGAATTCCAGACTCTGATGAGTCGAAGAAGATATCAGCAGTGATTAAACCTATGAATACAGCTTATACTGTACTGCATGAGTACGCCAACAACCGGCCAGGAAGACAAGATGATCATCAAAGTTCTGCTTCTCATTGAAATTAAGGAGTTGAAGCAATCCTCCACAACACTGCACCAAGGAAATGTTATAAGTGATCCTAAGAACATGGGTTTAAAGTTGGAAGGGGTCACATTTCACAGAAGAGGCAACCAAGGACCAGGGATTTTGATTTCCATTTTTACAAAATACTAATTTTGCTAATAAACTGGGATCAAATTTTATCCCAATTTTTCTTTTGGTATTGATGTTATTTTTGTATTTTTTAGAATCATAGAATGTTTCAAGTAGAAGGGACTCCAAGGAAATGGCAAACCACTCCAATATTTTTGCCAAGAAAGTCCCAAATGGGGTCACAGAGTCAGACATGACTGAACAACAGCACCTCCTGTTGCCATGTTGTCTCCTCTTGCTGGGTCTCCCTCCCTCCACATTAGACTGTGAGCTCTTTTCAGACAGAAACTTTTGTATGTGAGGGTTTGCTTTTTTGTTTGTTTTTGAGTTTTGCCTTTCTTTGTAATCTCAGGCTCAGCAGAGTCCTTGGGATGCAGTAGATGCTTAATAAATGCTAGTTGATTGCCTGACTAACTGAATGCTTTTCAATCCAGGATTTAGGAAAGGTTCTAACACAGAGAAAGTGAAAGTGAACTCAGGGGCCTACAGTATATAACAAACATTTCTTAGGAAATTTAGATGCTCAGAATATAATCTGTCACATGTAAAGAAAATAGAAGAGATTAAGTAATAATAAGTAATAAAGAAGATGATGATAAGATCTTACATTTATATAATACTTTAAGGATTTATAAAATGTCTTATCACTTCTTTTTTACCTTCACAAGTCTGGAATATAGGTGCTATTACCATCATCTGCATTTTACAGTTAGGGAAACTGAGACAGACAGAAGCTAAATGACTTGCCCAGGGTCAAAATGCTAATATGTATCTGAGACTAGATTTGAATTCAGGTCTTACAGACTTTAGGTTCAGCACTGTGCTATTTGCTGCCTCAGTGAATAAATGAAAGTTGAACAATATAGAGTTAGCATATGCCTTTTTTTATAAGGAGGAAATATATATTCAGAAATAAAGATCATGTAATAAGCAAATGACATCAACACAAATTTTAAAAGCACAGTAAAATCTTGCACTTCTACAATATTTACTTATGACTTCTGATTATTCCAAGTAGGTCAAACAGAACAAGTTTAATTCCTTTTCCACATGGCAACAGTATACATATTTGAAAACAGTCATAATGGCCCCCATGTAGTCTTAGCTTATCATTTGTAACTATTTCATCTCACTTTCTCCTTTTTTCATATTTAATTTTTATTTTGATTGCAAGATACGCAAAAAAGAGAATTTCTAGATATAAAGTAGGAAACATAAAGAGGATTGTATATGTTACTGAATCTCTTTGCCATGTTGATGGCCTTCTTAAAAAGTGGATATTAATAAATTCACATGCTAGTTGTAAAACTATATTGCTTGTCTGTTTCTTTCTAGATTTCATTCTGCTCATTTCTGCATATTTTTCTTTTTTCTTTAGTATTTTATCTTTCTCCAGTTACTTGTAAAAACAATTTTAACATTCATTTTTAAAACTTTGAGTTCCAAATTCTTTCCTTTCCTCCCTCTTCATCCCACCCCCACTGAGAAGGGAAGTGATTTGATACAGGTTATACATGTGTAGTTATGGAAAACCATTCCATAATAATCATGTTGTGAAGGACTAACTGTATTTCCCTTTATCCCGTTCTCCCTCCTGTATGTTCTATTTTCTCTCCCCTTTCACTGTGTTCCTCCTCCAAATTGTTTTGCTTCTGACTAACCCCTCCCCTAATCTGTCCTCCCTTCTATCACCACCCCTGCCCTTCTCTTATCCCATTCCTCCCTACTTTCCTGTAGGGTAAGATAGATTTCTATATCCAATTGAGTGTGTAGGTTATTCCATCTTAGAGCCAATTCTGATGAGAGTTCACTCACTCCCCTTCACCTCTCCCCTCTCCCCCTCCATTGTAAAAGCTTTATCTAGCCTCTTTTATGTGAGATAATTTGCTCCATTCTACTTCTTCCTTTCTCTTTTTCCTAGTACATTCTTTAACTTTAGTTTTTATGTATCATCCCTTCATATTCAACTCACATCTCTGCCCTCTGTATATATATATATATATGGTATGTGTGTGTGTGTGTGTGTGTGTCTGTGTATACTCCTTCAAACTACCCTAATAATAAGAAAGGTCTTATGAGTTACAAATACCATCTTTCCATATAGAAATGTAAACAGTTTAACTTTAATAAATCCCGTATGATTTCTCTTTCCTGTTTACCTTTTCATGCTTCTCTTGTGTCATATTTATTTGAAAGTGAAATTTTCTATTTAGTTCTGGTCTTTTCTCAGGAATGCTTGAAATTCCTCTGTTTCATTGACTATCCATTTTCCCCCTCATGGATTATACTCAGTTTTGCTGGGTAGGTGTTTCTTCGTTGCAATCCTAGTTTCTTTGCCCTCCAGGATATCATATTCTAAGCCCTCTGATCCTTTAACGTAGAATTTCCTCAATCTTGTGTTATCTTGGTTGTGGCTCCATGAAACTCGAATTATTTCTTTCTGGCTCCTTGCAATATTTTCTCCTTGACCTGGGAACTCTGAAATTTGACTATAATATTCCTGGCAGTTTTCATTTTGGGATCTTAGCTTTGGATGTAAGAGCTTTAACTTTGTTATCTTCTTCTGAGTGTGTACTTTGATCTTCCTTGTCAGCAAAGTAAGTTTCTATAGTCAAAGTTCTTTTTCATTGTTTCCTCATTTTTCCAACATATTGGTTGATTTTTAAACTCTGTTAAGGTAGACTCTGTTTCCAAGGTGTACTGTACTAAACTGTACCAAGCTTCAGGGGTTTTGTCCAATTTCTAATTTCTTGAAATATGATATCAAGGTTCTTATTTTTATTTTGTCATGACTTTCAGGTAGTCCAATAATTTTTAAAGCATCTGTCCTGGGTCTATTTTCCATACTAGTTGCTTTTTCAATGAGATATTTCACACTGTCTTCTATTTTTTCATTCCTATGGCTTTGTTTTATGATTTCTGGATTTCTCATAAAGTCATTAGCTTCCATTTGTTCCATTCTAATTTCTAAGGAATCATTTTCTTCAGTGAGCTTTTGAACCTCTTTTTGTATTTGGCCTAATCTTTTTTTTAAGGTGTTATTTTCTTCAGTATTTTTTTTGTGTCTCCTTTACCAAACTGTTGACTTGCTTTTCATGATTAACTTGCATCAGTCTCATTTCCCTTCCTGATTTTTTCCTCTACTTCTCTTACTTGATTTTCAAAATCCTATGAAGGTTGAACTGTACCAAACTTCAGGGGTTTTGTGCAGCCGTTTGCAGAGATAATTCTTGGGGCCTATAAGTTTTCAGTTCTTCCAAGGTGGTGTGATCCAAGGAGATGTGTTTACTCCTCTCCCTGGCCTGTGCTCTTGTCTGTGAATGACCGCAAACACTCTTTTCTGCCCTGAAACAGTGAGGAAGGTTCCTCCTCTGCTGCCTCACAAGATCTGCTATGCTAGAGCTTCTTGCCCTGGAACTGCCACCTACAACTATAGTCCAGGTGTGGGCAAAGCAGGAGAGTCCTGAATCAGTGCTGGCAAAGAGCCTTGTAATCTCCTTCTGACTAGCTGTTCAACCACCTTACCATCTGTGGGCTGAGAGCATAGTCACTCCCATGACCTGCTCTTGGTTTGCTGGTTCTGGGCTGTGCTGGTATAGCCTGTGCTATATATTATTCCACTCTCACCCAGGCCCAATAGACCTTTCCTGCTGATCTTCTAAGTTGTTTTTAGAGACTACGGACTGAGAAGTCTGGAAACCACCAAAGCGGCCAATGATTCAGTTGCCCCAAAGCCTGCTCTAAATTTGCTGGGGCCTGGTCTATACCAGCATGGCCCACAGTGGACTACCTGCCTCTCTCACCCTGGTGCAGCAGACCTTTCCTGTCAACCTTCCAGGTTGTCTTGGGCTGGAAATTTGTTTCACTGTCTCTTTGTGTGCTTTTACTGCTCTAGAATTTACTTAGAGCCATTTTTTGAAGGTATTTGAAAGGCTTTGGGGGGGAACCCAGGTGAGTCCCTGAGTTTACTCTGCCATCTTGGCTCTGCCCCAACTTAGTATACACTTTAAATAAATATGCTGAAATCTTAATGGTCATTACTGGATTGATGGTCATCCTTTCCAGAGCTAGTGTATCTTCTCTAGGCAACTAGATGGTAGAGTAGAAAGAGTACTGGGCTGGGAATCAGGAATATCTGTGTTCAAATCCCATCCTGGACACTTATTAGTTGTGTGACCCTGGGCAAATGACCCTGGTCAGTTTGCTCATCTGTAAAAAGAGAATAATAGTATTGCCTACTGTCATAGGGTGGTTGTGAGGATCACATGAGTGAATGTATGTAAAGTTCTGTGCAAACATTAAAGGCCTATATAAATGCTAGATATTTATATCCCCTAAGACTTTGACCACAGAGAAGCAATTAGCAAACTCTTTGCTCTCCATTGCCACTTCTAGACCCTCCTTTCCTTTCTAACCATCCCTCCTTTAAATCTTTTTGCAACAATGTGGAGGATAGTTAGGAGGGAAAAAAATGATGAGACAGAAAGTCCAGTTAAGAAACTACTGAAATAGTAATTTCTAAGTTGGGGGTGGGGGGGCAAAATGGAGGAAATGGTCCAACTACACACATAAATATTTACATATTTACATTTTACATTACCATACATATGGTTGTTGTCCTTTCCCTTCGAAGAATGACATCACCATTGTAAAGTAAAAGTTCAGTACGTCCGACTGTGGCTGATCAGACCAATACGAGCTCAGAATGCTCTACCACAGGTTGGGCACAGATAGTTGATATGAATATTTGGGGTGCATATCCCAAATTTTCACATTCTGCATTTACTTTATGCTGTCTCAATTCTGCTTTGCTCAAAGAGAACAGCACCCTTTCTTACATGAGTATGCCATGCTGAGCCGTCCTCTGCCAGTGTTTCCCATGTTGCACAGTCAAATTCAAAGTTCTTGAGAGAGACCTTGAGAGTGTCCTTGTATCATTTCTTCTGGTCACCAAGTGATCACTTGCCCCATGCAAGTTCTCCATAAAACAGTCTTTTTGGCAAGAGTACATTTTGCATTTGAACTACATGGGCAGCCCATTGGAATTGCGCTCTCTGAAACATATTTTGAATACTTGGCAGTTAAGCTTGAGCAAGGACTTCAACGTCTGGTATCTTACCCTGCCAGGTGATCCTCAGAATCTTCCTAAGACAGTTCAAATGGAAGCAATTTAGTTTCCTGGCATGGCACTGGTAGACTGTCCATATTTCACAAGCATATAACAATGAGGTCAGCAAGAAGACTCTGTAGATTTTCAGTTTGGTAGTCAGTCTAATACCTCTTCTCTTCCAAACCTTTCTTCTGAGCCTACCAAACACTGAGCTAGCTCTGGCAATGGGTGCATCAACCTCATTGTCAATGTGTATATCCCTGGAAAGTACACTACCAAGATAAGTGGACTTAATCCACAGCATTCAAAACTTCTCCATTTGTTGTAACCGATGGGTCTACCTATGGATGGTATGATGGTGGCTGATGGAGCACCTGTGCCTTCTTGGTGTTTATTAATAGGCCAAAATTAGCACAGCATCAGAGAATTGATCCATACTTTGTTGCGTCTCAGCTTCAGAGGCTGCACTGAGTGCATAATCAATTGCAAACAGAAAATCATGCACCAACACTCCCTCCACTTTGGTCTTGGCTTGTAACCTTTTCAAATTAAAGAATTTGCCATCAGTACAGTAGTTGACCTTGATGTTCATCCTCATTGAAAGCATTTGTCAACATCCTGAAAATTTAATGCTAAAAAGCATGAGAGCAAGCACACTGTTTCACTCCACTGGTGACTAGGAAGGCACAAGAGTTTTGTCCACTATCCAGAACCCGGGCAGACATGCCATCATGAAATTGACATACAATATTGATGAATTTCTCTGGGCAACCAAATTTTGACATAATTTTCCATAAGCCCTCACAACTAAAAGTGTCAAAGGCCTTGGTCAGATGTACAAAAATTGTAAACAGATCTCTGTTCTGCTCCTGGTATTTTTCCTGGAGTTGTCAGGCAGCAAACACCATATTGACTGTTCCTTGGCCCTTTGGCTCTCAGGTATATGACCATCTTCCAGGTGAAAGATCAGTCTGTTAAGGAGGACTCTAGCAAGAATTTTGCCAGCAATGACTAACAGAGAGATCCCCTTGTGATTGTCACAGGATAATCTATTCCCTTTACCCTTATGGAGATGGACAATGGATGACCTCCTCTTGCCATATAACCTGGAAAATTTCAGTCAGCTTTTGTATGAGCAATGGTCCCCCCACCTTGCAAATCTCAGTTGGAATAGAATCAGCACCAGGTGCTTTGTCATATGAAATGAAAGGCCCTCAAAACCTCTTCTTCAGCTGGAAGTTCAGCTAAGGAGGGATTGACTTCAACCTGAGGTAAACAGTCAGTAGTCTCAGTATTGATGGCCGATGGTCTGTTAAGAACACTGGAAATGTTCAGCCCATCTCTCTAGGATCATGTCCTTATCACTAATCTATGTGGCTCCAAAAACCTATGGTGCATCACAACTACTCCATCAGCACTGAGTAGTTGTGATGCACCATAGGTTTTTGGTCCATAAATAGCTTTCAGAGAACCATAAAAGCACTTTGGATTGTTATTATCAGCATAAAACTGAATTTCATCTGCCTTCTTACTGAGCCAGGAATCCTACATCTCTCTAAGCTTTGCTTATACTTTGATTTTGACGGAATTTTATGCTGCCTTCTTACAGGTGAATGAACTATCCTGCTTATATATCCTGTGGAGTTCTTGTTTTTCATTTAGCAGCTTCTGAATTTCCCCATCATTTTCATCAAACTAGTCTTGGTGTTTGCTAGTGTTCTGACCCAGATGAGCAAATGCAGTGCTGTACACCAAAGCTCTGAAAGCTGCCCACTCCTTTTTTGCTCCACTGTTGCCAACTGTGTGTTGGCTCAACTTTCCCTCCAAGTCAGTAGCAAGGTTCAAGGTCAGAGAAGAGCTCTAATTTGCTGATTAATTATTCTGGTGCTCATTTTGCCTTGGGGGCAGCACTTTTGATGAATGTGAATATTTAGCTTGAAAAAGATAAGTCTTTGATCAGTCCAGCACTCTGCACCACACATTGCCTTTGTCACTCTCACATCTTGTCTGTCTCTTCTCCTTATAGACACATAATCTATTAGATGCCAGTGTTTGCTGCGAGGGTGCATCCATGAAGTTTTATTGTGTCTAAGTAAATGGAAGACAGTATTGGTGATGAAAAGCTCATGCGATGCACAAGTCTTTAGTAGTAAATGACCACTGTTGTTGCTGTTTCCAACTCCATTCCTCCCTAGGATTCCCTGCCAAGTCTGATAGTCTGAGCCTACTCCAGCATTAAAATCACCCAGAATTATAAGTTTGTCCTCTTTTAACACATTGATGATTGGGGTCTCTAGGTCTTCATAAAATTTTTCTTTGACTTCATCAGGGTTTGTCATGATGGGAGCATAGGCACTGATCATGGTGGCTTGGCATTTTCCTGCGAGTGGCAATTGCATTGTCATGAGCCTGTTATTCACTCATTTTTTCAAGCATTCCTGCTTGCTGATTAGATTGGTTTTAATTATTAAACCCATGCCAGCTTCACGGTGCTCCCCTTCACTGTGCCCACTCCAGAAAAATGGGTATCCAGCTCCAACCTCAGTAAGCCGGCCTTCATTTGCCAACCTTGTTTCCCTCAGGGCTGCAATTTGGATGTGATACAGTTGAGTTCTCTTGCAATAAGAGCAGTTCTTCTTTCAGGTCTACTGGATTTTGTATTGTCTATTAGTGTGCACACATTCCATGCCCTGATGGTGAGTGGAATCATCTTTGCAGATGATTTGTACATTTTTTTGTGTTTCGACCACATAGTAGGATTCCCTGCCTGCCACGGTAATCAGGCCAGGGTTGGGTAAGAAGGCAATGTTTAGGGCACCTTTTCTAACCCCTTTCCTCACACCAGGAGGCGAGTAGTGTGATCCTTAAAAGGCTGCTCAGACATCCAGGGGGCTACCAAGTCCCACTGCTGCTTCCAGTGAGAAACGATCCTACAGCCTGGGCCTCCTGGATGCAGGGTTATGACTACAGCTCCCACTGTATCTGCACCTACTGCTTCATCACTTGCTTGTTGCCACAGGACTTTGAGGCATTATAGTGAAATGGTATGGGTGATGTCTTCTGATTCGTGCATAAATTAGATTCAAGTGAGGCAGAGTTATACAAAATCGTCAGCCTCACTCTCTCCTTCAGAGTCATCAGAGTCCAGTGGCAGAGCAGAATCAAGACGGCTGGTGATGGCCCAGGATGAGTGGATGACCTTGGCATCTTCTGTGTCTAACCAAGCTCTAAGTGCTCCACATTGCCTGCTTCATCTGTCTTCATGGCCGTTGGAACAAATTGTTCTCATCTGCCCCTTCCACCAGATGAAGTCTTCACAAGCTTGGGGTAGACACCCCCCTAACTCATCAATGGGTTTGAGAACTCTTGGTTACCCTTAATCTGGTTTGGCCTGTCTGCAAAAATGGTTTGCTGGAGTGTGGCCATTGTACATGCTGCAGCTTCTTAGAGCCACAGGTGAGAGTTAGGTGGAACAGGTGGACACCAAAGGTGGAAAGAGCCCCAAAAAGGGCTCGGCAGCCATCATACCAAAGGTACTGGTCCTCCCTGAACACACCCTACATCCCATTTTAACCCCAATATAACAACTGCATTGACATAAGTTGGGTTATGTTTTGGGGTGAGTCAGGAAGGGTGATCATTCCCATTAAGCGAGTCTTAGAGAACTGTATATTGTTTCATGATTTCTGTTCCAACAAATGGTGCTATCTTCTGCCTCAACGTGGCTGTCCTCTAATTTTTGTCTCCCAGTCACAGACTTTTCCAGTCTTGGTTGATTTTGAAATAGTCAAATTAATTGTTTCACTTATGCTGTTTGAAAATATTTTT
>JAJHZJ010000244.1:4159345-4193782 GCA_023548195.1 Bettongia penicillata ogilbyi
TCATTCTGGAAGCTCACACAAGTCCTGGAATTTGCACAATGGAAATACTCTCTACCCCTTCAGCCTCTCTCCCTAATTGGACAGCTCCTCCAAGACCCTTTGTTTCAGAAGGGTGCCCTAAACCAGTCAGGTCCTCATTCCTCTCCAGGATGTGCTCTGGACTTTATCACGCCCCATGTGCTGGCTGTTTTTATCACTTCTTCTTCAGCTTTTATTTGCTGTGTTCTCCCATTAGAATGTAAACTCTTTAGAGCAGAGACTTCCTTTCCACTTATCTTTGTGTTCCTGGAACTCACCACAGTGCCTGGCACACAGTAAGTGCTTAAATAAATGCTTGTGAAAATGCCTGCTGTGATGCAAGAAAGTCAAAACACCTTCTCAGAAAAATACTTGCACAGTCCCCATAGTAATATAAGGGGCCTAGATTTGTTCTGTCACACTGTGCATTAATCATCACTCCAACGCCGAGGACATAAGTTTGCTCATTTTCCTTTCATAAGGAATGCTCACCACTATGCCACTGCCCTCAGCTATTGCCATTTTCCACACCATGTGGTTCCATGTCTCCTATAGATATGCTGATTCCCTTTGTATCTTTGTCACTGCCTCTCCAAGAATGAAGGATAGGAATAGCGAGGTGGTACCGTGGATAGAGAATTGGCCTTGGAGTCCGGAGGACCTGAATTCAGATCTGGCCTTAGACATTTGACATTTATTGGATGTGTGACCCTGGGCAAGTCATTTAACCCCAAAAGCCTCAAAAAAAAAGAGAATGAGGGGTCAACAACAACAAGGAGACTATGGGATGTAGAAAGCACCATCCATTCTGTAAAGAAGTGCAAGAGTTCTATGGAGGTGGCGCACAGCACATATTGTGGAACTGGATTGATAAATTGATTTAGTTTCATTGAACCAATTTTCTTCTTTTTTCTTTGATATAAGTGATAGTTCTTTGAGGAGGGCAAGGAAATGATATATTGAGAAATAAAGACAATGGAAAAACCAAAAAGTATCAATTTTTGTCTAGTTTGGACCCCCATCTATTTTTTTCAGACCTTTCTCTCCTGACAGTTCTTCCCTCTTTCCATTTCTAATCATCTTTAGAAAGAAATTGACATAAGGGATCATATGAAATCAGAGCTAGAAGAGTTAGGCTAGTCATAAATTAGGAATCTGAAGCTAAGGAAATTTAAATGATTTTTCACGCAGGTAGTAGAAGTAGTATCAGGATTTGAACCCAGACCCTCAGATGCTAATCATTACTCTTTCGAAGGTAACATACTGCTTCTGAGTGGGGGTAGTATGAAACTTGTTTAGCTTTGTTTTTTATTGTACCAAAGTAATGTCTCTGAGTATAATTGGGGTTTATGAAGCTTTGAGAAAATAATTCTAGGAATTTCAGTATTTCTCTCTATAGGCACAGACTCAATAATCCCCAAATTCTTTCAAAAGAAATATCTATTTTCACTGTAAGACCAATATCACAAGGTTCAAATTAATCTGGGTTAGGAAAAGAAAATTTGTTTTAGAGTAGTGGTTTAGAAAACCTGCTAGAGGGCACTAGTGCAGTGGAAATGCATCAGCAAGCTTTTACAGTCAATACTATAAGTTGTTTTTTTGGCTGCTTAGTAGTTGAATAGTCAGAAGTTTGTTAGGTTATTCTCTCTCTCTCTCTCTCTCTCTCTCTCTCTCTCTCTCTCTCTCTTTCTCTCTCTCTCTTGCTTTATATATGACAATATAACAACTTATAAGTTACTACTATAATAACATTACAATGCAAATCTTATTAGAAAAGATTTTTTTTTTACCAGATCAGATGTAACACCACTAGTGTAAGATCCATTTCTGCTTCTTTTCTTGGGTACAGTTCTAGAGAGTGGGAATTAATGCTGGTTTAGCAAATAAATGAAAGAAACACATTCAATGGATGGCAGGCAATTGTGACTACTGCAGAGATGTCCTGATATGGAAAATTCCCAGTTTCTTTCCCTGTAAAATGAGAGAGTGAAAGGAGTAGATGGTCTCTGAGATTCCTTCCAACTCTAAATCCTATGAACCAGGGCAGCTAGGTGGTGCGGTGGATTCCTGCACTAGTGCAGGAATCAGGAGGACCTGAGTTTAAATCTCACCTCAGACACTTGACACTCACTACCTTGGGCAAGTCACTTAACCCCAATTTCCTCAACCTGGGTCCTGTCCAGTTATCCTGATAAATGTCTGATCACTGGATTCAGATGGCTCTGGAGGAGAAAATGAGGCTGGTGACTTTGCACAGCCTCTCCCTCACTTAAATCCAATTCACTTGTATGTCATGACATCGCTGCTCTGATGTCATGGTCCTCTTCAAGAATACAGGACAAACAACCACTTTTTACTTCACCCCACTCCCACCTCCCCATTAGACTTTGAGCACCTTGGGAGCAGGAATAGTTTGCTCCTTCTTTGTATTTTTAGCTCTTAACAAAGTGCCTAGCTCATGGTAGGTGCTCAATAAATGTTTATGGACTATTTTTTTTCTCTCCACATTTCAATTTAATGAATTCTGATGTTTACTTCCAAATCAGTGCCCAATCTAAATCACATTACAAGCATGAAGTGCTCTTTTAAAGTAATTAGAACACTTTAAAAACCACACACACACACACACACACACACACACACACACACACACACATTTCCCACCCCATGATCTCCTGCACCTCAATGTCTCCAATAAGTCATCTTCCTGGCAAGATTGAATCAACTTTGTAACTCCTCAGTACTCCATGGCCCTGGGGCCCTTCCTGGATCCTCTGATGAAGGAAGCAGGCCAGTGCTGCCACCTCATCATCCTACCTGGCTGTAGGTCTTCATTATGTCCCTGAGCTAGGTACCTTCCCCACCCCCGCCCCAAATCCATTTTCAGCTTCTTTTCATGTGTTGTCTTTCTCTATTAGATTGCAAGTTCTTTGTTGACAGATACTATCTTTTGCCTTTCTTTGTTTTTCCCATCTCTTAGCAGAGTGTGTTGTACAGTAAATGCTTAATAATTTTTTGAACTGACTCAAATCAGATTCTCTATATTTAAATGAATTATTTAATGAAATTACCTTGGAAGAGAATTCCCCTAAATGCATCTCCCAAATGAGAGAAAACTAGGTTGATTAAAGTCTCCCTTCATTTATTCCCACTTGACCTCAACATCCTACTACTGTTTGTATTCTGGTTTCACATCTGCCCAGATATTCAACTTTGCTTGGAATGGTACTCGTTTCAACTTCTTGTCATAGACCTTCGTGTTGCAGCCACTATAAAACTTCTTTGTATTTATGCTTGTCTGGGTGTATACTTGCACAAATGTTGTCTCCCCTGATAGAATGTATGCTCCTTTAGAGCAAGGTCTTTGCACATGTATTGGCATCTCCATCATCTAGCTGACTACCTGGAGCACTATGGTATTTAGAAAAAGCTTGTGTAGTGATTGACTCTCAAAAATCTCTTTTGCGATGAAACATATTTCCACAGCTACAACTATAGCTGGCATCCTAAGGCTGTAGCATTTCATGATTCACCTGTGCTAGACTCCTGAATCCCCAAGAATAGGCAGAAGTTAGTGCTATAGGAAGCTTCTCCAGCATATATAGAAAACACAAGCTACAAAAGCACAAACTATAAAAACAACTTTAATAGCCTCCACTACAGAGACAACAGCTACTGATACTGTATATCTAAAAGACAATAGAATTTTGGGGAATGGCAATTGAACTGGGAAAATTATTCATTATGATGGCTAGAAAGAGACTGAGAGAGGAGAGAGAGAAAGGATTGAGAACTATTTTAACATGAAGAAACATGAAGTGAATTCTTGGCAAGAGACTTTCATTGGCATTCTGACAGAGATGAGAGGTGGAGTTGTGTTTTTGAGAACAAGGGAGAATTTTTAAAATTATTTATTTTTAACATTTTTTTTTAAATTTTGAGTTCCCAAATTTTCTCCCCTGTCCCTCCCAAACACATTGAAAGGCAAGCAATATGATATCAATTATGCATGTGAAACATGTTTCTGAATACTAGCCATGTTGTAAAAAAAAAAAAAGCAAGAAAAATAAATTCTATACTCAGAGGTCACCAGTTCTCTCCCTGGAGGTGGACAGCATTTTGCATCAGGGTCCTTTAAAATTGTCTTAAATCATTTTCTTTATCAAAGTAAGTAAGTCTTTCATAGTTAATTGTTGTTACAATTTTCTTGTTACTCTGCACAAAATTTTCCTGGTTCTGTTCACTTCACTTTGCCTCAGTTCATATACATCTTCTCAGGCTTTTCTGAAACCATCCTGCTTGTCATTTCTTAGAGCACAATAGTATTTTCCATCACAACCATATATTACAGTTTGTTCATTCATTCCCCAATTGATGAATACTCCCTCAATATCCAACTCTATGCTACCACAAAAAGAGCTGCTATAACTATTTTTGAACACATATATCCTCTTCTCTTTACTTTGATCTCTTTGGAATACAGATCTACTAGTGGTATTACTGGATGAAACGGTATGCACAGTTTGATAGCCTCTGGGGCATAGTTTCAAATTGTTCTCCAGAGTGGTTAGCCCAGTTCACAATTTCAGCAGTGCATTAGTGCACCTATTTTCCCACATCCCCCCCAACATTTATTATTTTCATTTTCAATCTGATAAGTGTGACATGGTACCTGAGTGTTATTTCAATTTGTACGTCTCTAATCAATAGTGATTTACAACTTTTTTTCATATATGACTTTAGACAGCTTTAATTTCTACTTCTGAAAACTTCTTAGAACTGGGAAGAAATGACAATTGAGATGCTTAAAGTCAGCCTTGATTGTGATCTTCCTCACTGCAGAAATATCATAAATAATTATTAGTCTTGGTTTTATTGTTTTTACACCGTTAGCAAATTGTATAGCCAGCAACCTTGATATTCATGTCAGCCTATGAGATTAGATGACACAGAGGATAGAGCACTGGGCTTGGAGTCAAGAAGACTCATCTTTCTGAGTTCAAATCTGGTCTCAGACACTTACTAGCTGTGTGAGCCTGGGCAAATCACTTAACCCTGTTTATCTCAGTTCCTTACTGTAAAATGAGCTGGAAAAGGAAATGGCAAACCACTTCAGTATCTCTGCAAAGAAAATCCCAAATGAAGTCAACAAGAGTCAAACAACTGAAATGACTCAACAAAACAGTAACATTAGAGGATTTAAGATTCTGAAATGAGCAAAACCTCATAAAAAATGGGCTTCATTAGTTTATTTTAATGAGCAATATTTAATAAGCTGGAGTAGGGCTCAGAGCCAATTGATTAATTAATAAGAGATTTTGCATAAGACTATCTTGACTTCAGGAAGTGTTTTTGACATTTCCCCATTAACTACTAAAATTGCAAAATCTCTTCTTAATTAATCAACTTGCTCTGAGTCCCACTCCAGTTTATTAAATATTGCTCATCAAAACAAACTAATGAAGCTTCTTTTTTGAAACTTAAGATACAACCCCATCTTTTCTCAAAATTAAAATTACTTTGCATTAAATATGCAGGACATATGAAATTATAATTTAAGAAAATCAAATCAAATGGATCTTGTATTTCAATGATTGATATAAACTTATGATGTTTTCATGTTAAAACTGCATTAAAACTGGGGGAGGTTGCACCATTGTTTATGATAATCTAAACAAATACATAAACATGAAAAGAACAAAATTAAAATATTCTGGTACATAACAGAAAGTGCCATCATACACAGTACAATTAGCTAGGCCACATTTGCACTTTGATGCCAACTGTCAATATGTTCCCTTCTTTAGATGACAGAATTTTTAAATTTAAGTTTTTACAGTTCTAATAATAACATTAAAGACTGGTATATTTTAAAGACAAATTTTAGAAATAAAGACTTATTTTGTTACACATACACACAAATATTCAAATCAGAATTATAATGAAGTCTCCTGACACCCTTGATGCTAATTTGCCTATTATTGATTAATTCTGGGCAAATTAGGGTCTCTAGGAAAGAGAACTGAAGACCAGGGTGCTCCTTGAGATCTTTGTGTCATACAACCTTCAGTCCTTCTCTTTTCTTTTGACATTGTCTTTTTTAGTTCTTACAATCAATTCCATGATTTTAATTATGAATATTATCACTAAAACTAATCCCAATTTCTCCCTCAACATCCTATCTCTAGTTGTCTGTTGGAGATCTTCAACTGAATCAGCCATTACCACTTCAAACTCAAATACATGCAAAACTGAACTCATTATCTTCCCTCACAAAATTAACCCTTCTCCTAATTCCCAGTTTTGTTGGTCCTATCCTGTATCTTTTCAGTTATCTAAGCTCAAACCTTAGATTAATTTTTGACTCTTCCTTCACTCTCTCACATCTAATTATCTTCTGACCCTTATTAATGCTGAAATTTCTCCTGATACATGCTCTCTCATGCTGCCATCACCCCACTTTATGTCCCCATCACCTCTTGCTTAGAGTTATTATATTAGTCTCCTGACATTTCGGATTCTTATTTTTCCTCTCTAAAATTCATCACTCAGAGGGTTGTTAAAATAAACTTCTCAATTTGCATGTCTAACTATGTAACTCCCCTGCTCAAAAAACTTGTATGCCTTTCTATTGCCTCTAGGACAGGGGTGGGACACCTGTGACCTCGAGGTGATATGTGGCCCCTTAGGTCCTCAACTGAGACCTTTGGACTGAACCTAAGCCTCACAGAACAAATCCTCTTAATAAAAGGATTTGTTCTGTAAAATCTGGGGCTCAGTCAAAAGGCTGCACCCAAGGGCCTAGAAAATCACATATGGCCTTGAGGTCACAGGTCTCCCCCCTCCTCTTTCCCCAAGATAAAAGTTGAACTTTTCAGCTTGACTTTTCAACTTCAGCTTTTTGAAGCCCTCCACAATGTGTCTACAACCTAACTTTCCAGCATTGTTAACCATTCCTCCCCTTTGTATGCTTTACATATCTCCCATATTCATGAGACTTCCCTTTTCCCTGAGCTGAGGACCTCCTTCGTCCTCATTTATGCAAGCTGAAATCTTCCTCTTCCTTTATGATCCAAGTGTCATTCCCTCCATGAAATATTTCCTGAATCTTCTCCTACCTTCACACAATCGGAAAAGGATCTCTTCCTCTTCAGACTCCATCTGGATTTTTCCTTTGCCTTAATCATAACTTACTTTGCATTATCCTTACAAGTGACAGCATCACATTTTACATTAGACTATATGTTCCTTGAGGATAGGAGTTATATATTATTTTTCATCTTTGTATTCCCAAAGCCTAATGCAGTGTCTTGCATTTAGAGGATATTTAACAAACACTTCTTGAATTGACTCACATGGAGACCTTGGTTCTAGTCTCAGACTAGAGTCTCCCTCTGACGAGTTGATTGTCTTATTTGTACTTAGAATTATGCTAGGTATTATGAATAGCAGCTAATAAATCTACTTGGGGAGGTCAATCAAAAAAATCAACGAATATTTATTAAGCACCTACTATGTGCCAGATAGATATGTGTACATATTTTTCAGTTTAAATGGATCCACAATTTCATAGTAGTGGGTGTAGGTCACACCATATATATGTTTTTAGTCAGTGGGATTCTACTAGACCATATCATGAATTACTTAGCAAATAATATATCTGAGCATCACATATGTATGCTAAAAAATATTAAATTTCATTATGCCAACAATTAGAGCAAAAGTCAAATTGTAAGAGGAGAGTAGAGAGAAATCCAAAGTAGGAAGAGGCTAATCTCAGCTGGAACAGAATGGTTATTTGAAAGATTTATTCATCTTGGCATGTGTTCTGGAGTATCTTTTATAGCTACCACACCCACTGCATACAACTACTCAAGGCATAATTCTTAGTGTCCAAGTTTTCAAGGTTCCAAGAACATTTGCCATTTGTCTAATATTATGCAATGTTGGTGACTTTAGAAGATCTATCTAAAGTGAGTTTATTTTAAAGTATAGGTCAGAAGATGCAAAGCATCCTTAACTTGACAGATACATATATTTGAGTTTATTCATAAATTAAAATTCCAGGAAAGATTCTACAAAAAAAAATGCGCCCCTGTAATTATGTTTACAACTATGAGCAAAATCAGAGAGGGTGATCATAGAGCACAGTATCTGCAGATTCTCTTCACCAAATCAGACTGTAACCTTCCTTTTAGTAGGCAGTTGAGTTTAATTCTGCAAACATTTATGAAATGCCTACTATATACAAGTAGTATATACAACATAGTCTTTGTTTATAAGGAGCTTATATTCTTTTAGATGGACATCATGTGTACATAGAATCACAGAATATAAGCTGGAAGGGACATCATCTGCCATTTAGTCCAACCAATACTCCCCAAGGTATCTCCATTCCAACACACCCGGCAAGTGTCTATCTATCTTTGCTTGAAGACTCCCAAGGAAAGGGAATCCACTACCTCCAGAGGAGCCTTCTCCATTTTTGAACAAACAAGAAGTCTGTTCTTTTTTTCTCTTGATAGCAAGTCTAAATTTGCCTCTTTGAAATGTCCATGAATTATTCCTGATTTTACTTTTTGTAGTAATATGAGTATAAGTCCTCTTCCACAAAGCATCTTTACAAATGCTTCCACATTCTGCCCTGTGTCTTCTCTCTCCCAGGCTAAATACCTTCAGGGACTCCTGCTTGGTCTCCCAGGTCTGCCATGGATTCCAGGATCTTCACCACTCTAGATACCCTATTCTAGATATTCTCCAGTTTATTCATGTCCTTTTTAAATCATGATACCTAGAACTGAAAACAATATCCAGATGACATCTGACAAAGGCAAACTACAGAAGAATCATCTTCCAGGAAGTAATTCCTCTAACTGCAGAATAAAACCACATGAGTTTTTTGGCTGATGTATCACACTGCTCTGTCATCTTCAGATTTAGTTGTTCATTTATTTTAGTTGTGTATGACCTTCCATGACCCCATTTAGGATTTTCTTGGCAAAGATACTGGAGTAGTTTGCTATTTCCTTTTCCAGTTCATTTTATAAATGAGGAAACTGAAGCAAACATGGTTAAGTGACTTGCCTAGGGTCACACAGCTAATAAATATCTGAGACCAGATTTGATCTCAGGAGGATGAAATTTTCCCAACTCTTCCTATGCCATCTAGATATCCTTTTCAAATAGCAGACCTAGAAATATTAAAGTGATAAGAACATATACTGCAAACTGACAATCCACTAATATGCTTGGATCTTTTTTTCCCCTGAAAAATGGCTGTCCAACCATGTCTCTGCTATCCTACATTTTTAAAGCTGTTTTTTAAAACACATTGTGCCCTTTCCCTCACTACTCCCCTCACACCATGTGGACTACTCCCATGCCACAGTTTACAATATCATGACTAATATAGGCAATCTTGAACCTGATCTTTTAGCTGCTTTTAAGGCTTTGTGGAAGTTCCTTTGCCTGATCTCAGGTGACCGAACACTGATCACACGATGGATATGTCCAGACATGGAGGCCATCTTGTGAGTCAGAAATCTTGAGATGGTTAGCTGGGTTTTTGGAAGAATCCCTGGCAACTCCTCCACTGATTCCAAGAAAAAAGGACCACGAGAGAGGAGCTCAAAGTCCTGGCCTGGATTGAACCCATAAGTGGGCAGTGCAGAGCCAAAGTTTAGAAAGTTTCAAATAACACATTGACAACAATGCAAAAAAGAATTAAAGTAAAAACTCTACTCAACAAGATTAGGACTTAAATTTTACTCTTTTTTAAACATTTTCTTAGGTTTTTTTTATATCACCATCACCAACAAGGGTCTCTTTACAATTACTTTTCCTGTCCACCTCCAAAAGAACTCTGTTTAAAACAAAAAAGTACAATTAAGCAAAACAAATCCACACATTGGCCATGTCTGACAGCATGCCTCATTCTGAACTGATATTCTGCCACCTTTTTCATTACAGACAGGAGCAATGTTTAATGGTCAGTCCTTTGTAATCCTTTTTGGTCATTGGATTGAACATAGTTCTGAAATCTTTCAATATTGTTTTCCTTTATGTTATTCTGATCATGGAAAGTGCTCTCCTAGTTCTACTTATTTCTTCTTTTTTTCAGTTCATTTAGATCTTTTGGGTACCTTTCCTAGAATCCTATTTAACAGTTTTTTCCAATAACTTTTTAGCCATATCTCTCAATGAAGCTAGTTTTCTCTGCTTCATTTTTCATTTCTTTTTATTTCTTATCCCACCAAAACATTTCCCTTCTGATTCTTCTGTAGTCATATAACTTTCTTTCCAACTGAAAACAAATATGGAAATCTCCAGATACCAAATAAAATGCCCTTTTCTCAAATCACAGATTTCACACTTGAGGGAAGTATATCTTGCTTCATATCATGTTGTCTGTCCAGTATAACATGCTAGGGTCACTGCAGTTCTGGCCAAGATGCAGTTTTCAAGAAAGTGAACTCAAGGTCAACATCAGATGACCAAAGGGAAAATTTTAAGTTTCTGAGTACAACTCTACCAATATTCACTAGAATTCAATCTCCCAGACAGGCCAGCTTCAGGACAAGACTCCCTCCGCTTCTTATTCCCCAGGGCCTTCTCCAGTTCAAAAAAAGGAAACATTGCTTCCCAATGATTTCCTATACGTTTTCCTGCTCAAATGGCTATGACAGCCCTCCTGGGGCTATCATTACAACCTGCCATATATTTCACTTTAAGAGAAGACCTAGAACAGTCTAATTATTTGAATCCCTCAACAGACCTCTTTTCAACCATTGCTGTTCAATCCCTGCCTGAGCTTACTCTTTAATGGTTAACACATACCCACTCCCTTATAATCTCCCCATTCCAGTAATTCTGAAACTCGTCCTCAAAACTGTTATATAAACCATTCCACCCATCCCCAACTACTCACTCCCTTACTATCATCAATCTCTACCCCCCACCGAATGCTCTACGCCAGATCTCAGTCATTCCAGTGTGCTTTCTGAAATGCCTATTCCTTCATTCCCCAACCTGTTAAACCTCTTTCTCACTCCTTCCACCTTCTGGTATTCACTGAGACATGGCTGCCTCCTAATAACATTTCTTCCCTTGCTAACCTGTCCAGTACTGGCTACACTTTCATATCCCCTGATCCACTGGTCAGAATCTTCTTGCTCCCCATTATCACTTCCATATTCTCCCACAACTATTGTCACTCAGTCACCTCTCATCCAAATTTATCACTCAATCCAGATCCCAGTTGCCCTTACTTGTCAACCCACAGCACATTCTCCTTTCTTCCTCAATGAATTCCATACTTGACTCACAGCTTTTCTCCCCTCTCTGACAGACCTATACTTCTCCCCATACCTTAAATTTTGGTTCCTTAATCTATTCAATTCCCTTGACTCATTCCACGTCAGTTACACATATAAATGATCATGCCCTTGCTTTTTCCATTGTCTAAACTACTTCCTTGGGCAACTAGGTGGCACAGGGACCTGAGTTAGGGAGGCTTATCTTCCTGAGTTCAAATCTGGTGTCAGATCCTTACTGGTTTATTACCCTGGGCAAGTCCCTTCACCTTGACTGCCTCAGTTCCTTATCTGTAAAATGAGCCGGCGAAGGGGATGGTAAACCACTCCAGGATCTTTGCCCAGAAAACCCCCAATAGAGTCACAAAGAGTCAGACACATTTTTTGTTTTGGAGAACAAAAAATACTTCCCTTTTCACAAACTCCTGAGTTCCTTCATCTGATCATCATCTTTATCAGTCCAACTTTCCCTGTGCCTAGAACCCTTAACCTAGTTCTAGTTCTCATTACATTCTTCAAGCCCTTCTTTCCTTGTTCTTCTTCAGGATGTTACCCTTGCCCTGGTTACCCTCTTCTTCCTTCGTATCTTCACTAGCAGCTGAACTATCTTCTGTACTTGAACGAATTGCTCCCTTGTCATGTTTGCTTGGAAGGTCTCCTAACTGATGCCCCCATTTTGTCTTTCCTTACTCTAATCCTTCTTTCATAGAGTTACCAGAGTGATTTTCCTGAAGTGTGGGTGCAGCCATCTCTCTCTCCCTCTCTCTCTCTCTCTCTCTCTCTCTGTCTCTCTGTCTCTCTCTCTCTCTCTCTCTCACACACACACCCAACTCAATGAACTCCAGTGGCTCCTATCAATGAATTCAATACCTGACTCACAGTTTTTCCTCTCCTCTCTAATTCCCGTCTGCATTATAGGGGAACTAACAGACTTATTATGCTTCTCCAAATACCCTAAATTTCAGGCACTGAGCTTCAGTATGAAGACTGCTATTTGGCATTTATGGCAGAAGGTGAAACAATGAATAGAGTGCCAGGGTGCTCAGGAAGACCTGAGTTTAAATCTGGCCTCAGACACTTACTAGATATCTGACCCTGGGCAAATCGCTTAACCCCATTTGCCTCAGTTTCTTCACCTGTAAAAGGCATTGGAGAAGGAAATGACAAAGCACTCCAGTGTCACTACCAAGAAAACCCCAAAAGGAGATCAAACAGAGTCAGTTATGACTAAAACGACTAAATAACAATGACTACAACAATTTGACGTTTAAAGCTCTTAATAAAGTGGCCACTTCCTATCCTTTTAAATGCCTTACTTCTCATTCATCCTCCATTCATTCAGCAATCCTGGTCTACTTGCTCATGGCACTCCATCGCCTATCTCTTTGCCTTTCGCCCTAGCTGACTGGAATGGAGCCACTGGAATGTATTAAGTTGGGGTGTGTGTATAAGTGTGACACGGTCACACCTACACTTTAGCAAAATACTCTTTCACCTCACCTCCAAGTCTTTTTTCAGGGGATTCCTATAAGACTAACCACAAATCCCAGGTTTGCAGGAGACAGTTCTGTCTCCCTGCTGCTAGTGTTGTTTCCTCTGCTATCTATTCTGCGCATATCTTGTATGTTCCTAATTATTTACATGGGAATAAAAGCTCTTTGAAGTTTTAAGGACTTCCCCCCCCTTTTCTTGATATCCCTGGTGCTTAGCACTGTGATTGTTGCACAGAAATTTATTTTGTTTTTCAGTCGGTCATCTTCAGTTGTGTCTAACTTTTCTTGACCGTATTTGGGATTTTCTTGGCAAAAGATACTAGAATGGCAAACCATTTCCTTCTCCAGTTCATTTTACCTATGAGGGAACTGAGGCAAACAGGGTTAAGTAGCTTATTTAGGGTCACACAACTAGTAAGTGTATGAAATGGGGTTTGAATCCAGAAAGATGAGTCTTCCTGATGGCTCCAGCACTCTATCCCCTGAGCTACCTAACGCCTTGCATGGTGTTTAACAAATTTCTGTCGATTGAATGCAGATGCTTTCCTAACTACCCTGTGTGGTATATAGTACAAGTATTATTTTCACTCATTTTGCAGTCAAGTAAACTATATCTAAGGAAAGTTAAACAGCTTGTAAATTTTGGAGTCAGATTTCAAACCTCTGGTCCTGAATTTCCTCACCTGTAAAATAAAGGAGTCAGAGTAAATAACTCCTAATGTCCCTTTCAGCTTTAATATTTTATGATTCAATGAAACAGCAAAGGTATCACCACCAAAAGACAAATTATGTTAAAACTGTAAACCTGTTTATTAGCAAAATGAATATCTAACAAAAAAGGAAGTAGAAATAGGAAATATAATATTTTCTACATGTAGATATGTTCTACATATAACATTATGCCGTATCATATGTTAGTTTATTATTACATTACATTAACAGAATTGGTAAGATCAAGGGATTTCACAAAGCTTTGAACAGGATTCACAACATCCTTACTACATGGTTAAATTCTTGTTCTTGTTAACATCCTCGTGTAATGTACTGTAATATTGATTCTTAGGACTGAATGTACGCTGCAGTGAAATTTTTTCCCAGTCTTTGTAATTTGGTATTCTGAACTCTTTTGGTTGGGAGCCATCAAAGAAGCATTTGACATTCTCTTCTGCCAATTCTGTAGCATGTTTCTTAGCTTCATTTACCAATATTTCTTCTTCCTTTTGACAATATACTTTCCAGAACGTATGGTGAAGAAAATTAACTGGAGACCGGCATCTAGTGATGGATGTGAAAATCAGAAGAGCAATCACAATAAGAGCTATCAGGGTCCAACCTATCACCTGCAGGACAACAGGCCAAAATGACATCAGCTGGGTGACAAGTTCAGTTGAAAAGAAATAGAAAATTAATCCCTTTTGAAAAGTTAACTGTTCACAAGGATGGAGAAGTCTTGCTAGAGAGAAACTTGATGGACACAGTGAATGTGGTGAGACTTTTGGCCATACTTAACAGCTAATTTGATATCAGACGATTCATATAGGAGAGAAGTCTTAGGAATTGAATACAGGTGGGATGGGCTCCTGCTAGAGCAAATAATTTAAACCATCAGAATTCAGCCTCTGAGACTTTCATTCCAGCTCATCTGGACAAATTAATGTTCCCTGTATAGGACATTCTTTCTCTCACCATTGTGCCTAGAATGTTCTCCTTCCTCAGCTCTGCCTTCTGGAATCTCTGGCTATTGAATCTCTAGCAAGCCTTAGAAACCTCACTCAAATCCCACCACTTCAACAAAACCATTCCTAATTCCCTATTCCAACTCAGCTTGTGTGTCATCTTCCGCAAGAGACCTTTCTGGATTGACTCAGTTGATAGTTCCGCCTCTTTACCTCTCACCAAATGCATGGCATTTATTTCGAACAAATTATATATTTGCTTATTTGTATAAATATTGTTTCCCCCTTGAAGAGTATAAGCTCCGCAGGACAAATTTTTATCTCCAACACTACAGTGAATGACACATAGCAAATGCTTAATAAAATATGCATAAATTGAATTGGTGAAACTAGAGAGCAGTATTGCCATCATTCACATTACACATGTTACTTGTGGAGTCATTTATATCTCCAAGAATGTCAGGGCACTAGGGGAAAGAATCCTAACCATATATCCTTAAAGGGAAGCTTTCTCAAGTCCCAACTAAAATCCCACCTTCTACAGGAAGTCTTCCCTAAACTGTCTTCATTCCAGTGCTTTCTCTCTTTTAATTATTTCCTAATTATCCTTTATATAGCTTGCTTTGTACAGTCATTTGCCTACTGTCTCCACCATTGGATTGTGAGCTCTTTTAGGGCAGGGACTATCTTTTGCCTCTTTTTGTATCCCCAGTGTTTAACACAGTGCCTGGCACATAGTAGACACTTCATAAATGTTGATTGGTTGATTATTCTTGTTGAAAACATAAATTTCATGTGTCTCACATTTCAACCCAGATAGGGTACATCATAGAGCATTAAGATTGCTCTTTCTGTCATTTAGTAAAATCATTTTTTTGTATGTTGGAAGATTCTACATATGAAAGAAAACAATTCTTTCATCTCTTTTTTGGAAAGAGAACTTAAAATTCACTTATTTATCTGCATTTTATTCAGACTTATTGAATCAGTAGCACTGACAGGTGCCTGGGGAAATACCACTACACAGATTAGGTTAGAGACAGCCTGTGTTCTCATGCAGCTAGTAAGGGAGTAAGACACAAACACAAATGACTATAAGACACAAAAGAATACATGAAACATGCATTTGAGAGCAGGTAAAACAAAGCCTGAGGGGGAAGGTTCCTTTCTGATAAAGGAATCATTAGTTCATTCAATAAATGCCAATAAAATTCAGGCAGCTTTCCTGAAAAGGAAGGCACTTGAGCTGGACTGCGTGGAAGATCCTTTCATGGGTGATAGCTGAATCTCTCTCTAAACTACCTCCTTCCTCTCTTCTAACTTCCCATCTTCTCTCTCTCCAGCCCTTCATTAACCCTGACCTCAACCCTGGCTTTTGTGACTAGGATCTCTCCACTTTCTTGTCATGCAGCTGAAATTATGAGGTGCTTTTACCTGGGAATGGGCCTTCAGTTCCTTCAAGAGCTCCTGGACCTTCTCTGGCTTCTCCTTCTGGCAGGGCGCCTTTGGCAGCTCCTGGAAACAACTGGCCTCCTGATCGGGGCACAGCAGCCGAGATGCCCACGGGCCCCCAATGGCTGCGCACTCATAGAAACCTCCCCCGAGGAGTGCCACTGCGATCCAAGTGATGGGCGCTACAGCAGCGGCCCAGGTGAAGTTACAGCATGCCACCAGGTCCTGGCCAGCTTTCCTGGGCTCTTCTTGCCCTCCGCCCCGCGCACAGCAACCCGTCATGAGCCGCTTGGCCCGGGTGCTGAACAGGCAGCCCAGCAGGAAGAGGATCAAGGCCGGCACCAGGAGGAAGACCAGGGAATAGGGAAGGTTCCAGGTAGCGCTGCAGGGGCATTGGAACACCACGCTGGAGAAGAGCCTCTCCCCGCCAGCTGTCAGCAGGCTCACGAAGCTATAGCCTAAAACAGTGTGGTATTTGATCAAGAGGTCCAACAGAAGCCTGAACTTCTCCATGGGCCTCCTTCCTCTTCCGCCGTGTTCTCCCCACCTCAGACCTGGCACCTACCGCCCCTGCCTGGTTTTCTCGACTGGGTCTTTACTCTCCTCAGTAGGGCAAGGGAAGTCAAAGGGAGGATCTACGTACATAAGGGAAGTAGACTATTACAGGGGTTTTAGAGTTTCTTTTTCTTTTGTGGTAACCCAACTAAATTGGTTTAAATCCCCACAGGCCCAAGATAACAGAAGCAACCCCTTATTGTCCCTTTTTAATAGAGGTACAGACTATCCACTTTTTTATGAGAAGAAAGACATTGCAACTGAAGAAACTAGAACATTTGTTCTGCAAAAGCGAAGATAATTTATATAAATAACCTTATCCGCGGTTTCAGCTCTCCTCCCACCATAGGTTCCCCCCAATCACCCTTACTTGACTTAAAATTCCAGGATCCAAGGCCCTCCAAAAGCGTCGCGGGCTGCAGTCGGTGGACTCACTCCTACTTCTCCTGGGGGTCCATGGCCGACCTGGGGTCTCCCTCTCCCTGCAGTCCGAGCCCTGGGAAGGGTGGGAGTCAGGCGATTGAAGTCGGGGTACCTTTTAGGACAAGGCGCTTGCGCAGCGCTCTCTCCCGGCGGGGTGGGCTGGGGCTGAGGGGCCGGTGAGAAGAAAGGAGCAGGCCGCTGTCCAGGCGCCTGCGGCGGCGGGGCGAGGGTGGGGGCACTTCGGGCATTCCCGGTGCCCCGGGCGCGGGGCGAGGGTCGGACCAGGGTACCGGCCCCAGCGCTGCGCCCTTCTTCATTCCGTGGGCTCGGCTCAGGTGTCGTTTCCGTGCGGCTGACATCAGCTCGCCCCGATTTTAGCCTGCGATCTCGTCTTAAGGGTGGAGGAGAGAGGCAGGGAGCCCGCTCCCCCTCCTTTCCTAAGATGGGGGGAAAAGAAGAATCGAAAGGTGGTCTGCTTACTGAAGGCCCATCTCCTGTTCACATCACCTGCCAGCTGTGTATTCTCCTTCCTGAGCCTCAGTGGTCTGATTGATAAAATGGGAATCCATTTCACCTCGAGAGACCCTGCTAGGTGCTGGAGATGAAAAAAAAAAGAATTGCTGCCTTCTTGGAATTTCAGTTCTACCCAAGGAAGACAAAATAAGGTCCAGAAATTTTGAATAAAAAGGGACCTTAGAGGCTAATGGATCCCAAACCCATACATTTTACCATTGAGGAAACTAAGGCTTAGACACGTGTTTTGCCAAGGGTAAGTGGTAGGTGCAACACTGGATCCCAGGCGCTCAACTTGCAGATGCCAGGATCACCTTCTCCTTCACTGGTAAACAAGGGATAGTTGGAGGAGGAAGAAAGGTGACAATACTGGTGGAGGGGGAATCTATAGTATCTCCTATACACCATGGTGTGGATATATCCGTCCTCCACCTCTTTCTTCAAGCAAGATTCTGCCTTCTAGCGGAGGGTCGTCTCCAACGATCCTGATCTCTATATTGCTACTGGACCAGGTGGCTGTAGAGGAGAAAGCGAGGCTGGTGCCTGAACAGCACTCCCTCACTTAAATAAAAAATTCACTTGCATGTCAAGGCATCACCTCCATATCCTCTTCGAGGACAAAGGATAAACAAAACCCACAACTTGACCTTCGTGCCAAATGACAGTCATCACCTCTCTGAGCCTTATTTTTCTCCTTTGTAAAATGAGGAAGTTGGACTAAATTTTAAGATTTGCTGCTGGTCAGATCCTTGGTGATCACCTCATTTTAGAATAATCTCTAAGCCTCACTTTCAATTCTAACACAATAGAGGTGAAAGAATCCACATGCAGCTAGTTGGCAGAAGGGATAGACCCTAGAGTACATGCTGTTCATCCTTTGTTCTCGAGTACCAATGACATCATATTGATGATGTCTATAAGAACTGCTAAAAAAAAAAAAGAAGAAGCAAGCTTTGATTCAGTGTTCTCACTACCAAGACTATATATCCCAAGAGGTTAGTGATAGTAGAAAAAAAGACTTATCTGTACAAAGATATTCTTAGAAGTACTATTTGCTATAGCAAAGAACTAGACAGGGAAAACCCAAAACTAGATATCCTATGATTAGGAAAGGACTGAACAAATCATGATATGTCAATGTAATTGACAATTTAATAATATTATACCACTAAAATAAGTGAATGAACACATTTAAAAAATTATGGGAAACCTGTGAATTTAAGTGGAATGGAAAAAGTAGAACCACATTTAAAATGTCACAGTCATATAAAGTAAATAAGAACAGCAACAAATCCACATTATACACAATAAAAATAGACAAAAAGGATGAGAAAAAGGTGGAATTGTAAATTAGTACAGTCATTCTAAGAAACAATTTGTAATTTTTCAAATAATATGGATAAAACTCCCATACCCAAAGATTCCATTGCTAAGAACATATTCCAACTTAGTAGCTTATAAAATGAAAGGTTCCATATACAACAAAATATTTTTTGGTGGTAGCAAAGAACTGAAAACAAAGCAGATGTCCATCAATTTGATAGATGGCTAAACAAATTGTGGTAAATGAAGTTAATGGAATATTACTGTGCAGTAAGAAATTATATATATGATGAATACAGAGAAGCATGGAAATACTTTTATTAATTGATGCAAAGTCAAGTAAGCAGAGCCAAGAAAATAATTAAATGAATTCTAGCAAAAATGGAAAGAATAATTAATTCTAATGATACACATATTATTTATGGTTAGAGAAAGAAGACATCTTACCAAACACCTAAAAGGAAACAGATACAATCCTTTATACTGAAACTACCAAGAGAGATAATTTAGTAAAAGAAAACTACAGAGCAATATTTCTAAATAATACCGAATGGTGCAAAATTAGAAGAATATTGGTCTACAAGAAGAGATGTGTGAATATATGCCCCTCTGTAAAGGAGGTGAAGGAAAGAAGTTTTCAGGAATAGATGATTGCACACAGGGGTGTTTTTTTTGTTTTTTTTTTTTGATTAATTGATTAGTTAATTCATCTTCTTTTTAAAAACAAAATTCTTTGTTTGATCCAAGAAGAATTAGCTCTAACAGGAGAGGGGAGATGCTTCGTTTCCTTCCACTTTGAGCCTGTCACTTGGGACTCAAGGCAGTCTTTTTGGGGGGGATTTCTAGCAATCTCTTCCTTCCCCACACCCTGGAAGCAATGGCAGTTATCAGGTGATCACACAGCAAGAACAGGTGCTTGCTCAGATGAGCCTGAGACCTAGCATCATGTGTTTTGCAGCCTTTATTATTTTGTGTTGCTTTCTCTAAATATACAACTATTGAGAAGTAGACACCTCTGTCTTTGGTGGTATACTTTGAGAGTTCCTGATTTCCCAAGTTAGTCCTAACTGCCCAGAGGGAGATGCTTTCTGCAACTCTGCTGCATCTCAGAGGAAATGAGCAACAGAATCATCCTTAACCTGAAGGGACTAAGAGTCATTCCTTGCACGCTAGAAGAAATAGACTTTGTAAGATGCTTTGTAAAATGCTATAGATTTGAGGTAAATGTACAATGAATACAACATTTAATTCACCTGGGATGGAGTTTTTTTTCCCAGTAGGAACTCTTTATGACTTATTCAATTTCTTTTTCTGCCTTTAATTTGTTTAATTTTTCCATTATTTGTTTTGTTATTATCAGTTACCATATTTTTATAAATATTCATGCATTTAATGTTATCAATTTTATTGGTACATAATTTGGCAAATTAATTTCTAATTTCTCTTAATTCTTCATCCATTATGAATTTGTCTTTTTTAATTTTTGGTTTTGCTAACTTGATTCCTCTTTTTTTTCTCTTTTCTTTTAATGCTTTCTTTAAAAGTCAACCTTCTACAGCTGAAGTTTGTTTTGCACCTCATACCTCCTGGAGAATGTAAGAGGAAATGAGATGAAGGGAATAAGTAAGGGGTAGTAAAGGAATAAGGAATATTTCTTTGGGGTCCATGATGATGCTGAGTAGTTTTGAGGAAGCTAAACGTGCATGTTGTGAGGTTAGAGTGAGGGTTGAGGGTGGGAAAGGGGAAATGAAACTGAGAAATCACAGAATTGCAAAAGAACACAAAGGAATAATTTTAAAATTATAGGCTTAGAGCTGGAAGGATCATGGGATGATAAGATCATAGATATAGGGCTGAAAATGATCCCAGAAGACTGTCTCATCAAATCTCATTTTATAGATAAGGAAACTGAGGATGACTTGCCACGGTCACACAGGGTCATCTAGCACAGAGCCTATTTAAACTAAAGTCCCCTTATAGGACCTTGAACTCTGGTAGGTGACATCTTGCCTTCACCTCTACCTCCTCCTCAATATAAACTTGAATTTCATCCTGGGAACCACCTAGGCTCTTATATCTCAGTGAACTTTTGCTTTGTCTTGCCTAGAACTGAACTTCCACCTTACTTTCATGCTACCAGCTACAAAGCATACTACCCTATTCATAGCTTTACCTCCTCCACCTTTGCAGTTCCCCTTTCTATGTTGTCTTTTCCCATTAGAATATAAACTTTTTGAGGCCAATGACTGTCTTGATTGCATTTGAATCCTCAGCACTTATCATAGTTTCTGGCACCACATAGTAAGCACTTAGTAGATGGTTCCTCTATCTATCTATCTATCTATCTATCTATCTATCTATCTATCTATCTATCCATCTATCTATCATCTATCTCTCTATCTATCTATCTATCTATCTATCTATCTATCTATCTATCTGTCTGTCTGTCTAATTCTAAATCCCCCCAAAGGTAGGACTGAAAGTTTGGAGAACTCAAGGAGTTTCTTGTAGAAGTCAGTTTTTGCACATCCAAGTTCTGACACAAATAGAAAAACTTCACTAATATGATTTCACATTTCCTTGTGAGAAATGAACTGGTGATGGATATCACTGAGAAGTGAATGGCTGCATCCTTTAGCTACGGTCCTTCATTTACCAACATCACCAACAACTGTGTCAAAGATGGTTTTTCCCAGACCACAAGCTCCAGTCCTCATCCAGAAAGATAAACAAATTGGACAAACCAGTGAGAACAGAAGGCACATTTTGTATCTGAAACTATTTTTCCAATAATCCATAAGTGAAATAGTTCTCAAAAAGTACTCTTCTTAGTTCCACGCTACAGTCCTAATGGCCTTTACGACATTGCAAATGTGACTGATTTTCTACATAGAGTAAGGGTTCTTTCAAAACCATTTCTTCCCTATTTTCCTGGGAAGCTCTATAATCAAATAAAATTAATAAATATTTACAAAGGGCCTACCATGTGTATGGCATTGTTCTTCAACTCATTAATTAAAGTAGAAATCCCACCTATTCTATTTTTGGGGAAATTGTTGCAAATACCGGCATTTCTGGTCTCATTGTGAGGATTGGTCTATTGTATTGCTAGGCCATAGCTGATGGAAGTGGCTTCACATCTGATATATTGCTAGTCATAATTCATATTCTTTCTTTTGAAAGCTTTATATTCCTGACTTTTTGAACACACTGAACTGAACTGATTGTTCAGTGATAGAGCATTATTGTCTATACTATTGATCAGGGAAACCTTTGTCACTTAATGGTTGTGTGTCCTTATAAATATAAACTGTAAGAACAGGACTAGGTTGTTTCTCGAGCTCCTTTCAATCCTCCTCAGTACGCTAATGGGCATGTGATTTCATTGATTGATGATTCTTCCAGTGATGTAGATCACAGACCATCCATGCTTGTCCATTCTGTAGCTCTATACCATCTCATAAGTTTTCCAGAAGGAATCTTCCCAAAGTTCTAGAGTCCTTTCTCAATTTCTCCTTTCATTACCAGGATGCCAGTAGAGCATGAAAGAGAGAGAAATAAGTTGTATATCCGTTCCCTCCTGCTCTTGCCATATAACGAACCCATCTTTGTTGATTATCCATTTCTTTGGCAACACCGTTTATACTTTTCCTTTGCAATTGTTTGTAGCATATTGCAACCAGTTAATTCATGCCCACCATGATCTCCATTTTCCTTTGCCTAATTTTCAATTTCAATTCTTGGAGATTGCATGGTTCCATGACTTGTAGCCATAGGGCATCACCAGCCCTAATACTACAAAATCTTATGATTCCATGGAAGATGAAGTAGAGGGAAGGAAGAAGTATTCTTAACACTTCCATTTGCGTCCTTCTTTTTGCAGGGGGACTTTTTCCATGAAAATGACCTAATGAAGTCCTCTGTCGCCCCTTTGAAGTCCTTCTCTTCTTTCAAACTTACTTAGGTGCAATTTCCTCCATGAAGTTTTCTTAGACTTCTTACAGTTAAATTGTTTTCTCTTCATCTGCAAATTCTCTTAGAGAATTTGTCTGGTTGTACCCTTTATAACTATTTACTTTACAACATGTTACTTTGATATATGTAAAACATTCATGTGGTATCTCCCTGTTCCCATTCCCATCAGACTTTTTATGAGCAAGAATTGTGTACTTTTCATATTATATTCCCAGAATCTAGCAAAATGCTTTGCACATAGCAGGCACTGAAATACTTTCTGAAATGGGTAGAATTATTTAGCATCAACACAGACCTTAAATTCAAGAAATAATTCATAAACCTGACAAAATACTGGTATTTTGTTGATAATAGAGAAAGAATTAGAAAGTCCAAAAAGCTGAGAAGCAACCATAAAAGTCATGGTAAACACAAGGAAGAGATTAACAAGTTAAGTTTAATGGAGGTATAATCCCAGGGTAAAGGGAGTCACGTGCAAGCTAGCCTTTGACCAGTTTCAATTCTAGAATTATCATGTTTCAACAAGTATAAACTGCTTTATATTCTGGTAACTAAGGGAGAAATAAAGTAATAAACTGGAGATCAGGGAACAGGCAAGAAGTGAAGAAAAAGAATGACAAAGGACAAGGAAATGACATATATATATACATATATATGTATGTATATATATATATATACATATATATGTATGTATATATATATATAGTGTGTGTGTTCTTCCTTCATTGCCGAAGAAGACCACGCCATCAGAAAAATGATGACATGACTTGCACTTGACTTTGTTTTGAGTGATATACTGACAGGAGTACTGTATTGCAAGTCAAGAGGCCAGGATTCTACACTTGGCTTTACCAGGGAGACCTTGGACAAATCACTTCATCTTATTGGGCCTTCCTGTTGCCTCAGTCTTTAATACACACCAAGGAATCAGCCTTCCTTTCTTCTTACCTTCCTTCCTTCCTTTCAGGTTAGCTACAAAATATTTTATTAATTAAAAAAAGGTCAAATTCACACTGCTCTAACACTCCTTTCTCAGTGTTCAATAAAGGCACCAAAATATCTTGCTTAAGCATTTCTATCTTTCTTATGTATTAATATTATTAGTGTCAATATTCCTACTATTTAGAGTAGGAACCATATTAGCACAAAAGACATCCACCAACATCTATTTTCTTTCCACTCATCTCTTCAAAGTTGGCTTAGCTAAAGAGTAGAACTTGTCGGGTAGCAATTGCTACTGTTGCCCATTCTTCATCCCCATGCCACTCAGAGCACTTGGAGAAGGAAGTGTCCAGAGGTCAGTGTCCATTGTTTTTACTGCCTATTTACTGGATCTTTTGCTTCCTCCTTCTGCCTTCTTTTTCTTCTTATGTTTTTGTTCCTAATTAGCTCAAGAAACCTTTTAACTTTTCTTTGTGATATAATTCAGCAATGAGCTACCTCTCCTGGTTAAGAGTTAGGAGTTTCATGTCCTCCATGTTAACTGTGCTTCTTTTTGCATGTCTGGCGAACATCTTAAGATCTTTGGCAAAATGTTAACACTACCAAAGAGTGATCTCTGAAATGGCCTGATGACTGGCTTGCTGAACTTGGCAGCTTCTTGGCACATCAAGTCCATGGTAGAGCATTTGCCTTCAGGTTCTGGAAGAAAGTAAGCTACTGCTGAACCGCCTCCTCCTCTTCCTTCTGCTGCCCTAGCTCCATGGCAGCCAATGCCTGATCACTCTTTCCTGATTGATTCAATTTCTTCTTGAATTTTAGTCGAAGTACAAATACATCAAACTGTAAGTAAGCATGGCAAATGCAACAGAGACTCTAAATGAAGACCACTTTATGTGTATGACAGCGACGATTGTGCTCATGTGAGTGAAACACTGGAGATATAAAAGAGAACAAGACTCCAAAAGCATTCCTCACAAATCTAAATCTCCCTCTCTTAGGATTTATTGCTGTAGAGTGGTGAGAACAAACAAAGGTCACAGACCTAGGATCTGATGTTTCAACTGTTTTAGTCAACTCACTGTCATGAAAAGAGTAAAAGAGACGGGGAAAGTTACTTCATGGCAGATGCTTTGTGAGCATCTTGAGTTTCAGTAGTTGAGCATAGTTATGAATTATATGCTTAACTTTTTCTGTCTCTTTTTGCGCATATATATAATGCATGTGTGTATACACATATATACATATGTACATATATGGAGAGAGAGAACATGGACCTAGGGATTCCATAATTATATTAATTATACTAATACCATGCTAATTATATTGAAGCATCAACAGGAATACATATTTGTGCAAAAAAAAATCTTTGCAGCACTATTTGTAATGGCAAAGATGAACTAGAAATAAGGTATCTATAGACTGAAAAGTAGCTGAGTTAATTGTAGGATATTAATATATTTGAAAATTATAGGACCACAAGGAATGAAAAATATAAATGCAAAAAATGGGAAAACACAGAATAATGAAGAGTGAAAAAGTTGAAATTCAGAGTAGACACTGACTCAGCCTATGTAAATAAAGATAATGCTGACCAGAAAAAAACCAGTAGCAGCATGGTAGAGAGGAGGGATGGATTTAAAACCGGTGGATCTGAGTTCAAATAGTGTTTGCCATGAGCTACCTATGTGATCTCAGGCAAATCACTTAACCTTTCCTCACCTATAAAATAGTGGGCAGGGGAAGGGGATTTAAACTACACCACTTCTAAGGTCTTTCCAGCTATAAATCTGTAATCTTTTGGTGCTTTGAAAATTCATATTAAGCCTATCAATTGGGGAATGACTGAACAAGTTGTGGTATTTGAACTCAGGTCTTTCTTAGTCCAGGTCCCTGTGTTCTATCCTCTGTTACTACTCTGCTTAAATTCTAGATCATAATATTTAGCATTAGAAGAAAATTAGAGACAATTTTGTTCTGATTTGCCTGATTTCACAGATGAAGAACGGAGACCCATATTATAGATGGCATGATTAATATAAAGGGCAGATATTAGATTGTACTTAAGGGATGGTAGAGAGTGAAGAGGAGAGAGATGTTCAACCCTTTTCTATCAACACCAACACCAACCCATAGGCAAGAACGATTCTTTTTTATTCTCCTTAGTACTCCATGACTCCCTCCCCTACCCCACCTTCAGGGAACCTAGAACAGGACTCCGGATTTACAGTTCACCCTATTTTTTAGATTCCCCTACAGCATGGGAGGTACTTGGTTTAGATACAGTCCTAGACCCAACAATTCTTCCTCTTAGACCTATTTGCTCACTTTTCACCCTTCCCACTCAGCTGGGAAATTTCAACTTCCAGTTCCTTATTTGTTCAGTCAGTCGGTCAGACAGTCAGTCAATCCTTCGGTGGACGTCGCTTATTTGATTCCACTCACTTCCTTGCCCCTCACTCTTTCAACTTGTGTTTTCAGGAGAGCAGCCAAAATCTACTAGGCCCTTATAGGGCTTGTAGGATTTTACTTTCTCATTTACAACTAACGGAAATCTCTCTGGGCTTTGAATCAACACTCAATGGCCTAAGCAAATAACCACTGGGTCTCTTTTTCCATACCCATAGGCACAGACTGCCTTTGATTATAGAACTTGAGAACCCTGACACGAAGGAAATACATTTCTCTGTTGAATTCTTTTGCTTCTCTGGGGGAAAAATAATGTGGGTGGCTTTGCCTGTTGTTTCTGATAGGTCCTAGACAAATTTATTTTTTTAGCAAGTATTTATTTAATTCCTATTGAGAGACTTAAAAGGTGTATAACACAGAGTCCCTGTCCTCAAGAAACTTACTTTGCTGCATTTGGGTGTAGCTGTAAATGGTTAGGGGAGGAAGGATATTTATACACCAATAACTTCAATAGCAAATGAGATTGGGTTAAGAGTATACAACCTGCCACCCAGGACCCCAGCTCAGAGTTTACAAAGATGACATTAAAACTTGGAAATCTCTCACCAATAACTCATCAGTTATTATTACTCCAATCCCAAGTTTCCACTGGGAACCTCAGAATTTGTCTTGTTTTGCCACCATCCAGGGTCTGCCTTTGAACACTGAAATATAGCATAAGCCCAGGTCTCTTTGCTGTTGTTGAGAAATTTCAATTGTATCTTACTCTTTGTGGTTCCATTTTGGTCTACAATAAATAGAAGGGCCATAAGTACCCATGCAAGCACACCAATTAACTGTACCAGCAAGAGTGTGTCATGGGACATGCAAAGCACAAAGGATATGTAAGAGCCTATAAATCCTCAAGGACGATTCTTTCTGATTGGTACCATATCACTTCCTCCTCCTCCTCCATCTTCCAGAGAGCGTCCAACAGTCTTTCAGACCTATAGTTTGACTCTGAGTTTTAGACTTCACCAGAAAGAAAATGCACTGGAGATCATTAAAAAGATAACCTTTCTTTCCCTTGCGATTCCCTCTCTGCCTTGTGGACCCACACAACTGTCCAGACTTAGAGTGCTGCTTTAAGGGACCTTTTTGTTTGGAGATGCCAAAGAGCTCCATCATCCCGGTGTCTATATATCTCATGGTGATAGTGGAAGACAAGATCCGGGTTTGTTCTATCACTCTGTACGGGTTACTTGCTAGGCCTGCAACTCTGAGGATATATGCTTTCTCTGCCTCTGTCCAGAAAGTCAGGTCCAGGGATTCTCGTCACTGTATACTGCCTCTAGGTGTGTCCATCTCCTAGGCAATGTGGCTCCACCTCTCCTGGGGACATGTTGCTTCCCTTTTGCCATTTTGATGTTGCTTCTCCATAGTGACCATCTCTGAGGCTGGTCAGTTCTCCAGGGAGAGCTGCTTGGATAAACAAATCTCTCCTCTCAGAAACCCTAATCAGTTCTTTCAGGAGCTTTGAACTCTGGCAGATCTATCTACTCCATTTTGTAGATGTGAGCTCTCAAATTTAAAGTTTCCCAAAGAAAATCAATAATCCTTAATGCAGTAACAATGGAAAGAAATGTCCATAAGTCGCATGGGGAGATTGGTTCAGAGTCAAACAAAGACTTCATCCTTTAACCTGGTCAAGTTAAGTAGGTTTCATTCATACCTTATCAAGGAAATATCCTCAGTTATACGAATGGCCATATCCACACCTTGTAAGGAAAGGAATCTTCAGGCCACTTGTGAAATCTCACACTCATCGTGTTCAAAAGAGATAGATGTAGGGGCAGTTAAGTGGTACAGTGGATAGAGTACTAGCCCTGAAGTCAGGAAAACCTGAGTTAAAAATCTGGCTTCACACACTTAGCTGTGTAACTAAGCTGTGTAACTCTGGGCAAGTCACTTACCCCTAATTGCTTCAGAGAGAGAGAGAGAGAGAGAGAGAGAGAGAGAGAGAGAGAGAGAGAGAGAGAGAGAGAGAGAGAGAGAGAGAGAGAGAGAGAGAGAGAATGAATAAGAGATGGAAGTCTGGAGAGATGCCTTTGGCTTTTACAACTGAGGAAACTGAGGCAGGCAATGGCCAAGTGACTTACCCATGGTGACACAGATAGTAAGCAAGACTGAATTTGAATTCAATATTCCATCCACCATGCCATGCAAAATAAGGTAAAAAGACCCAGGAAAATGAGATGTACAACCATAACAACGTAAGTGTAAAGAACAGCAATAAAAGTTTAAATTGATCATTATATAATTATAAAGATCAAGCTTGGCCCCAAAGAAGAACTGAGAACAGGCCCTTCTTTCCAGAGGTGGGGAACTCTGGAGGTGGAACCCAGTAGACTTGACTGATGTTGTTTGGCACCTGACCAATTGTTTCAAGCCTCTGTCTCTCCTGACATTTACAATTCTGTCCTCTTTAATTTCCCAGAATATCTTGGTAGAAACAATGATAAAGGATCATATGATCATAGAACTGCAGGGCATCTCAGAAACCGGCTGGTGTTTTATTTTACTAATTAGGAAACTGAAGACCACGCTGGTTATAAGACTTTCCATGTAATATCAGAAGCAGGATTTACACCCAGATCCTCTAATGTTATAATCACTGATTTTTTTTTTTAGTGTAACATGCTACTTCCCAAGAAGACTGCAAACCTATTCTTTTTCCTCTAGGTTGTCAGTCATCTCTCTTACTAAACTTAGAATTTGGAAAATTTGATAACTCATTCAAATAATTTTAATTTATTTCCTCTATATTAAAATTGTTTTCTGTCCCTCGATGCTTTGAAAATGTTCTGTTTTCATTCCAGGATCAACATTCCAAATTTCAGTGTAAAATTTTGAATCAAAGTTGTCCGGATTAGCAAATGAAATTTTTTTTTTTTTTTTTAAAAAGTAGTGCCTTAGAAAAGCTGCTAGAGGGCACTAGTGTGTTAACAGAACCATGATAAGCTTTTGGACTCAAAATGAACCATTTTACTAGTTAGCTAATTGGCACTTGTTTAAAGAGTCAGATGTTTGGTGAACACTTTTCTCTCTCTTTCTGTTTGATGTAAGATAGCTGATGAGATAATTGAATTTATAACAACTTATAATTCAAATCTTAATAGAAAAGACAGTAGTGGTAGAAAAGATAGATAGCTCAGAAGTATAACCACTGGCCTTAGACTAGCTTCATTCTACCATCCTGAATGAAATTCTAGTGAGTAGGAAATTAATGCTGACCTCTTGTTGTCCTCGAGGAGGACCATGGCATTGGGGAAGGCTATGCCATGACTTGTAAGTGAATTGAATTTAAGTGAGGGAGAGCTGTGCAAAGGCCTAACAAACAGGGGAAAGGAATGGCTGTAGTTTTGGGGTTGTATCCAACTCTATGTGACTCCCATGGACTTTATCCATGGGATAGCTGAGTGGTTTGCCATTTCCTTCTCCAATGTGTCCCCGTTTTACAGATGAGGAATTGAGGCAAATAAGGGTTATGTGATTTGCCCAGGGTCATACGGCTTGTAAATGTCTGAGGCCAGGTGTGAACTCAGATCTTTCTGACCCTAGGCCTGGTACTCTATCCAATGCACCACATCCTTATATAGAAAAATAAATGACCAGCAAACTCATTTTCTTTCCTTTTAAAATGAGGGAATGGAGGGACTATATGACCTCTGAGATTTTTTCCATCTCTAAATCGGTGAATCTAAATTTAAAAACAATCATACAAATATCATAGGATAAAAGAAGAGCTAATGTTTGTCTATTTTAAATTATAGTCAGAGAAGGAGGAGGGGAAGAATAAGGAGAATAGGAAGGAGGAGGAGAAGAAGAAGAAGGAAAAGGAGGAGGAGAAAAAGAAGCAAAGGAAGAAGGAGCAGGAGGAGAAGAAAGAGAAGAAGGAGGAGGAGGAGAAGGGGGAGAATTTTTGCCTCTACAGGTTCCAGGAAAAAACAGTTTTAATGCAGTCTTGTGTTTATGCTTTTAGCAGTGTCCAATCTGAATCATATTAAAAGCATGAAATGTATGCATAAAGTGATGTGGACACTCAAAAAAACCCTGTAGTTTCTGCATCAAAATAAGTTCTTCCAAAAAATGTCCTTAGAAGACAGCACACATCCCCATATCAGGAAATCAGTCATATTACTTTAAAGTCTTATTTTATCCCGACTTGACCTCAACATCCTACTACTATTTCTGTTCTGGCTTCACATCTATCCCAGATAGTCAGCACTACCCTGGATCTCCATTTACTTCACATTCTTGACACAGAACCTCATGTTGCCACCATCAACCACCATCGTCTCTCCAAAACAACCTTGTATTTGCATCATACGGTTGGTTGTTATCTTTGTTCTTGAAGAGGACCAAAATGACATCACCATGATAAAATCAAGTTTCATTGTGTCCAACTGTGACTGATCAGACCAATATGAGCTCAGAATGTTCTGCCACAGGCTGTGCACAGATAGTTCGTGTGAACATTTGGAGTGGATTACTCCAAATTTGCACATCCTACCTTTACTTTGTGCTGTCTCAATTTTACTTTGCTCAAAGAACACAGCACCCTTTCTGATGTGCATGTGCCATGCTGAGTGGTCCTATGCCGGTGTCTCCTATGTGGCACGATCTTGAGTTCTTGAGAGAGACCTTGAGAGTATGTTTGTGTCACTTCTTCTGACCACCATGTGATCGCCTGTCCCATGTGAGTTCTCCATAAAATAGTCTTTTTGGCAAGCATACATTTTGCTTTTGAACAACATGGCCAGCCCATTAGAGTTGCACTTTCTGAAACCAAGTTTGAGTGCTTGGCAGTTCAGCTCGAGCAAGGACTTCAGTGTCTGCTACCTTATCCTGCCAGGTGATCCTCAGAATCTTCCTAAGACAGTTCAAACAGAAGTGATTCAGTTTCCTGGCATGGTGCTAGTAGACTGTTCATGTTTCACAGGCATACAGCAGTGAGTTCAGCACAACAACTCTGTAGACCTTCAGTTTGGTAGTCAGTCTAATACCTCTTCTCTCCCAAACTTTTCTTTGAAGCCTCCCAAACACTGAGCTAGCTCTGGAAATGTGTGCATCAACTTCATTGTCAATGTGTACATCCCTGGAAAGTACACTGCCAAGGTAAGTGAACTTATCCACAGCATTCAAAACTTCTCCATTTGTTGTAACTGATGGTTCCATGTATGGATGGTGTGGTGGTGACTGATGGAGCACCTGTGTTTTCTTGGTGTTAATTATTAGGCCAAAATTAGCACAGGCAGCAGAGAATTGATCTACACTTTGTTACATCTCAGCTTCAGAGGCTGCATTGAGTGCACAATCATCTGCAAACAGAAAATCATGCACCAACACTGCCTCCACTTTGGTCTTGGCTTATATTGGCTTATAGCATTTTCAGATTGAAGAACTTACCATCAATATGGCAGTTGACCTTGATGTTGTGTTCATTCACCAATATTTGTATCTATCTATATATCTATATACATATTCATATCTATATGTACATATTTATATCTATATATATATACATATTGCCTCCCCTGATAAAATAGTAAAACCATAATAAAAGTTGCTATTTCCTTTTTTGTTTTTGTATCCCCAATATTTAGCAAAGAGTGTCTAGAACATAATAGGTGCTTAATAAAAGCTTGTGGATTGAATGACACTCAAAATCTCTTTTGCTACAAAATATATTCCCACAGGTGAAATCATAGATGGTAGCAATAGATAGAATGGTGGGCCTGGAGTTAGGAACACAAATTCAAATCTGACCTTAGATATTTTTTAGCTGGGTTATCCTGGGCAACTCACAACTTCTAATTGCCTATTTCCTCAACTATAAAATGAAGAAAATAATAGTATCTACCTTAGGGTTGTTGTGAGGAAACAAATGGAAAAATATTTGTAAAGCTCTTAGCCTCGCACTTAGCACAGTGCTTAATAAATACTTATTCCCTTCCCTTTTTCTCCTATCCAATATGTTTCATATTTTACCTGTTCTATACTCCTCCATCCCTAAGAACGAGTAAAAGCTGGTGTTCAAGGAACCAGCCTGAGTATATACAGAAAACAAGAGCTTCAATAATGTCTTCCATGGAGAACATGCATATTTTAAGAACTAATGGAACTGGGGAGACGAGATGGTAGATTAAGCAGTGAAATCATCATAACTCCTAAATTCACCTCCAAACAACCCCAAAATATTATCCCCAAACAAATCCTGGAACAGCAAAGCCAGCAAAGATGGGATAAAAACAGTCTTTTAGCCCAAGGAACTTAGAAGATTGGCAAGAAAAGTCTGTTTCATTTGGGTAAAGGGGGAACCCTATCTGAGACAGGAAGCATCCCAGCAAGACCCATCTCAGTAAACTAGTGGGAGATCCTGAGCCCCAGCATGGCAGAGCAGGCAAGCGCCAACACCACGAACCACCACGTGTCTTAGTATACTAGCAGACTCCAGCTCTGAGAACCCCCACATGCTTCAGCATAGCCTTGGACAAACAGCTGCCAGTGGCCAGACCACCAAGTACTTCAGTAGAGCCCTGGAAAAATACAGAGGCAGCCCACAAACCCCAACACTAGGACTCCAGCTCAGCGCCAGGTAAGCTGCCAGTCCTCTACAGCCTCCAGCAGCACTAGCCACACCCCCCTTCACCTCCTCAGCACAGCACCAGACACAAGGGTTCCCTATGGGCTCAGGAGAAGACAACATCACCAGGTAAATATCCAGGTCTTGCAGTACCTATGCCCCTGGCACAAGAACCCTTTCCACCACAGGAGAGCTTAAATTTAAAAGAAAGAAAAAGGGCCAAAAAAGATGAGCAAAAAACAACAAAAAGAAAAGAATCTGACCATAGAAAGTTATGGGAAAACCCAGAAGAGCACAACAATGTCAAAACATCTATGGCCAAAACCCTAAAGAAAAATGGGAAGTGTGACAGGAGCCAAGATGATGGACTAGAAAGACACACTTACACAGGGTCCTCCCCAAAGCCCATAAAATACCTGTAGAGAGGGACTCGCAACAAATTTTAGAGCAGCAGAAGTGGAGAACAACAGAGCAGAGGAGATTTCCAGTCCATGGTGACCTAAAAGGCCCATGGAAATGATGGTTGCACTGGACGCAGAGCCGAGTGTGGAGCTCAGCCCAGCCTTGGCCAAGCGATGGGCATGTGAGACTCTGGGGAGGAGGACACTTCTGGGGCAGAATCTCCAGTCGCAGGGGCAGGTCCTCAGATCCCTTGGCCCATAGGCGCTAAAGGTCAGTCATGGGGTTTTATCAGCTGACCAGGAAGGGAGAAGGGCCTTCCCATAGCTCTGGCAGCAGGCAGCAGCCACAGAGCCTGCACAACAGCCCATACGGAAGCTCCATTGTTGGAGTGTAAAAACTCCTGGGGGAATTGAAGAGCTGAGTCTTACCTCAGCCCTGGGTGGAGGTCCTGGTGGAGCTGGTCTTTGCCTCAAAACTGAATGGTGGCCCTGCCCATCCAGTTTATCTGAAAATCAGCCCCCAGTGCTGACTTGGCGGAACTGGAGGCCAAATGGCTGTGGAGGGGTATCTGCTAAGATTCTGGGCACAAAAATCCCTCTCTACATCCAGACCAGTACACGCTTGATTGTGCCACCTTGGAGGAACTGAAATCTCACAGATTCCCAGAGTATACCCTACTCTTGACAAAGGACCAAAAAGTCAAGTAACTGGTTGGGAAAATGCCCAAAAAAGGGAAAAAAAAATAAGACCATAGAAGGTTACTTTCTTGGTGAACAGATATCTCCTCCCATCCTTTCAGATGAGGAAGAACAATGCTTACCATCAGGGAAAGACATAGAAGTCAAGGCTTCTGTATCCCAAACATCCAAAATAAATATTCAATGGGCTCAGACTATGGAAGAGCTCAAAAAGGATTTTGAAAATCAAGTGAGAGAGGTGGAGGAAAAACTGGCAAGAGAAATGAGAGAGATGCAAGAAAAGCATGAAAAGCAGGTCAACACCTTGCTAAAGGAGACCCAAAAAAATGCTGAAGAAAAATAACACCTTGAAAAATAGGCTAACTTAATTGGCAAAAGAGATTCAAAAAGCCAATGAGGAGAAGAATGCTTTCAAAAGCAGAATTAGCCAAATGGAAAAGGAGCTCCAAAAGCTCACTGAAGAAAATAGTTTTTTCAAAGTTAGAATGGAACAGATGGAGGCTAATGACTTTATGAGAAACCAAGAAATCACAAAACAAAACCAAAAGAATGAAAAAATGGAAGAGAATGTGAAATATCTCATTGGAAAAACAACTGACCTGGAAAATAGATCCAGGAGAGACA